>CM041211.1:28410413-29010413 GCA_023065735.1 Coffea humblotiana | reverse complement strand
AGTTATGATGAGTTTGTTGCAATGATGAAAACTGGAACCGACTGGAGAAAGGCATCTCGGCAGTACTCGAGAGAAAGGTTCAAGAGTTTGAGCCTTAATCTGATGAAGGATGGATCTTTGCAGCTTCAAGATGGGTTTACGGGTCAAACTGTCGTCGTTTGATCTCAATGCTTCACCCTCAGTTAGTGTTTCTTTGCTTCAGAAGTAAATAGCCAACGAAAACCAGTTCTGCCATGTCTATAATTTCTGCTATGTGGATAGTCTGTGTTATAGGAATTGCAGAATGAAGGATGAACCTTTAATTTTCAGGTTCCCGAGGGGGGGGGGGGGGGTTGGTCTTTGACAGTTGAAGGATGATACATTTTGGTCGCGATTGTTTATTGTTCAGGCATCTATGTTTTGCTGGTTGATTCGATTTTTAACTTGTAAATTGTCATGTGATTTGAGTTCCATATCCACTATTGTGCCTCTTTGAACTGTACAAAAAGCAGTTAAGAGTTGCTTATTGAGTACTTGTCAGTGCTGGAGGCACTCTTTAATTTGTTAAAAGTTGTTTCCTCTGATTGAAAAGCTGCAGTTCAAAGTCTTCATCCTATCTTATATAATACAATGTTTTCAGCAAATGCCCAATCAAAACATGCAAGGACTAAGATAAATAAAACTCGAATTTAGCTCAATGACGAAAACTAATTAAATTGATGGCTAGATGAGAAAGTGGTTCTTTAAAAAAAAAAAAAAAGCTAATTGAACTTGATAAAATTATAGTTTACATTCTCTAGCAAAATGACACTGGGAATTACAAACAACCAATCATGGTTAACCATCTTAGTCGAGTCCGAACTAGAACGGAGAGGATCGTTATGATATCGATTTCTGAATTGCAAGTAAATTTATATTTGCAGTAACTCACTCTAATTTGACTAATATTGGTTGAGTCGAAATTGTGATGTCTGGAGTCAATCTAAATCTTCGAGTCAACTCGGAATTTATATTTGCAGTAACTTACTCTAATTTGACTAATATTGGTTGAGTCGAAATTGTGATGCCTGGAGTCAGTCTAAATCTTCGAGTCAACTTAGAGTCGACTCGAGAATCAAACAAAGTCGGACAAAAATTTGCAGAAACAGAGAGTTATTATCCTACCATTTCATATGCACACAAATTGGTGCTACTCCAACGGTTCACAACAACAATTGCTTTCTATCACATCTCTATTGTTTTACCTCTTTATTTTTTTTAAACTTTTATTGAAAAATTGAACACCTAATAATTGAAACCAAAAACAAATTGAAAGGTTATGCACTCATCTTTCTAGAAGTCAAGCCAATCTCCATTTTTCCTAGCAGTAGCCAGAAATCATGTGTGAATTGAATCCCATCTCCATCAAATCCTGTCTTTGCCTCTGTTTTTGTCAGAAAAGAGAAGTTTTTAGGAAAGCTTAATGCATCAGTAACGGGGCAGGGAAAGGAAGGGAAGGGAGGGAAGGGTTCAAGATTTGGCAACCGATAAGGATGATGCAATGGTGATTGTGACTAGTGATGCTAATATGACAAGTCAATCGAAGGTGAAGGAGTTAGGAAGCTTTGGGGTTAAATCGGTGCTAATGTGATAATTAGGGGAAATATGGGCTTTTCAACTTTCAAATTTATGGGCCTTCAATTAACGTGATCTTTAGGGGAGGGCGATTTTTACGAATGAATTTTATTGGGCCTATTCCATGGAAGTGCAAATCAACATTTTGAGCAAAGGTTTGTTAATTTAGTTTTATTAATTTGTTCATTTATTTGAAATTGTTAAAGGTTTTATTTCTAATTTACTATTTTTTCTAGATTTAATATAAAATATTTTTGTTGTGTGATTTGCTAATTTATGTTACATATGCTTAACAATATAATTACTTAGATTAGATTCATGGTTTGTTCAACAAATTTCTTCATTTATATGTTGTCATCAGCTCAAGCGGAATTAGTATTGTGTTGTATAAAATAAAATGGTTTTAATCTTACATTTAACTTTTGAAGTCATATAAAATAGGAATAAAAGGTGTTCTTAATGATAAAATGATTTACTTTTAATGCTATAGGTCATTGGTTATGGCTGGCAGCATCAATTTGTTTAACTAATTAGTGAGTATATATGTGTGCGAGACAATGCAGTTATTTAACAAATCTAATTTGATAGTTATGTTTGTTATAATTTTTATGTGCTATAATGTGCATACCATCCAATATCCAACCGATATGCCGCGATGAGGGTGGAACAACTGCGGCTGCGACCTGCACCGCGAACCATGCAACCAATACAATTTAACATGTAGGGAATGGCTTGGAGTGACAAATTCTGGCCTTTCTAGTCACCATACGTATTCAATGGTAAATTCCTTAGCTTTCATGATGTAGATTGGCGAGAAGAGAGTGCTAGAAATTCGTATAATGATGAAACCTTAAACAAACGCTCAAGGTAGGTTTATTAAGAGAACACATGCCACTCATATATATAAGCATGACATGCAAGGGGTTTATATTAAGCACAAGAAGAAATAGTATCTAAACATGACAAAGATTGAACTACCACCAATACATATCCCTGGTAAGAAGAAAGGAATTTGCTAATACAAAGTCATGATAAAAGAAACAACAATTTATCTGCTTCTAAACTTCAAAAGAAGTTATAGGTGCGGAGACACAAGACAGATGCCATGATTAACCTGGATTCTACCTCTAAACGTGTCCTAAAATGGTTATTGTGTTTTTCATGGTACCAAACATTATTTTTAGATGAAGCATCCAAATATTTTAGATGGAATCAAAATGAGAGAAACGAGAAACTGTTCTTTCTGGGACGGCTTCAAAACCTATCCGCATCCGCATGCACCGTTCAGTCTCGGATCCACACATTCAGACTACTACTTTAGTCTGATTTGTTGTTCATTCAAACATTATCTGATCATTTATTTGATGGCTGGAAGACGATGAAATCGTAGAAAGCAGACATATCTAACGTTGCAAAGGACGTGAATGAAGAAAAAGGTACCCTTACATTACAAAAATTTCAGTGTCAATTTTGCATAATAACTGCAGCTCTCTTGAGGGACAAATTCACCACTCTACCATATAGACTAACCAAAACAAAAGACTTATAAAATTAGATTTCTAAGCGGTCCAAAATGAAGACCAAAAAAGCTTTTGCTTTGTATTCGTCTCTTATTTTACCTCACCGTGTGGAAGGAGGTTGCTCTGCTAGCACAAATTACCACCAAGCAGGTTGAACAAACTTAACACAGCAGAGAGACACATATTGTAGCAAGAAACAAATATTATTCCCTGATTTCAATCCTCTGATAAACATCAAGGAGAAGAATAAACGCGAGTTTAGTTGACAACGTCGAGGACCAGCTTACGTGACTTCAAAACCGACCATTTCAAACGCCTGTAGTAAGCAGCTTGAAGGAGTGCCAGTGACAGTACAAATATCCACTTGAATCCCATCTGAGGTGTTAAGATATGTAAGTGGAAAATTATATTCTAGGAATTCTTATGTTCAACAACTTAGAACCCTACTTACCAGCTTTCTTTCTTCCATCTCTGGCTCCGCAGCCCACGACAAAAATGTCACAACATCTTTCCCCATCTACAATTTCAAGGCAATAAAATGATATGATTAGTGCTAACCAAAAAAATGGAAGTTTACCAGTAACAACCTCAAAGGTCATGAAAGAAGACACCAACCTGAGCTTCTGTTGCAGGAGTACCATCTTCATACTCCACGGCACCATCATTAAGCATTTTGGGCATAGCAATAGCACCACCAGGGAAGTAAGGATTATAGTGCAATCCTTCTCGAATCTACAATAACATAAAGAGCCAAAACATTAAGCCACAATACCAACCATATTGCCCACAAAAAAAAAGAGAGAGTAACCATCAACTGAAGGAAACTATAATTTTGCTCCAGTTATGGACAAGTTATATTAGTCAACCATACAAATACAGGCATTATCTCCTTTTTGACATGTGCTAGTCTTCACAATCCACATTGCCTACAAAATCATGGCAATCATCACAAAGTCCAATATCTAAATGACAGAGAAACAGAGCCAGGAGGAAAATAAGCCAACGAACCACCAATGGCTTCAAGGAAGTCCAGAGAAGAAGTCCTTCCAAACCTCCAATCAAGTTCACTATCATACATTTTTCAGTTTTTTTACTCTGGAACATTTAAGGAAATGCTTGCTAGAGTGGATTCCTATAAACAGACATGGTTTAGGAACAGAATCCTTAACCCTGTTCTCTGGCTTTGCCTATTAGCAGAAGTGATAGACTGATATAAACTAAAGGAAAGGTAGATTGAAGGTGGATTGTGGTTATTAAACTGGAAGATCGATCTATGGACCAAATTTTCTTTTTCGGGCATCCACTGCTACTATTCAGGCTGTGGTATTAACTGTGCATCTCATGCAAGCAGCTATGAGGTGGGGCTATTCCAAGGAAATTACTCTAAGAGATGGCAGCAAAAGCTGTAACACCATCCGCTTTACGTAGTGCGAAAGAAATCATCACATTTATTTCATGGGCATGTCAGTTTGCCAAAGAGAAGGAATGTTGAAAAGACCCTGGCAATGGCACAGGGCACAGGTGGACCAAATCTCTGTTGCATAAGGTGAAGAGATGAAAAAAGATTGCCTGAAAAGTCAAAAGTAAATAGGAGGAAAAAGGGATCATCCAAAGAACAGCTATACATCACAATACTCACAAAATGCCACCAAATAGTCACCAGAGTGGCAGAGCACTAGAGATAGTCAAAGCTTCAAGTTTTAGATACTACAGGCTCTGACAGCTTGGAGAAGGATAACGCTTCCAATGACATTAAAGATTCTGTCCAGTTAAATGACTGATTTTGTTCAGATATTAGAAATGCCCGAAAGCTGACTCCAGAGTTATCACAGAGATCTGTGGTTTGGCACCGTATATTACACAAATGGTCATCCATGACCATCCTCCATTTTCAATCATAATCGGTCCTCAAAATCTTCAATTTCATACTAGAGAATATACACTACAACACACCTCTGCTTGTCTTCGTGTACAAAGATTGACAACAGAATAACTTGTCTCCTATTGCAGTACAAATAGCCCATATATGCTCGGAGAGTACACAACTCTGTGGAACTATGCTGCTTGAACCCATGAATGCTGGAAATCAACGGTGGCATGTTGGATGCACCATATGCCAACAAGTTTTTCAGATGATGATGGCTATAATTTGGTTGGACAATAATTTATAATTGTCCGAGAGCTGAAAGAAAAGCCATAGGGTTCTAACAAGCAAGAGCCATTTCACCAAAGGAAGACGTGATAGAAATAGTCTCTAGGATACAATCCTTCTTGCTGGTTCCTAATTCACAATTACCAAGATAATGAAAAAATTTTATTCTTTAACGGCTCTATTTGGTCACAGGTATCTAAGTAACATAATTATTTAGTCATCTGTTGGAAGTACAATTGTTAGTCCTGATTACAATAGGATTCATCTTTAGGAAACTTTTTCTTTTCTGAATCTCTTCGCAACTCATGACTGAAGAGTTGATTTACTAAAATTTTGGTTATCACTGAGTAGTGTTATTCTGCTGCTCCCTCCCCCTCCACGGTTTCTTCTTCTCTCCTCTTCCTCTAGTTACAATATGTGGGTACTTTTCCCAGTGTCAAAGTTGTCCTAAAAAACATTTGAATACTAAGAGTGACGAGTTTTCCTATGCTAATCCTACATCAACTGTTTTTATCTTGTATGGCAATGGTATGTGCCATTTTATGCTGTACGTTTTTTAGGGTTAAGCCTACTCCATGCATAGTTTGGTTACTTGATCTTTCAATAAAATGACAGCAGAAATACAACAAAAAAAAAGGAAGAAAAACATGACAACCTTCTGAAGCATCTTCCTATCGTGATAATGTTTTGTCCATAGTAAAATATAGTGCGGTTATAGACACAATAATAACAGATCGGAAAACCATTAGACCAGCTGTTCGTCAACTGAACTTACTGAAACACCAGCAGGAGGATCATGATAACCAGTTAAAAGGGCAAATACATAGTTTTGACCATCGTGACGAGCCTAAAATGAAAAAGAAGAGCGTTAGACATTACATAGATATTTCATTCAAAAAAAAAATAGAATCTGGAAGGACTAAGATACTTTGGTGATGAGACTCAAGTCTGGAGGATAGGCGCCTCCATTGGCAAATCTCGCGGCTTGTTCATTTGCATATGGCTGTGGGAAACGGTCACTTAGTTTCCCAGGACGAGTGAACATCTCACCCTCATCGTTAGGCCCATCAACCACCTCAATCTCAGCAGCCATAGCTTTTGTTTCCTCCTCTGTATACGCCACACCCACCAAGTCACGATATGAAATCAGAGACATGGAATGACAGGATGCACACACTTCCTGGTAAACCTGGTGACCACGACGGATCCTGTTTGCATAAAATGACCACAATGATTTAGATTATTAAACAAAGTCAATCAACTACAAAGCATTCATGCATATTCTGCTCCAGTAGCATCCATCATCTTTGTAAATCTACAATCCGTGGACTCAATATTGCACAATAGAAATGATGAGACATAATTTTGCTTCAAATTGCCAGTTATGAAACATGAATAGCATATTTGTAGACTCTATGGAATCTATTAGTGCAGAAGCATGATAGTATCACATTACATCCAGGCATAATTCCAAGCCAAGGACAATCAATATGCATCATAAATTAGTGCCGCGCACTTCTAGTAAGATGACGGATGTGAGTGCTTTTCTTTTACTGTTCAAGCCATGGGATGATAAAAAAAAACCTCGTTTTCATTAACTATCAAGAGCATCAAACAGAGGTGAATAGTTTTTCCACATTATTTATGCACTGACACTAGATAAACAGAACATTGGCCAATCAATTCCATGTTTTATATACAATTCAGGGAGATCAAATGGCAACATAGAATGCGAAATGAAGAGACGTTGGAGGCTTTTGAACTACAAAATTAGAGTCCCAAACTGGTGCAGGTATTAATAGTGCTTGGTACACCAAATTGTGCCATCAGCTATAGCATTTTCATATACTGAAAGTGGGAAATGGTGATATCAGTGACTGACCTCTGGGCTTTTAGTCCATTTCATGGTCAATTCCTCAGCTATTTAAATAAAAAAAAGAAGCCACAAAGAAACATCCACACACACAACATGAGGAGCACCAAAATGCCTCTCTACTCTCCCTCTTATCCATAATCTTTTCTCTACCCCTTCCTTTGCCCACACCTTCTTCTGCTTAAGTGAAGCTGATATGAAATTTGGATAGGGAAAAATAGTCACAAGATGTTTAACCATAAACTTTTTGACAGTTTATTAAGCAAGGTTCTGTGCTTTACTGGGAAAATTTATGCTCTAAAATAGGATTAGGAGGTTGAAGGACTGTTTTAGTTCGACATTTTGTACCATTAAACATGGCTTGAGAGGTTGGTACAGTAGAGCAGCCATAAGTATGATGTTAGCAAACTTAATGGTGCAAATGGACTCTACAGGGAAAAGGGAGACCAGTTATATTTGAAATATAAGGAACAAATCAGAAATGGACTTAACGGAGCAAATGGGCATCGCTAAAAGTACTTGGGTTTCATTGCAGGGATAAAATAAGAAAAGAACCAATCTTCAACAAACCAAACTGCTAAAATTGCAATTACACCAACTCCACATTTTAACCAAATACTTTTCTCTAGCATATGATTCCCAACACACTTCTGTACCATAAAAAAACCAAACTGCCCCCAGATTAATTTTTTCCTAAAAGAAAGGGGTGTGGAGAGCAGTAGAGCATCTAGCACCAGATCAAGTAGTTATCTTGCTGCAGCAGTGACTGAATTTTCAGAAGACTCAAAGATCCACTTGCAATACAAGTAAAGAACATAGAGCTCAAAATAACTAGAAAGTTTTAGTGAGACTCACGAGGCATGGTCATATGAACTAAGGATTCCTTTATGAGGCCAAGGATAACTTGCAACCCCCAAACCATGTTCAGCCTCATCAGCAGATGCTACTGATGCAAAACTTAGAAGCCCTGATACACCAGCCCCAGCTAGAGCCAATGCTCTAAGAGATTTCATGCTAGTAGATCCCACATCCTCTGGACCTTTCTTGGAAACAAGGGATGACAAAAATGGAGAGGCCTGCAAGATGAAGCACGATGGTCTAATAGTTAACAAGTCCAAGGCCAAATTAACCAGAAAAGCACTTCATTACTTGTTGACACAGAACAATTCTAGATATGAAATTTTGAGTCATAAATTGAATCCCAGATCCAAACTGCACATGGCAACGGCATTTTCTCTCAGATCAAAGAGTGGATTAAGGTTAGACCCCTTTTTTTCCACTCTGCTTTTGATTTATGCATAACCATGCAACAACATAGCACAGCTCAGGGAAATGAGAGGACAACACCACATAAAAAGAAACAAAACTACACTATTGACCTGCAGAAAGTGGTGATTTCCAAAGTTAAACTTGATGACACAGGTACCGTGATAACCCTCTTTCAAAAGCCTGGATATTAGACATTACTCATCATCTCTCCAGTATCCTTTGCACTTAGCCCGTGTCTCTTGAATTATCTTTTAAAGTACTAAAATACAAAACCCTCAAAGTAAGAGCTGAATGATTTTAGTAAAATATAATCCCTAGGAAGCCTAACAAACAACCATCCATGGCCATAGCTTGGCTTGGTTCCTGACTTTTATGTTCACGTGTAACTTCTATAATTGAAAAATAAATAAATAAATAAAGAAGATAGAAGCCATACATGCAACCACAACCCAACCAAATGCCGTTCTCCCCTTGGAGGATAGTCTAGCTGAGATATATTTGTACCCTCCAAAAATGTGTCCGTTATTGGTTATTTCTCTCTCTAACACTTTGGACCTTAAATGACAAAGCTTAAAATCATGTGTCTACAAAGAATTCTAGACACAAACACGTCTATTCACCTGCAAACATTAGATAAACGCTAAAAGTTGCTATCTTTATAGCAGACAATCTAGTAAGGTGCAAGCAGGGAAAAGGAAATGAAGCAAACTGAAACAGATAAAAAGTTCAATTAACCTAACAAATACGCGGACTCGCAATGAACAAACTAAACACAAAATTCAACAGCAGAAATTCACAAAAAGCTAAAAAAGAAAATCTTCTGATTGAGCTGCTTTGAGAGCAAGATTCAGTCATCTAAAATTATCACACCATAGATGATTTCCGAGAATAACCTAAACACCAAACCGGTTCCAACGAACGCAAAATAGTCAACCTAATACCGTCAAGTCACTCGCCTCTCACTGCTTTTCCAACCAAAGGCATTCTTCATTTGATCACATTCATACATCAACTTTTAATTACATATACTGTAAAACCCAAAAACTACAACCTGTTTTTCCAGCCCAAAACACCGATATCCCAGCTATTTAAACAGGAAAGAGAAATCATTTCTACGCACATAATGCCCCAAAAAAATCAAGAAAATACAGTAAAAATCTCACAGTGGTTTTCGTCGACTGAAGCCTTTCCCTCAACCTGTGGAAGGCTGCTCTACCTCCGGCTCCGAACATTTTCACCACTCAAAAGCAAACAACCCTTTTCATTAACAAAAAAAATCAATAAACCCACATCGAAACGGAATGAAATCAATAGAATGAGCTTAAAAAAATTTCCAAATCTCGGGTGAAAATCAAAAGGGGCCCTAATTATAAAATTGTTTTGAGGTTAACGGAGTTAAAAGATGGCGGAGCAGGAGAGGATATTGATACCACTTACCTGGGCTGCTTGAATAAAAAGTGGGATTTTTTGATTGCGTCTTCGATCTGATTGTTGCGGCTGAAAAAGTATTGGAAGGACTCTTCTGCCGGTAGATGTGCCGAGGAAAGGGAAGAAAAGAGAACCAACAAACTTCGCATAAATTACATTTTACCTCCTACATTTATACCATTGCCTCACCTTTGCCCCCTTCAATTTTGTTATTTCTCACTTTACCCCTTCTAAACCTTTGAGATAAACAAGTGCCCTTTATGTATTTTTCTTTTCTTTTCTTTTCTTTTTTCGCTGGCTTTTGTTATTTTATTTGCAAAATGGATTGATGGTAACCTCTGCATTACAAAAGCATTGATCAATTAATCAATCATTCATATATAAAAAGATTAAGCAATATCATAGTCATAAAAGTAAAGTATGAATTTAATAACGTAACACGCACACGTCATTTTTAAGAAATAATTACACAAAAATATGTTAATCTCTGATGCCACGTACTTGAACTAGTTTATGGCAGTGAGGCTGGTGGAGTAATCTGGCTTATAAGAAGACACGTAGGCATATTGGATTGAATATCCGGTCGCAACAATTCGTGTAAATTTGCTACCATTCATGATGAACCAAATATTCATGGTGAAAACGGCATTTCGCTTGTTAATTGATAAGCACAAGCCTCAGAGATCCAATGACATTTTTCCTATCTGCTGACAACCAGGCGTTAGGGTGTCTGGGAGGGTACTTATGACTTGTCGATTCAGTACACTTTGACCAAATCTTGTTTGGATTGTAATTTTTTAGAGTTTTTGTAGAAAATATAAGATAACGATTTGATATATGTAAACTAAAAAAGGTGATTGGGAATTGTGTTCACGAAAAACGTAAAAATTTTTTAACTTTCCAATTTACTCTTGTTTGGATTGCATTTTTTCTGAATTTTTTGTAGAAAAATTACTGTAGCAATTTGATATATGTTTAGTAAAAAGGTGATTGGAAAATGTATCCACGAAAAAAAAACGTAACAATTTTTCTTTTCCAAACACAAGAAAGCTTCTATTAAGATTTTGGGGCTCTACAAAAATTTAAACGCTTAATAATGTTCCAATGATTTAAATAGCACCTGGTACATACAAAAGAAGACAGAACCATTTGACTAGAGATGACATGTACTTAATCCTCCAATCTTTTATTACCAGAAAACTGAAATTTAGCTTAGAGTACATAACATGGATGAAACGATCTAACTCAAAATGAAGCTGCATCAACGGATTCGCCATCAAGACTGCAGAATATGAGAAGGGCTATAACCTGCTTCCAACTGCCGCGTGCTGGTGAGCTTCAAGTGAGTCTTCTACATAATTAGTCATCTAGCAACATAGGAATGTCCCTCTTTGCAAGAGCACCTTAAGCTTGAAGGTAACTTTGCTATAAGCTCCAGCCTCACCTTTATACTTGCTGTGCAGGACTCGCGACATGTGGATGCTGTTAGTTTTCGTCATTATCATGCACATCACACCGTAACTGACGAAATAAACCAACACTTTATTCAGCTGTTTTCTAGGTCTCTCCAAAGCTAGAAGTTGATCTCGTGCTGTATTCAGCTACAAGCTTGGAAAATGAAGACGTCTTGTCTTCCAGTAACCTTGTCGGAGAATCATATTCTTCGATAAGACCTACACGAGAGGAAGAAATTGTGGACAAAGGCAAAATAGTAGTGTAACCAAAGAAAAGTAGAAAACTTGACATTGAATTCTTAAGGTTATAGAGTACCCTGATCCAGCAGCAGGACCATGTCACTGTCCAACACGGATGTTATTCTGTGTGCAATTGTAATTACTGTTGAATCAGTAAAATGCTGCCTAAGAGTTTGCTGGATCAGATTATCAGTTGCCGTATCAACTGATGCTGTGGCCTCATCAAGCACCAGAACCTTGCTTTTCTTGAGCAGCACACGACCAAGACATACCAGCTGCCTTTGACCAACACTCCAGTTCTCTCCGTTCTCAGAAACTGCAATCACCGAGGGGAATATCACGATTAAGCAGCAGCGATAAGTATAGTTATAAAGACAACCAAATTATAAAAATTTGTAGACTAGAAGACCTGCAGACTCAAGCTTCCCTTCCTTTTTCCTAACTTCTTCTCCAAGCTGGCACTTATCCAGAGCCTAACATAAAGAAAAAAGCTCATCAACAGGTTTCAGGAAGTCACTAAAACTGATCTGACACAATTTTCATTCGAAAAGCAAGCTAACCTCCCAAATCTGTTCATCAGTACACTCTTCAAGTGGATCCAAATTTGTCCGCACTGTTCCCTCAAACATGGTTGGATCCTGTGGAATTATACTCAATCGAGATCGCAAATCATGTAGTCCGATAGAAGAGATATTAATTCCATCTATCTTTATTTGTCCACCAGCTGGTTCAACAATTCGGAAGAGGGTCTGTATAAGTGTTGATTTACCGCTTCCCGTCCTCCCTACAATTCCAGTCTTTTTTCCTCCAAAGAAAGTGCACGTTAAGCCTCTTAATACTAGCGGCATATGCGGAGCATATCGGACCTACAATTATAGCAGATGATATTAATAGTCATTTTCTCCACAACAGGAAGGCGCATAATTACTAAAAGTCCATGTATTTCCAATAATTTGGAAATTCATCCCTTTTCTTGTTGGCAAATTTGATAAGCGTATATGCCTTAGTAAATTATGGAAGCAATGAGTACATTTTGCAAATACCCCAGGGGGAGGGGGGAGGGGGGTTTTGGAGAATAGCCAAATAAAAAATAGCATCCTGCCTCAATTTTGAGGCTTTTGATGACCCACGTGTTGATCATTTTTCAATTTTTCCAGATTAATTTACCTCAAGATCACAAATATCAACTTCCCCTTGTGATGGCCAGTGATTGTCGGGTTTATTTGATTCAACCACAAGTGGAGGCTCACTAGGAATACTCATATACTGGAGAATTCTTTCAACTGATATGATTTTATTCTCCATCAGACAAATGTTCCACACAACCCAAGCTTGTATCGTGTTCAGATTAAGCCCATATGTGACTGCCAAGCCCGCAACACCTTCAGATTTCATTATGGAAAGCAATTAGACAATTTGAGAATACCATCAGCAATAGCGATCTGATACAGATGGCAAATTAAAAGCTACTCACCTGGATCAATTGTTCCTCCAGGAATAGAGACCAAGAAAACTAATAAACAAGTAAAAGTGATCAGAGACAGAATGTCTAAGCGAAAGCAAAGCCACTCCATTGCAGCAGCAGTATGAAAAGTTGGACGAGAATAACCATCAATCAGCTTCATACTTGTGTCCTGGAATCTAGTTTCCTGATCAAAACTCTAATTGTACTGGATCCTGAGATGGTCTCGGCAAAATGCTGAATAACTGGAGCTTTGCAGACCCCAGCAAGTCTTGCCAGTTCTCTTGCTGAAGATATATAATATTGCTGCATATAACAAAAATAAGAACCCTTCCACCAATCCATAATGATGTGCAACACTTACTAATTATTGATAAGCAAATATAAAGGTACCTGTAACCAAATGCAGATTGCTATTGCAGGAATGACAATGATGATGATCTGCCATGAAACTTGTGTCATTACTGCAATAATTCCCAAAAGCTGTAGTATGGAGAATGCAAATGTCCCAACTTTGTATGGAATATTCAAATCCACAGCAGATTGGTCTGTAGAAGCCTGTGGTAGGAAAGAGCAGCTAAGTATAACTTCAAAGTTAAAACTTCTAGATGCATTAATTTAAAAGTGACATTAAAGTTTTTGACAGTCAAGGAATTCCTTGTTGCCTTACTCGGTTGAGAATTCGTCCACTTGGGGTGGCATCAAAAAAGGACATTGGAGCACGGAAAATGCTGAAATGCATCTTATTGAAAAGTAGTGTGGCGGTCTGATACCCGGCTGTCGCAAGAAGTAAGGCTCTGAAAAGGATGCAAAAGGAACTTCCAATTGCCAAAGCAACATAGACAGTGATGAGAGTGGAGGTTGTTACTGGAGGAGCAACATCCTCTGAAACAGGTGTAGCCCAAGACATCCAGTAGTTGCTTCCAATTTGAAATACTAGGAACAAGATACTTGCCAACAAGATGAAGGGCACAAGAGCTCCCCCATACGCTGTTGTGATGTATTTCCAGTAAACAGGAAACCCAACCTTGCCTTTCTCTCTTTCTTCTTCTTGAACAAGCTGTCCTTTAGGCCCAGCACCATCATCAATTTTACCATTTTGACCATCTCCAGTTTCCTCTTTCTTTATTACTTTCTTTGTGCTTCCCACCCCGCTACCATCCTCACTGATATTCGCTGACGTCACTTCAACAGAATCGAGCACAGACAGAGCCTCCCTGTGTGCACCCACAAGTTCCATAAAGTCACTTCCTGATTTTAGAATGTCATTGTACTTTCCAGCCTGTGTAACTTTTCCATCTTTCATAACCTGATGATAGAGATGTTAGGTTATTTAACTTTGTCTTAGGAGATGAGATGCTAACTCAATAACACAATAAAGCAAGGATAACTGACCAAAATAAGATCTGCTGCTGGCAAAAACTCTACTTGATGAGTGACATAAACAACTGTTTTACAAGACAGAAGTCCCAGTATGCATTCCTGCAATTCAGAGATAAAAAGTGGGCATTTTCCAGTTAAACTTAGTTCCACACAGAAGGAGACCAGAGAGAGAAAAATAAATTGTAAACACAATAAGAGAGGAGGAAAGCATTTACATTGAAGAGATGAGTTCCCGTATGAGCATCCACAGCACTAAATGGATCATCAAACAGATAGATGTCAGCATCCTGGTAGAGTGCACGTGCAATCTGTATTCTTTGCTTCTGTCCGCCACTCAAATTGATTCCTCTCTCACCTACAACAGTTTGATCACCAATGAAAGAATTTCGAGGTCCTTCATCAATGCACAGGCTTCGAGAACACGATCATACTTCTCTCTTTCCATTTCCTTACCAAACAATATATTCTCTTCAATTTTTCCACTCTGTATCCACGGTGATTGAGCAACATAGGCCTTTGTGCCACACAGCTTAACAATCCCTGATAATTTGGGTATTTCTCCCATATACATGAAAGTAAACTAGACTTGCCAGCACCAACAGCACCACAAATTGCTACCCTCATGCCGTGAGAAACGTTGACATTTATATCTCTCAGAGACAGGCTAGAAGATTTCGCTTCCCAGGAGAAATTCCCATCAACAATCTCAATAGCTATGTCAGAGCTGCCCCTTGGGAGCTTCTCAATTACATCATGTGGCAGGTCAGCAAGGGAAAGGAATGAAGCAATACGGTCCAGAGAAACTTTAGTCTGAACAATCATGGAAATTGTATCAGGAAGATTGTAAATAGGCTCTTGAAGGATCCTGAATGTTGCCAGGGCAGATAACATCTTCCCCGTCTCCAATGGGATACCCATTAACACGCAAGTGCCGAATGTAACTACAGACACAAAAGTTGGAGCACCCCAGAAGACAAAGCTGGTCATAGCTGAAGTGTACATGAATTTTTTCAGCCATCCGGCTTCACTATTCCTGAGCTCCTGGATTTTGGCCAAAAACTTCATTTCCCAAGCCTGTAGTTTGAGGATTCTCATGTTCCTCAAGACTTCAGACATGGCCTTCATCCTTCTGTCTTTTGATTTCATCAGTTGATCCTGAAAGTTCTCTTGCAACTTTCCCAATGGTATATTAGCCAGCATCACTAATACTGTGGCAACCAATGTAGCAAGGGAAGCAAGTCCAAGATTCTTATACAAAATTACCAATGCTAGAACAACCTGTATGAGAACCATCCAAGGATCATGCATATACCAGCCAAAATCACCAATTCTCTCGGCATCGATAGTCATGAAATTGATGATTTCGCCACTAGTGTGCCCCTGCTTGGATTGGCACGAGAGGGTCAAGCCCTTGGTATAGATTTTCTCAACCAGGGAAGCCCTGGCTCTAAATCCAGCCTGCTGTACCCTAAAGAACCAGTGCCTCTGCGCCAAGCACTCAACAACCTTTGCACCAAAAAATGCAAAAACCAAGATATACCCTTCATTGTCGAACTCTGTCTGCCCGTTAAGGTACTGAACAAGAGTGTCGATGAGGGCTGGACCAACATAATTAGCCAATGTGTACAGAAGCACAAAAACAGCTGTCAACAGAACTTCCTTCCACACAGTGGAAATCAAGCCCTTCACCAGCATGAGTGTGGTAACTTTATTACTCCCCTGACACTCGGATTCTAGCTTATGCTCTAAAATTGGAAAGGCCTCTCTGACACTATCAGGTCCCATGAGCTGAGGAACATCCTCAAGGTCCAGAGTTTTCTTATTGCCAAGAGAAATCAAAGGGCCCATCCAAGAGAAACAAAGAATACTAAAAAGACTAGCACTAGCATAAGGAGTGAGATTATCCTCCCCAGTAGCTTTCTTAGCCTCACTGACATAATTAGCACTAGCACTACCATTCAAAAGGGGTTCCTGAAGAAGGCTACCTTCCCCTTCATTTTTTACCCAAAACCCCACGACGGCAGAAAAATAATCCCACTAACGTGGAACCAATGTCCGACACCCAAAACAGAGTTGTCAAAGATTGATGCTTTTTGTAGAAAGCAACGAAGTCTATGACAAGGCAATAGCAGGATACAAAGAAGAAAAGCACCCACCATACTCTCAAAACAGACGGATACTTATTTTCACTCGATTCCAACAATAATTGGGCGTGCAAGAAGATTGAAACAAGTAACCAAGCTAGAGCCTTCAGGCTCAAATCAAAAGGGTTATAATCTTTTCCTCTGACCAACCATTTCTGTACCAAAGGAAATGGTTCAATAAACAGAGAACAAGATTAAAGACCGCCAGAAACACGCAGCCCAAAAGGGTTGCTTTATGACATGAAGAAACCTTAGCTCCCCTATTACTACCAGTACCACCATGTTCCTTTGTAATCTGATCGGGTTTGGCCCCCTTGATTTCTTGTAAACCCATGAGAAAAACAAAAGGAACAACAATACGAGGTGCAACAAACCAGATAAACCATGCAAGAAAACAGGGTCAAGGAAATCAAAGCTAAGGTGCAAAGGCATTATTGATGAGGAGGAGGAGGAAGAAAACACAGACATACCCTTTATGGACGGCATTAAGGTTTGAAGAGCTTCCATTGTTTGTCAGATGGATGAGGTCCGTCGAGAGTACGTCTGTGATTCTTGGGTGAAGCTTCTGTGTTTATTTTGCACTCTGCAGGCTTTGCATCTTATATATAAGGCGTGGGATGAATCATGTGTGATTGTGTGTGTTGAGCAAGCTTTTCAAAAGAGAGTCGGGCTGTGCCTGCGTTTGACGGCAACTTCCACGAAGCAAAAAAAAAAAAGAGTCCTGTTCATACGTTGCAAGGAAATCAAATTATCAATAATAGAATATGATTAACATTTCTTTAAAAGCAAAGTCTTGGTCATGCGGAAATCAGTCAATAATAGAAATCAAATTATCCATAATACAATATGATTAAGATTTTAGCTATTTAAGTTTCTGAAATTTGGTTGTTGATGTGCATTAATGTCTGTAGTCTTTATTTTATTTTTCGATGAGTTGGAGGAGGTATGGAATTCATACTCCTATTTATAATCCTTTCCACTTTATCACGTAACCTCTTATTAACGTCTGTAATATGTAATCTGATGTAGTGGCAAATTTTTGAATAAACTAGACTGCTTCTTCTTGAGTACATTTTTTACTTTTATTTTTTATATTTTAAAATATATTATTCAAGTATTTATATATATATTAGTGTTGATCGACTATGGTTTTAGAATTTAAAGATTTTAGATTCCAATCCCTCCTTCCCCCTCCCAATTTTTTTCAAATCCAACAAGTCCCCTACAAGGAAAATTAAATAATAAAAAAAACTTATGAAATTGACTCTTTTTTTTTTGGTTTATATTCTTTTACGTAGAGATCTTAATTACCAATCCATTTTTCACACGTGATAGTTCATTCGTTTTTATTTAAAACCAAAGCAAAGAGATTTTGGTTTCTTTTGTGTTTCTACCTAAGTGGGGAGCTGCTGAAATTCATCTCAACTTTAAAAAGTCCAAAACCTTTTAAAAATCTGCCTTTCATTTTTAGGTTCTTTTCTTTTCATTTTTATTTCATGTACTATTTATTACCCAAGGAAAAAACAGTTAGAAATTGCAGCAAAAGTTCAACTGTAACAAATACAAGGATTTTCTTCTCATTTAGTCTTAACAGTTGTCTCCAATTTTTTGCGTGCAGGGCACGATTAAAGAGCCAGTTGCATGTAGCACTTTTCAGTTAGTAACAACCAGTCAAGAAAATGACTATCATTTATTCTACTATAAAATTAACAATTTATATATATATATATATATATATTCTCTGTCCGTCTCGTAAAAATAGATTCATTTTCCTTTTGTATTTGTCCTAAATTGTAGACCTATTTCTTTTTTTAAAGAGAAGTTAGTTTGTTATTTTATTAACATATTCATTCATATTTAATGTACATAATTATTAGAAATTTTTGAATATATTAGTTGGCTTCTAATGGTTCCAAATTGAGTTTTATTTGGCAATTTTATTCTTGTTGTTCATTTTAGTCAAACATGTAACATTACTTAGCTTCATTCTTACACTGAAAAACTAAAGCACTCTAAAGTTTCAAGAACAATATAGTAACACGTGTCTCTTTTTTTGAATGAATGATCTGATATTAATAGAGGGTATTTGAGAAAAATATGAAAAGAAAATAACTGATGTATTTCTTGATCTATGTGAAAAAGAAATAAACTTATCTTTATAGGATGGAGGGAGTATATATATATATATATAAATACGTGCACGTGCACATATATATATATCCCGTCCAATTGATGACGTTGAAGAAGTGGGCAAATTTTGAAGCCAAAAAAAGGCTGAGGTGTTTTACTGTGGAATCTATTCCTTGGGCGAGGGATAGCGTGGGGAGCAAGAGTCAGTTGACGACGACGGAGAGAGCAAAGGCTATGGGGAGGAATGCAAGTGGGCAAAAAATAAATAAATGTGGTTGGAAGGGAGCAATTAATGGGTACGAGAATTGAGAGCAGTAAGTCGGTCAGTCCAAGGCGACGAGATTGATAAACTGACAATGAGATAACAACCTTTTTGTAACTCTTCATTCTCATTGGTGATGTGTTTGATTTTTTGTTTTACTCCATAGCTCCTTTTGTTGAACGGATGAAAACGAAAGATGGCAGAATGGCAACGCGCTCGGGGCACCCGCCCGGTTTTTTGGGGGGGGGGGGGGGCCGCGGAAGTCATGGGATAGGGTTGGGGGCGGGGCGGTGCGGTGCGGTAGGATTTCTCTCCACCCATCTGAAATGGTGCAGTGGCTGGGGAGGATACTGCTGCCTCATCCTCCGCCCAACCCGTTACTAGTACACACGTTAGAACTGCATATCAATAGTGTATGGATATAAAAGTAAAGAAATAAATTTAAAAGGATCAAAATGATTTTTAACCTTGATTTCACATTGAATATTTTGCTAAGAATTTAAAAATGTTTTTTACAATGTTATACACACGCACACATGTGGTCATTGATAATACACCCTGTATACCCCCTTTATTGATTTATTTATCAAGTACGAGATTAAAGGTTTAAATTCCAAACCTACAACCTAGAAAATGAGTTTAAGTCGCTTCTTATTATGACAACTTACTATTGAAAGATTAGAATAAATCTCCATTATTTGGTTGAAAAGGAGACCAATACACAAGTATTCCGCTTTCTAGAAGGGGTGGGAAGTATGCACCACTTTGTGTCTAGAGCTGTCAATAGGATAGAATCAGTCCGAGTTCGGCTCATTCAGCCGAAAGTAAAAGGGGCTAAACCTATTATAATTCTAGGTTGGACAAAATTTGGGCCTTAATTTGAGTTCTGATTAAAATCTGAGTCGAGTTTTGCCTCTATACACTCAGCTCAATTAAAGCTCAGCCAATTATCTCACACACACACATATATAATATTTATATTTTGGTATATAATTATATATATATATATATATATGCACCTAAGACATATAACTATAAATGTATTATTTTTAAATATGTAATGTATAATATTAGACCATTAATAATTAGCAGAAAAAGAATTTGATTCATTAAATAGATATATTTAAAGAGAATGATGGAATCAGAGCATGTAATGTATAATTAAACTATTAGTAATTAGCAGAAAGACAATTAGATTCATTAAATAAATACGTAATGTAGAATTAGACTATTAGTAATTAACATAAAGAGAATTAGATTCATTAAATATATTTAGAAAGAGAATTAGTAGTCTATTGACTAATGACTATTAATTTTCATGTATTTGAAAAGAATCAGATACAATTATTATTGAAATTTTTGTACGTTTAATGAATTTTTTACCTATTTATGTGTAGTTTTAATGTTGTAAATTTCAAAATAATTTTATTACTTAATGATTATAGTAATAATATTAAGAAAATTAAGAAGTAATAAATGAGTTTGACTAAATCCAAATTAGGCTCAAAATTTGAATGTATTATGGATCAAGTATGAGCTTTACATATATTAACGCGAAACTCGTAAATCGAAGCCTGAATGTCTTACTTAGTTAAATGAGCTAAATCTGGATTTATTAAAACTCGACTCAAATGACGTGATTGACAACCCTAAATGTGTATTGCTGGTCCCTTCTCGAGGCATCATTTAGCTAGATTTGTTTTTATTTCCCCAACTCCAGTCGATGTAGTTTTAATTGGATGTAAATACTTAATGCCCTACATGTGAAATTCAAAGCAAGCCCAGGGTCTCTCTCTCTCTCTCTCTTTTTTGGGAAAGGAAAGCAAGGACTACTTGAAAGTATGAACATAACTTGGTTGATATGGTAAAAAGCAAATATATTATGATGGTTAACTTGGTAGATTGTACATATAAGTTAACAAATTGGCACTTGATTCTATTTAATCAGTAATCCGTAGCAAATGATCACTCATGTTCAAGCTTATCAACGATACTGACGTGAACTAATCTTAGCTTTTTGTTCTTCCAATCATTTGGTGGCACGACCAGAACAAAAATGCTAGATTTGTGGTATGAAAGGAAAAAGCAGGGAACAGTGCAAATGGACTAGTCAAACAAATAATTGGTACACAGAAAAGTATCTTGTCGGTTGGCTAAAGCATATACGTATTTTTGTCGCACTGTGACTGGGCCTCGCATTTTTCACGACATCGTTTTGCGAGGAGTTTGTTATTATTGTTTTTTGTTCCCGAAAAAAATTATTTTACCGAATGTGATGCTTTAAAACTAAAAGAGTGGACTAGTAGGAATTTGGCAATTGGACTTTCCAAATTCATAATTATATACTATAATATATATTTTATAATTATGAATTACTATAAATATATATCTAAATTATTAACGTTTTATGTCATAATATGTATAATTATAAATTATGAATATTATTATACTCAGATATGGGCTGAGCCTTAATTGGGTCTAAGCCTAGTATGATCTAAACTAAACTCGTATTTAGTTCGGACCTAATATTGAGGTTCAAACTCTACCCGATCTAATTAAAGTTTAAGTTTAACGAACTTTTTTTTTAAACTGAACCGGCTTGGCCGATCCAATTGACAGTCCTAAAATATGCATCATATCATGTAATATGGTCAAATATGAAATAAGAATGATTGAAAACTAGTTACTAGTAAGTGATAATGTCCAATGTATGGCGTTTAATTGATTCTTGAGAAACATCCATGAGAAGTCGCCTGTTATTTTTGAGCAATTGGTATAAGTGAAGCATTACCAAATTTGGTAGGTTCCCTTAAGGGAGCAGCACTTAATGCTGCTACTATTATGGTTTATTTTATCAGTAGGTAGATCTTTTTCTTTTATTTTTTGCAAGTTTGATTTTTATTTTTTTTTTAAATTTCATGTGAAACCTTGCGTTCCTTTTGTAGTCAAAATCTACAACTTGTGTGAAGAAAAATCTATTTTCAGTCCCACATATTTAAGTATCCTTTTAGTCAATGATGGACTTGTGTCCCATTGTTTAAGACCACAACAGAGTGGGACAAAAGGAGTTGAAAGCTATATGATCATGAAGTCATCAAATACAAAACTACCAATTTAGAACTCATACTTTCGGTAATAATTTAATTGAGTCATGTGCCTTGGAGTTATTTGGGATAAACTAATTTTGTTTTTCTACTAGCAGGGTGAAAGAACTCCAATCATTCCTCTATTTGCTTTGGGATATACACAAAATTAAACTACTATGGACGTATATTGGAGGATTTCTCAACCTTAATAACGAAGATTTTCAACCTTTAAGGAATTCTTTTAGAGAAAATATTTTGAAATCTATCCTATACGTTTCCGTGAACATATTTTCCAATCACCTTTTTATTTCACACGCATCAAATTACTATAATACATTTTTCTACAAAAATTTCAAAAAAAAAAGCAATCTAAATCGGCTCTGATAGTTTGAATGGATGTTAATGCAACTTTAAGGAAAGTATTTTCGAATTGTAAAGAAACATAAATGGATGTCAATGCAACTAGTTTCCTCGTATTTACAAACGAGTTGAGTTGAATTGAGTCTCAAATTAATTTTACCAAGTTCGAACTCGAACTCGAGTTTGACGAGCTTCAATGTAAAGTTTGACCTCAAATTTGAGCTAAGTCGAGCTCGAATTCGAGCTCAAAAAAATAAAATTTTTATTTTTTAAAAAATAAATAAAATAATAATTTTTCTTAACAAATAATGAAGTATTATAAATATATATGTAATTTTATTATTAAAATAAAAATAAAATAATATATATAAAATTGAGTCGACTCGCGAGTTAACGAATTAAGCATTTTTGAAATCGAGTTCAAACTCAATTTGATCAGCTCGAACTCAATATTAATGGAGTTCGAGACCAGCTTTAAATCGATTTGCTCGCGAGCGACTCGACTGGTACGCAACCTTACTCATAAAAGTCATTTGTAGTTAGTCACGATTCTCAGTGGCCCGTGAAATCTGGTCGAAAGATACAAAATTACTTTGTCAAGTTGTTCGGTTGGACTCTCAAAGTTCACCTTTTGAATTACTAGCCTCTTGATCAACCCTTGGATTCTAAATATATTGAATTCCAGGTTTTCCTGATTCCTTTTTCCGAAGGAACAAAAAATAATAATAAAAAAAGAAGACTTTTTAAATTTTCACGCATGGCAACATTTCTCTGGTTGGTCTCGTGTTTCTACGATAACAATAATGTGGCTAGTTTTACTTTAACTGAAGTCCTGCTACTAAAGTCCTGCTACTTCAATCTAATAAAGATCAAAATCATGTGGCCCTCTTTGCTGGGACAAAGTCCACAATTTTAAAAGGGCAAGAAAAGAAAGAAAGAAAAGGAAGGATAAGTAAATGGAGTAATATATGTTTTCTTGAATGAAGAAATGAGTGCATAATTTAATTAAAATTGGTATCCGACCATTCAGTAATCAGATGTATTCATGCATGTAATTTCAGGGTTTTCTAGTTCCCAGGCTACCGTGCCGACATAGAACTAAATCTACTTTAGCACTTTACAAGGAAAAAAAAAAGAAAGAAGGATGCATTATTGTGAGGGATAATTTTAGAAAACTCCCCCGATAATTTCACTAAACTCCCTTGAGATTTGAACAATTACACATACCTCCCTTATCATTTAAAATAACAATTTTACTCTTAAATAGTTTAATGAAATTCCCTTATTTGGTATGCTTATACTTAGAATGAGTTTTAAAATTATTTTTTCATTCTTTTTCCTTCTTATTCCTTTTTTTTAAAATTTTTCGCCAATAAAACTATAGAACTACTACTATTGCCTCTAGTTTCTATTATAACCAAATGTCGGACTAGTAACTTTTTTGACGACTTAATTTTATATGTTATGCAATGTTTTTGCTGATCTTTGTTTTCTTTTTTTTTGGTAATAAAATTAATAAATAAAAAAGAAATGGACCAAAAGCACTACTAAATTATGATAATCCCACTAAGAAAATCATTATTATAGTTGTTTCTAGTAGATATGGACATGAAAAATTTGGCACATTTTCTTTATAATTATACTAAATAATCTTATAATTATATAGGAAAATAAATTAAAATTCATTACACAAGGGCATTTTTGGGTATTATTTTAAGATTTTGTTATTAAAACTATCAAATCAAGGGAAATAAGTGTACCTTTTCAAATTATAAGAGAGTTCAGTAAGATTATTAGAAACCTCCCCTGAAGTTTTGGAAATTATCCCTTATTATGAATGGGAGAAGCAAAAGGCCTCCTGAGTGAGTCTTTCTAATCTTTTTGGGACAAACAAAAAAGATCCCCATTTGGTACTGAACAAAAACAGTCCTCCCGAACAGAAGGAATTCACTTCCCACGGACTTTGTCAGCTACTATTTTTACACTTTTTATCATAAGTGGAAAACAGACTTTTGAAGACGTGAAAAAGAGATCAGCTATCTTTCCAGTTTTCCAGGCAGGATTTTCCTGCTCCTACAGTGGCACTGACACCCAACTCCAATCGAGGGAATCGTGACAGACTTAAAAAGAGACATTTCTGCGTTGGGAAAAATGTCACTTGGTCTGCAGCAAAATCTAAACGTGGAAGATTCAGTTCACCATGGACCACCACCGCAACAATCGGTCTCATATGGGCCAAGATGGCACCCATTTTCCATCTTGTGCTTAGACATAGAATCTGAGCATATTACTAGAAAACAAGTGGCGTATCAACAACTCTTCTGTACTAAAATAATTTCGTCCGCATACTATATTGGAACTGATTGCAGAATTGAGAGGAAAAAAAAAATGGTCAATTCCATTACACTCGGATGCTTATTTTTACGTTCGAATGGGCATTTGCGGAATTGGCTAAGAAGGGAATGTCGTGTAAGCAATTTATACGAACGAAGATTTGATTATGACTTTTTTGACAGTGCAATAGTTTAAGAGCAAATTTGGATTGTAATTTTTTTGAAAATTTTTATAGAAAAATATATTGTCGCACTCTTTTTTTTTTTTTTTAAATGTGATGTATAATGTATGTGAGGTAAAAATGTTATTGAAAGATATGATAACAAATGGGACAAATTACATGTAATCACCTATGATTTTGTAGAATCTCATATGACCTCTCTAAAATTTTAAAATAATCACATACCCCTCTTGTGATTTTATTTATTTCTTAGTGATTCTGAGAGGTTTAAACGAGAAAGACTGTTTAGAATTTGGACAATCGCATGAACATCTCGAGAGAGTAGCCTTGCGAAGAGAAGGGGAAAAAAAAAATTAGAAAATCCCTTACGCCGTGCTAATCTCGGAAAGTTACTAAACATGCTAGTAATTAACCGTCAAAACTTGCTTTATTTGCATCTAAGGCCCAAACCTTAATGTACATGTTCAATACATTTAATTAATCACTTTTGTAATATGATTCACAACCATTGATATTCTCTGTCTTGACCTATCTCAAATTCCAAATTTTACGGTCATTTACGGTGTAAATTCTAAGATGTTACTTAATACTTAACTATAAAAATTTGATTCCTGGCCTCGCATTATGTTTTGGCAAGGAGGTGGGGGTAAAAAAAAGGAAGAAGAAAAAGGTAAAAAATTCACGGATTCGAACACCGTCTCAATCTCAATCAGTGGAGGAGCCACAGGTAAGCAAGTGGGGTCAATTGACCCCGCTTAACTATGGAAAAATTGGTTTTGAGGCTTGGAAAATTTAGAAAATTTTAAAGTTATATCTTTTTTGGCCCCAATAAATTTTAATAAATTCTCTTAACAATTGAAAATTCATAATTGTTACCATCATAAGAATTTTGAATTTATATCAAGTTATTTGTGGAAGTTATTTCAAGAATAATTCTTCCTAGATTTCCAAAAATAAGGGAAGGGCTTTATTGAGTGGAGTGAAAAACCAATTCTTCAAACCAATTTTTTCAAACTTCAAAGTTTCCAAAAACAAGAATTTTTCAAGTGAATGCTAAATTTTTTTTTATCTATAATACGAAATTAAGTTATTATGATTTTTATTTATGATAGGCTATAGACAAATTTCTTAAAAAAATCCATAGAAGATCAAGTTAACAGTAATTCGCAAAATATTTTTTTTTAAAATGAAGAGCTTTAGAAATTAGTTTTTAGGCTTGAAAAATTTAGAAAATTTTAAAGTTGTATCTTATTTGACCCCACTAAATTATAACAAATTCTCTAAACAATTGAAAATTCATAAATGTTACCATCACAAGAATTTTGAATTTATTTCAAGTTATTTATGGAAGTTATTTCAAGAATAATTCTTCCTAGATTACCAAAAATATGGGATGGGCTTTATTGAGTGGAGTGAAAAACCAATTCTTCAAACCAATATCTTAAAAAAAAAAAAAATCTATAGAAGATAAAGTTAACAGTAATTCGTAAAATATTTTAAAAAAAAATCAAGAGCTTTGGTTTCTTATATTGAAAAGATCTATTTATCCAAATTGATAATAAATTAATTTTGCAACATTTTCAGAAGATGAATACTCATATGATACAACTATAATTTGTATGTAATGTTAGTAATTTTTACTTTTATATTTTAATTTTTGCTTTGTAAAAGTTTTAATGTACTGCCAAAAAAATAAGTTTTACTTTACCCCACTTGCTATGTGGTCTTGACTCCGCCCTTGGTCTCAATGATAATTCCCAGCGTTACAAAAGAAAACACACGACTTGTAATTCTTTCCCTTGATCACAGATACTGTTAAAAAACCTTTTAACTTAAGAATTGTTGGGTGGTGATCCTCATATGGAGTCGTACTTACAGTCCTTTTAAGTAGAGGTTTGTTCAGCTTGTTTGTAGACTTCTAAATCTTATAATCTCTTTACATGGTTGGCAAACCAAAACATTTGTATACAGTTTTAGGTAAACATGCGACCTCAGGAATGTTTTCCAGTGGATTAATGTGTTGCAGTCAAAGAATATTTTTCCTGCATCAAATCGGAAGTCTTGTATTTGGACTGTTTAGTTATGTGGCAATACAAATATCCACAGTTTGACTGATGGAACATTTGAAACTCAAAATCTTTTTATCTATGAGCAAAAAAAATCTCAAAATTGAAATTCCAAAAGAATTCAAGAAATGAAGAAAGAAGAGAAGTATGAATTATAAAAAAAAAGGTTTTACTTCCTGTCTTGGTTAGTTGACGCTGGTAAGGCTAAAGCAGGCCGCAGCAGTCCGTAACTCACTCTCCATCTCTGATTCCTGTTCTACCGGTTGTGAAAAATCCCTGAACGATGATTCCACGGAGCTGGACATAAATTGAAATTTTTGGAAATGAGTAGCTAGTATTTTACAGGAGACATGTCAAGTGCTAATCAAGAAGTATTCAAATGTATATATATATACCTAGATTCACAGGCTTCCTTGGTTTCAACATATGATTGTCTGTCGTCCACCATTGCATTGAAGGGCGGCATGTCTTCATAGTCCTGATCAAAAACTTTGATCTCTGGTTGAATCCCAAAAGCCTGATTTGAATTGGCAATAACTTCAGGTTGATTACCTACTACTGAATTAACGTTATTTCTTATCAAATCACAATAAGGGTCGGGGGGCGTATTAGTATAGTCGGGCTCCAATCCAAGTAAAGGTTTAGCCACATGATCATTGGAGTCGCGGTGTCGAACACCCTCGTCATCATCAGCATCAGCATCATCACCATAATTTTCATTTACCAGAAAATAATCCATCGTAAAAGGCATTTCATAATCATGCATACTGCCAGCAGAATGATGCTGGAAAAACGGCACAGCATCGATAGATTGAGTGGTGCTGCAACTGTTATTGATCATGCCGCCCGAGTGGAGTAACTGAGGCTGATGAGAAGAAGAATAATCTGAAGAAGAACAGCCCAACTGTTGTTGATTATTGGGAATCTGTTCGCGATAGGCAGCAAGTTGTGCATAAACATAGTGAAGTTCTTCCGTGGCTAGTCGTAATTGTTCACGAAGGTGGTGGACGATCCCTGCACAGCCGTGAACAGGGTATCTTTCCCGCATATCTGACTCGTATTTAATAGATTTCATGGCTTCTTCCTGCTGTTCAAGAGTGCTTAACTGCTCAAGTATCTTCACAATCTTGGACACCCCAAAGAGCCGATGTGCATTTTGAAAGGACTTGTGTTGATTGGCAGGAAAATATGGAGCAAGAACGCAGTCTGATGAGCACTTTCTCCTTTGATATTTGCATGCAGCGCAGGCAGGGCTGGTGCCACCTTTTACGGTCATCTTGGTAGTAGTAGGTACTGATCAGAAAACTTGATTATATTATGTGGCCAATTTTGACGAGAGAATGGTAGCAGTGGTGGACTGGAAAGAGACGGGCTGGTTCCCTTATTAGTTCTTGAACGGTTGCAACTGCAAAACACGTGTGAATTTGTGAATTCAGAAGACGACCAAGTAAACTCTTTGATTCCGATACTGAAGGAAGAGTATTTGTTTGAACTTAGGGTCTGACCTGAATCTTTTCAGAGATTTGGTTGTTAATAAACAAAAACCTATCTGCTGAAAATTGTTGCATGTAACTTAATTTTAATCAGCGGATTTACTACCGCTGGATGTTAATCACTTCAGGTGTTGCCACTCGAAGTATATATATTCATCTTGACAAGATATATAAATATCATTTTTACCATCTATACTTACTATATATATATAATGCCCGAGGAAGGGATTTAGGATTAATATTGGGGTTAACACTTTATGACCTTTCTTTTTTGTCCTTATAAAAAATTACTTTTACTTTAATTGCCTATAACTACTCATGACTATTTTTACCATTTATAAGTATATATTTTCAACATAAATAACCCTAAATATTACAACTACTAATATAAAATTATTTTATAAAAAGTATTTAAAAGATTAAAGTTTGCTTCAGTAATAAAACTTTTATTTAATATATATGATCATGTGTAAAATTAAATTTGATACATGTGATACATGTATCAAATTTAATTTGAAATTCAAAATTTGCTCATGTGTCATTTATCCAATCATGTTAGCGTATATTTTGATTGTATATATAAAATTTACTCTAAAAAATTTATCAAGAGATAAGAATCAAGAGTTAAAACCCAGTTTTCTCAAACTTCAAGAAGTTTAAAGATGTGAACTCTTTTTTTTTTGGGGTAATTACAAACAATCATTTTTGACTTTTTTTGGGGTGAAATTTGATGTTAGATGAATTATTGGATAGTAATTATTTTTTTAATGTTTTCCATATTACATTTCATCTTTTATGTTCATTTGATTTAAAAAAAATTATTGTCTTTTTCATACTTGACAATTTCAATCTAATTAAATCATAGGTTCTATTTTTTTAGGATGAAAAGATAGATTGGAAAAATTATACAATTTAGCTTATTAACCATTTAGCTTTAGATATTTATCAAATAATATAGATATGTTCAATATTAATATTCAAGCATTCATATATATTTTTTTAGCACTTAAAATTCAACAGATCAATTATTTCAATATTCAAATATCAGAATTCAGATTCAGTTTTATCAAACAAGACCTCATTCATATTTGGGATTATACTGAAACAATATTTCGAGTGTACAAGATAATGCACAGAGTCCACAAGCTCACATAAATAACTTTTGAGCGGAGCCACGAGTTTAAAATGATTAACTCAATTTATTAAATAATCGGGCCTAGATTCCTGTATCAATCATTTCCTTTGGAGTCTCACAACCATCCACATTTAAGGACTCCTGCGATTAGTTCCGCAGGTTTTAGAGGTGGCCTTATCGAATGTAACATTTAATCTCACATAGTACTTAATTTTTTGTACTCTCTTGCGTAGTCAGGACTATAACACCATTTGATTCTAACCTTCCCTGCATAGAGACCTTTTGCTCTAATACCAATGATAATGCTCCGAGTCCATGAGTTGACCCAAATAACTTTTGAACGAAATCACAGGTCCAAATGGTTAACCCAATTTACTAAGCAAATCGCAAGCCTAGATTCTTATATAGTACCAGGTTTCAAAAGTTCACAACATCAATGTTGATATAATCAGCAACGTTGTGAACAACTTAGCAGTAGTTGATGGCATCTTTGGAACTATATTATCTCATCCCACAATACTGGTAGTGGAGCAGTAAGGTAACTGAAAGCGATTAGGACAGTTAAGATTGAGGCTCTTGAATCCTAACTTATTTGATCTATGGTGCTGAATGGAAGACCATGCCACCACTGCGTGGTAATTGAAGATTTCAGATGTGAGTTTTATTATATTTATTCGTATTCTTCAAAACTTCTTATCCTGCCAAAAATTCATATATTTTGGAACGTTGGCTTCGTTGCATCATTACAATTTTTGTATTCCACAAAAAGTTTTAGTTCTTTTTAAAGCTAAAACCAAAGCATTTGGCTGAAGTTTGGCAAGTTAATAGCATTTGTAATCCATCCTCGCCCGGCAAAGCAACAAATTATTACTTTAGATCCATCAAACAAGGGCTGATTGCGACAAGCCTTTGTTACGGTACCACCATTTTGTATTTTGCCCTCTAAATTATCCACTTTAGCACTTTATTACGTCATATCATCATTAATTTTTGGCACAATTTTTTAAATCAATTGAAACGTAATGAACTTTTTATACTCTTTTTGAATATTTGTTTGAACTTAGGTTCTGAACTGAATCTTTCCAGAGATTTGGTTGTTAATAAACAAAATCTTAATCTGCTGAAAATTGTTACACGTAGTTGAGCACTAAAATTTTAATTAGCGGATTTACTCAAACTATTTATCTTATCTGTCAAATCTACCTTTATTTGTTAACTCTAATTAAACTATCTAATGACTTCTTATTTCTTCTCTTTCCTCTCTCTATTTAATGACTTGAATCCTTCTTCTCTATACTCTTCACATATTTTCTTCTTCTAGCTACCATTTTTCTACTTCGTCACAATTTTGTCGTTTATTCCTCAACATTGCTTCTTTTTTTTTTCTTCCTCTCACTTGGTACCTTTTTTTTTTTCCTGTTTAGTAATGTAAATCATATTGATTATTTCTTGCTTTGCTTCAATGTTTTTTCTTGAACTGAAAAAACATTGTAAGAGTTGCCCTATATCCGATTGTATGGATTTGATCCATACTAACTCCACCTCACATGTAATATTGTGGAAAAACATGTAATATTGCGGGAATAATTTCAGATTGTTATATTGTGGAATAATTTCAGATTGTTATATTGTGGAATAATTTCAGACTTGTCATGACCAGCTTAGGAGTCAAAATACATTATAATTAACATTTGCAGGATGTTAATTACTATGGGTGGTTTGCAATTGTTTTTGGGTAAATTATATTTTACTCCCTTGTGGTTTCCGCAAAAACTACATAACCCTCTTATGATTCTAAAAGCTATACATAAAATCCCTGTGGTTTGGGTTGAAGTGTCAAACAGATGGAAAGCACCCATCGTGACGATTCGTGGCTTAAATGCGCTTGTACTACTAGTAGCAGTAAGAAACATTTCCATATTATTCCTGACTACTTTAACGCACCCAATAAAGTCTAGATCTGTACTCCTTATCTGATCTAGACTCTTTTGGATGCTACTCTTATGATTTGGTTGGAAACCCAGCGTACATATATGACAAGCTCCGAGCACTAGTGGACAATATTTTCTTCGGAGGTGAGGCTGTCAACATGGATCATCAGGGATCTGTTCATGGTGCCTACTCAGCCGGAGTCATGGCTGCAGAAAATTGTCGTAGGCATCTTATAGAGCGACTTGGAAGCTGGGACAAGATTCAGCTCGTCTCTTGCAAGGAGGAAATTCTTGAAGCAACAGTTCCTCTCCAGATATCAAGAATGTAAATCTTCATGGCAGTAGTTTTCACTTAAATCTATTTATGATGCATGTAACTGCATCCAACGGTATTGTTCCAATCCAATGAAAATGACAGCATTCCTACCTTGAAGTTAGTTAAATCTTTCTCTCCTTCATTCGTCGGTGGTCTTTTTCTCTCTCTTTCTCATGACGAAGACCAGAGCAAGGGAAATTCTGACATCATCTGCTCCTTTTTTTGTATTTATATTAAGGTAATTTGGATATTTTGCCCATGATTCATCACAATGGATGCTTTCCGTCTGTTTGATACTTCAACCAAAATCATAGGGGTTTTAAGTATAGCTTTTAGAATCATAGGGGGTGACAGGTGTCGAGCCTGTGCAATAATAATTACCTACTCAAGAAAAATACAAATTTTGTATATAGCGGTGAGTAGGGTCGAATCCACAGGGACTGGAGATAATTCGTTTCTTTTTAAGTCAAGACAGATGGGGGGTTTAAGGATTAAATGCTAACTAAATAAATTAACTGCAGAAAATAATTAATTAAAAGAAATAATTTGGAGCACTCTATCCAAGGGTACACTTCAGAAATGGTTCATGCACTGATCATCGATTCACAGATAATTCCACATTTATTAATAGATTGGTTATAGTTGTCATGCACGCGATAAACAACCAACCCTTTCTTAATTTCTCGATAGTTAAGGTACGACCGTTAACTATTTATCTAACCCAAAAACAACCCTAAGTACGACCGTAGGATTTAATTTCTAGATTGCATTAATAATTAGAAAGGCCCAATCCTAACTAACAAACACGCTACGAGGGTTTGTTTAAATTAGATCGTATGCTTCCCTGACATAAACCCAATTACGCCAGTTGCTACTGAGATGGAGATAATCGAACAATTACGGATTCAATTACCCCTAATTAGCAAAATAGCCTATATGAATAATTAATTATTGCGCACTAATCAATCATACACAAGAGCTATAACAATTAAAAGCAGGAAACATATAAATACCAATAAATGGAGGAAACAATTAAAATAATTTAGATCTCACAATAATTGCCGAACCAAATCCTCAGTTGTCTCCTTGACTAGAAAACAAGATTAGTTACTCTCCATTGAGAGTAACTCACGCAATTCCATTGAAGGAAATTGCGTCAATGTTTTACAATAGAAAAAAACTACTCAGAGGAGAAGAGAGCCAAGCGGCTGCCGTCCACCATTTTCTTATTCCCTAGCCAAGTACTAATCACGCGGGATCCGGCCTTTGCTCTTCCTATTTTCTAGCTTTCTAAAAACACATCCAACTTCCTCCCTCACAATCCGTAGCAATTGATTCCAAAAAATCTCCTACTATAGGAAAACTAACTTCCTAAAAGATAGGTACTCAAGCACTTAAAAGTCTCCTAAACCAACCCAATTACTAATTAGAAACTTGGTCGATAATATCATCTTCCAGTTATGATGATGACTCCCACTTGAATTAGGATACTGCCCTGCATAAAATCCCGCGCACTCCGGACTTGATTGATGTCTTCTCACGCGTCCACACTTACTTGGAGGAAAATCTTCTAAAAACTGCTATTTCTGCACTTTCCTTCTCCAATTGGCTAAACATCTCCTAAACATAAAATTCAAACAAAATATGTCCATTAATGCAATATCCAATCCAATAAGAAAAGGAAATTATAACAAAATTAATGCTAAATTAGCGTTCTATCAGGGGGGTTATGTGGTTTTTACGGAAATCACAAGGGAATAAAATGTAATTTGCCCTTGTTTTTTTTTTTTGTCAACAACGAGACATTTGTATAACCTACTCTATCCTAATCTAGGGGGAGGGGGAGCCTAAGGAGGCTGTGGTAGGGGGCTAGTGGGTATACAGATCCAACTAGACCAAGGGAATGCTATGGCACAACGCTTAAATTTTTTTCGCTGCAGGTGAGATTTGAATCCTCACCTACAGCCCAAAAAGGGACTTAAGTCCCTCCTTGATGCCCACTGAGCCATTAGCCCACTGAGCCATTGTATAACCCTTGTTTTTTGGTTCACGGCCATGTGAATATCAGTTACTTACTAGAGCAAATGGTACAAGTGGAGCGTTACCAAAGTTGGTGGGTTCCGTAAGGAAGCACTTAATGCTGTTACTATATTATAGTTTATTTTATCAGTAGGCAGATTTTTAATTTTTTTTTAAAGAAAAAAAATTTCGTGTAAAATGTTGCGTTCCTTATGTAGCCAAAATCCACTACTTGTGTGAAGAAAAATCTCAATTTTAAGTCCCACATATTTAAGTATTCTTTTAATCAATGATGGACTTGTATCCCATTATTTAAGACCAAACTAGAGTGGGACAAAAGGAGTTGAAAGCCCTATGATCATATGAAGTCATCAAATACAAAACCACACTTTCCAATACAAAAAACCAATTTAGAATTCACACTTTCCATGATAATTTAATTTAATCATGTCCCTTAGACTTATTTGAGGCAAACTAAACTTGTCTCTCTGCTACCGAGTAGAAAAAATAAACTCTTGTTATCCCTTCATTTTATTTGGAGCATACACAGACATAAACTACTACGGACGTGCAAATTGAAGGATTTCACAACCATAATAGTGAAGATTTTCAAGAATTTTTTTTGGAGAAAATTTTTTGAAATCTATATAATAATTGAAATGCTTTCCGAACTCTAAGGAAACTTCTCTGTAATTGTGAATAATGCAAATGGACGTTAATGCAACTTTTTAGTTTTCTCATAAAAGTCATTTGTAAGTTAATCATGATTCCCAGTGGCCCCCTGAAATCTAGCCGAAAGGTACTATAAGATTGGTATGTCAAGTTCGGTTGGACTCTTGAAGTTTCATCTTTTAATTGTGAGCCTCTTGAACAACTTTTGGATCCTAAATGTAGTCAATTTTAGGTTCTTGTTTCCCTTTCTCGAAACAAAACCAAAAAATAAATAAAGACTTGTTATGACGACATTTCTCCTATTGAGTCTCCTGTTTCTATGAAATAGATAATATGCCGAGTTTTACCTTAACTGAAGTCCTACTTCAATAAATCGAGTAAAGAACAAAATCATGTGACCCTATTTGATGAGACAAAGTATATAATTTTCACAAAAGGGTCAAAAAGAAAAGAAAGGTTAAGGAAATGGAGTAATATGCTTTCTTGAATGAAGAAATGAGTGCATAACTAAGATTGGTATCCAATCATTCAGTAATTACATGTATTCATGCATGTATTACAGGATTTTCTAGTTCCCAGGCAAGTGTGTGATATAGAACTAAATCTACTTGATCATTATACAAGGAAAAAAAAAGAAGAAGAAGAAGTGCAATATTATACAAGAAATGAGTAGCTAGTATTTAACAGGAGAAACGTCAAGTGCTAATCAAGAAGTATTCAAATGTATATATATATACCTAGATTCACAGGCTTCCTTGGTTTCAACATATGATTGTCTGTCGTCCACCATTGCATTGAAGGGCGGCATGTCTTCGTAGTCCTGATCGAATACTTTGATCTGTGGTTGAATCCCAAAAGCCTGATTTGAATTGGCAATAACTCTAGGTTGATTACCTACTACTGAATTAACGTTATTTCTTATCAAATCACAATAAGGGTCGGGGGTGTATTGGTATAGACGGGCTCCAATCCAAGTAAAGGTTTAGCCACATGATCATTGGAGTCGCGGTGTCAAACACCCTCGTCATCATCAACATCAGCATCATCACCATAATTTTCATTTGCCAGAAAATAATCCATCGTAAAAGGCATTTCATAATCATGCATACTGCCAGCAGAATGGTGCTGGAAAAACGGCACAGCATCGATAGATTGAGTGGTGCTGCAACTGTTATTGATCATGCCGCGCGAATGGAGTAACTGAGGCTGATGAGAAGAAGAATAATCCGAAGTCTTTCTTCCTAATCTTTTTGTTCTTGGGATAAATTAAAAAAATTCCAATTTGGTACTAACTAATCCACCCAAACAAAAGGAAACTTCCTCAGGCCTTTGTAGACTAGAAATAGGTAGGGTAGTCACAGTTCAGGTTTAAATCAGAATCGGACTAGCAATTTGTTGAATCGAATCTAGAACTGGATTTTGGAAACCAGAATCGGAACCATAACCAAAACCAAAGATTCAGGTTCAGGTTTACCAAAAACTTGAATTGAAATTGGAACCAATGGTTTAGAACTATTTCAAACCATCTTAAAAAGTACTTGTTACCTAAATCTATTTCGCCAGTTCAGAGTTTAATATTAATAATTAGCACCTAACACTAGTAGCCTTAATCCTAATCCAACAAGTCATTGTTCCATCCCATTGGTAAGCATAGACCTCATAACTGATCCAAGTCTAAGATCAATCTAATCTAATAAAAAATGAGGCATTTTTTTAAAATAAAATTTACATTCTTTTTTTTCCTTGCACATGATAATATGATAAGGTTCTTTCTTTTCTACATTCATTGTCATATTTTCTTAGAATCAATTTCATAAAAATAAGTGTTTAAACATAATTAAAAGAATCGGAACCGTAATCGGAAGAAATCGGAATAAATTAGAACCGAAACTGAACCAGAACTAGAGGTTCAAGTACCGCAACTCTAACTATAACCATTCCTATAAAGGCTAGTTTAGGTTCTGCCTTTAGGAAGAACTGGAACCATTAGTTTTTAAATCGGAATTGGCAATTTTGGATCTGTGGCCATATCTAGAAATAGGTGCTTTAGGTGTGGAGTTAGGATCTTTTCATAGAATTTCTCTCTATTATTCCCTCCATTTATTTATGTCTAATATTTTATAACTCTATAAAATTATTTGATCGTGTTATTATTTTTCTTTTAATCTTTATATCAACATACTAAAAAATAATATTCTTTTGAGAATACTTTGACATTTAATTTACACGAAAAATTTAAATAGTGAAAAATGAGTCAAAATTATACAAAATTTGTAATGATTAATCAAAGAGTAAAACTTAGTCAATTTAATACAAAGTTTTATTCATAGCTAACACAAAGGATGAAATATATTTTCAAAAAGAAAATTTAAATTAATTTTATTGAAGTGGAATGGAGAGAAATTCTCTCCAATACAATAGAGAGGAGTCTAGAACGTAGATATGACTTAGCACTCTTTTCCATAGCAGCTAGTGATAATACCACAGCATCTATTTTAATTACCCATTAAATTATTCATGAAACGTGTCATTTCAACCTTTTCAAAATGATCTTAATATTTGATCAGTGAAATGCATAGTTGTCATTTCACAGAGAATCTACTGTAGACCTAAAATTTATGCTGTGCAATACTATTTGCCCTTTAATATAGTTTAGGGACTCTGTGTCGCCTGAAAACATCAAAATAATCCTTTATTTCTCAACAATCTTGATAGCTTTAAGCAAGAAAGAGGCTCAGAATTTGGATAATTGCAGGAAAATTTCGAGATAGAAGTCTCGTGGACAAAAGGGACAAAAATTGGAAAACCTCCTTTTAAGGTAGAGTTTTGGTGCTAAACTGAGAGCGTTTTTAAACAACAAAGCAAAGAATTGCCAGTATTTAACTAGCAAAGCTTTGTTTTACTTGCATCTAAGACTTCAAGTTTTGGCCAAACCATAATATATGTTCAATGCATTTAATTAATTGCTTTTATGGCTAGTTTGGGATTTTAGGAAAGAAAAGAAAAGAACAGAAATCTTAAAGTTAGAAAAGAATAGGAAAGATTGTAATATCTTCCCATGTTATATGGGAGTTTTGGAGGAGAAAGGAAGTGTGGTAACTTTCCTTTGTTTGGAAGTGGAGAAAGTGAAAAGAAAAGATTCAATTTTACATAAAGGTCCTTAAATCTTAAGATTACATGAAAATTCTATTAGGTTATATAGTTATATTGTAATCTTTTACGGGTAAAAATGGTATATGATATAATTCATTTAACCCACTTCATTTTCTAACGTTTTCCACCCGATTTTGGGCAGAAAGTTTTTCTGACTTGGAAGGGATTTGATATCCTTTCATTTCTTTTCAACTCTTTCCTATCCAAAGTCCCAAACGTGAGAAAGATCAACTTTCCTTTATAATCTTTTCCTTTCTCACCAAATCTGCTCTTCCAAATGAGCTATTAGGGAAAGGGTTGGGTTGGATGATAAGATAAGAGGGATTGTAAATAAGAGTTCATGGGTTCAAATCCTCTTATTTATCCCAAAAAAAAAATTTTTATAATGTGGTACACAACTATTGATCTTTCAGTCTTGACGTATCTCAAATTCCAAACTAAACATAATTGTATAACATTTATAGTGTACATTCTAGATACTGTTTAATCATTAACTATAAAAATTTGATTCCTGGCCTCGCGTTGCCTACTGATAACGAGGTGGTGAAAAAGGAAGAAAATATTCTCCCCTTAGAAGAACGACTTTGTGATAAATAGAGGCCAACACTGTACAAGAAAACATCATCCTTGCCAACACTTACGAGTACTATTGCTTAGCTTGTTCTAGATTTCTAAAGCATAATAATGTATTTTCGTGTGGATTTTGTCTGTTCTTTGGTTGCTTATATATATATATATATATATATACATAGATACAGTTTTATGTAAACATGCTATCTTAGGAATATTTTTTTTCTAGGGGATAATGTAGTTAAAGAATAGTTTTCACGCATGAAATGGAAGTACTGTTGATTTTGTCACCTCGTATTTGGTCTATTTAGTTATATGGAGGGGTTGGATTTTGCTTTTTCTGGGTGTTGTGTGTAGGGAAGGATCCGTCGGCTACCCTATGCAACCATTTGGTACTCCTGTAGACGGGCACTTCGGAGTTCTGATACAATAGTTTGAGGTAGCATATAATAGTGCAATTTGCTAAGAACCAAGGAAGGACATTTTCCAGCAATACAAATGTAAGGAATGGCAAAAGGTCTAGTAGTATCAGCAGCCAATTCTATACACACTCTAGCATATGAAACTCCCTCAGTTTGCTTGTTAGTGTAAAGTGGTTTCCCAAGAAAACTCGCGAGTTTGCTCAATCCTACTTCCATATAATAGTGCAATTTAAGATGAAGAAATCTCACCCACAGAGGAACAGTAGCCAAATCCTCTTTGTATAGATCCATCACCAGACTCTAAGGGTTTAAGGAACAACATCTTAGTAGCTATTGACATGGAGATTGCTCCAGAGCCTTAATTAATTTTGCTAGCTCCATCCTTAAAGTTGAACTCATAAACACCATTCTTAAACAGATGTACATCAACCCCTCCAAATTCACTCCATCTTGAATCCACAAATTTGTGTATTACAGAAGAAGGAAGAGAGGATCCAACTATGAACCCTACTATGGCATTCTTCCACTTCTCCACTGTAGATGCCACATTATTCGATTTCACCGGCATCGGGCAATTGTCCTGAGGAGGTAGAAATTTCAGACCCATACAACCATATGTAGCTCGAGTAACCTATGCCTAGGATTTTACCCCCAATTCTGCTCGATTGCTACCCTCAGCCATAGATGAACTAGCACCTTCAGAAAAGAGGTAAAAATTCCAACTCATTGACCATAATTGACTCGTGACATTATTAATACGTCACAAATACTTTTTATATTTATTAATTATCTAAAATATTAAAAAGTTTGTAAATAATTCACTCTCATGCTATAAATGTTCACTTCAATATCTTTTAACCATTTGAAATTCAAAAGTAACTTTCATTAAATAAAAAGTAAAGGAGTTATACAAAGCATTCTTTCTAAGGTTTTAACTCATTATATACATATTAGTTTATAAAAAAGATATTAAAGAAATTAAAGGTAATTAAAAAACATAAGATACATTAAAGAGTTACAAATAACCGAGCTTACTATTACTTTATGCTTACCAAATTTTAGTAACTCATTTATTGTTAATATTGTTATCATCATCATCATTGTCATTCAATTTAAACTATAATAGACTATATATAAAAATAAATCTTAATCCAACATGAATTGGATTCTAAGGAGAAATAAACGGCAGTCTATTTCGATTTTGTCAATATAATATTCTACCTCCAATAGTATTGTAGAGTGAATGATATATTTGACAATAAAGAGATGACTATAAGATAAAACAAATAGGTATTTTTATATTTTGTGCCATAAAAAGATGAACAAACAAAATATGGCATACCTTTTTTTAATCTTTTTTGTTCTTTTTATCAATAAAATTTATCATCTTGAGTATACAAATGTATTTAAGTGATCAAGCAAAAGAAAAAGAAACTTTCTTTTGTTTATTTTGGTTAAAATTTTTTTATTCTTGTTGGATTATTGTTTATTTTTATATACTATTTTTTATTTATTTCATTTTAGATTGAATCATAATAACGAGGACAGTAATAATAACAATAAGTGAAGCTAATAAAATTTTGTCAATATAAGATAATATTAAGCTTCTTATTTTATGGATAGTAACTCTTCATTCTTTTTAGTTTAGGTAAATTGTTAGAGTGATATGTTGTTATTGTTTGTTAGTTAAATTATTAAACTATTGTATAATTGAAAAAACTATTAAAAGGGACTAATAAACCACATTTTTTAATCTAAATGATGAAAATAGACATCAATTTAGATATTTCTGTCGAATGAATGTCAAATCCATCATAATCTTAGATATTTCTCGATCAATTTACCTATTGCCGTAAGAACTGCCTTGGTGGGGAATAGATAGGTTGGATGGTACGAAAGAAGAAGGGATAGTGTAATTAAGAGATATCGAATTATACTTTAAAAATGTTATAAAAAAAACTGCTTTGGTCTATTTATTAATGTGCCAGTTGGAAGTCAATTAGCTACAAGTTTTAGCTTGTTTGGTGACTCTGCAGTCGTTTTGTGTTCAATGTTGAAACTGTAATGCAACTGTGGTTTTGTGTAAATTACACATAACTCCCTATAGTTTTACCTATTGTTAGAGTGATATGTTGTTATTGTTTGTTAGTTAAATTATTAAACTATTGTATAATTGAAAAAACTATTAAAAGGGACTAATAAACCACATTTTTTAATCTAAATGATGAAAATAGACAACAATTTAGATATTTCTGTCGAATGAATTTCAAATCCATCATAATCTTAGATATTTCTCGATCAATTTACCTATTGCCTTAAGAACTGCCTTGGTGGGGAATAGATAGGTTGGATGGTACGAAAGAAGAAGGGATAGTGTAATTAAGAGATATCGAATTATACTTTAAAAAATGTTATAAAAAAAACTGCTTTGGTCTATTTATTAATTACCTTGTATTGGATCTGTGGTGGCCGAGCAGCTACAAGTTTTAGCTTGTTTGGTGACTCTGCAGTCGTTTTGTGTTCAATGTGGAAGCTGTAATGCAGCTGTGGTTTTAGGTAAATAGCACATAACTCCCTATAGTTTTACCTATTGGCACATGTCTTGTCTAATGTTTCAAAATATCCACTTTATGCTCATAAAGTTTCAAGTAGAGTGAAAATTTGATGGAAAATAGCCTATGTAACTTCGTTCATTGAAATATCAGTACTGCCCCTACTTAAATACTAAATCGAACAATGACCTAACCATCATGTATTAAAAATAGGAAGATTATGTGGATAAAAACAAAAATTACAGGGGGTAATCATAGGGATTAAATAGATATTATAATTCCATCACATGTACTTTTGAAGCTCTTCTAGTTCAAACAAAGAAACCAATGGTACATTTCGTCTATTTGTTACTTTACATAAACTACAGGAAAGTTATATAGTTATTTTGAAACCTTAAAAGGATCATCCGGTATTGTACAAAATCACATGTGGATTTATATGTAATTTACCCTTAAATTTATCATATTCCAGTAGATGTTTACAACCACCCTCAAATGCCTAGTAGAGGTGATTTTGATCTTTAGCAATAACATTGGAACAAATTGTTAGAATTATTTTCAGATTTGGGTTTCCACAGATTATATTTGTTTTGTTAAAATGGGTTAAATGAAAACAAATAGTATGATCCACTGCATATGGGGCCTAGTCATATCTTAGTCATATATTTGATGTGATAGTAAAGTATAGAACTTGTAATTCATATTAGGATTATTTAAATGAGAGGTCCTACCATAGTTATAAAAGGTTAGGTCTCTCTCAACAATAACATCATTTGTTAGACTAGTTTACCCTATCATATAGAACTTGGAGAGAGACGAAGTCACCTATGTCAGACACACATATCACAATGTGTCAACCAAGCTTCTTGTGCATCTCTCAATCTCTTGTTTAATCTTTGAAGAATGATAAGCATTTTATATTATAATTGCATTCAAATATCTAATATTGAGATATTGGAAAATCCTGCACAAATCTCCAAGCAATTTGGACAAACAAAATAACTTTTAAAGGAGTTTTGAAATTTGATACCGAGGAGGTTTTGAGTTCAAATTTTCCTTATCTCTCTTTACTTCTTAATTCTTCTTTCTCTCTCTTCATTTTTAAGCCCCATCCTTCTTTTATTTAAAAAATAAAAATAAAAAATACCACTAATTAGCTTATCCATCTGAATCATTTTTCTCGATAAGGTTGGTCAGCAAGGTACAACATACCAATCTTTGAAACTGTGTGCTTAATCATTTCATTTAATTTTACGTAAGTGAAGGTTGACTCAATTCCAAAAACTCGACAAAAGTAGCGAGTAGAAGCAATAAAAAATGGACAACAATCCATTAATTTGAATGAAAAAAGCAGAATTGGTAGTAAAAGTAACAAGTTAAAATTATGAAATTTAACTATGTATAGCATGCATGTGGAAGGTAGTTACTGTCTTGTCCATCTAAATTAACAATCTTATGAGAAAGCAAATTTTTTTCCCACTATGAAACCACATTGGGTTTAAAATATACAATTTATTGGACAAAATTCTAATTGAAGAGCAAAACAGTGAGAAGAAAAACAGAAAGAAACTCGGGAAATGAAGATAACAATATATAATGGAGGAATTCTCCAACGAAGTAGAGAAATCAATACTACATTCAGACTCGAATAATTGTATTAAAACGGTTTAGAAACCTAAGTACTCCGTCGAGACTGCAGCTTGTTGTTCGCAACGGATCTTCTGTCTCACACCCTGTGCCACTTTTTATTATATTGCTATTTCTCCTTCATAAACATCATGTTTTAGTTCTTTTTTATTTCCTTAAGATTCAATAACTATTAATTCAGTAAAAAATAAATACAACAACTTTAGAAAAGCAATATATAATAGAAAATTTAAAAATACAGCAGAACCTCCTTGGTTAAATATTAAATGTTAAATTTAAAAACTTTCTCAACTTTTCCATATCGGCCTCCTCGATTGTCCTTTTTGCCTCACAGATTTGTCTTACTTCGTCTTGTGCCTTTGCCATTAGGTTTGGTTGCCTCATCAATTCTGACATGGCCCATTGGACTGTTACTGATGAATTATCAGTTCCGGCATTGAAAATATCCTGGAGCAGATAATTTAACAGGTGCTTCGAGCTTAGCCAAAAACGGAGTTACATAAGCAGAAGATGATGATCTACTATATATGTTCATTATACTTACTAGAAGGAGAGCTTTGATGTTTCTAGTTGTGATTGGAACTTGGAGGTTGCCACTTTCCTGCAGTCGAAGCAGAACATCAATAATTTCTTCATCTCCCGACTCAGCATTCCCCACTCTCCCATTTTCGCGGTTGGCTTGATGCTGTTTGATGACGTCGTCCAGAATATCATCCATTTCATGGTGCATCCTTTTCCATTTACGTTTCTTGTGCATCCCTGATAGGCCCAGAAGCATGATACGATTTCGGCCTACCCCTGTCTTGGGCTCGGGTACTTTGTGTCTTACAATCTCTGTTTCGCAAGCATCCAAGGCCCGTATGGTCTGGCCTCTGGCACCGCCCACACCTCCTTCCGGTAGGGCCCTTCTCTGTTCCCTTCACTTCTCCCACACAGGATTTCATGTGGCAGGCGGCAGCAATATGACCATATTGGCCACAATCAAAGCAGATCTCATCCAAACCTTCATATTCTATAGCTTGTAAATCTTTATTCACCCAGATGAAAGGTACTAGCGGTTTTTTCAGATCCATTTCCACACAAATCCTTGCAGATTTGCCTCTAGCTACCTCCAACGTTTGGCAATCCACTTTGACTGCCTTGCCCAACACATTTCCAATTTTCATAAGGAAATCTTCAACATAATATTCAACCGGTAACCCCGCCAACCTGACCCAAGCTAGAGTAGTCTTTATGTCTACTTCTGCTGGTCGAAAATCTGGCTTCCATTTGCTTACGGTTACATAGTTCCCCTAGAACATCCATGGTCCTCTCTCCAAAACCTTCTGATAGTCCTCTTTCTTCAGGAACCTGGAGAGGAAGCAACCATTTTCCAGATCTATTATCTCAAAATGCTGATCTAGGCTCCACATCTCTCTCAACTTCGTTTCCAGAACTCGGTAATAGACTGTCCATCCCAGCATTTTGGCCACCAGGCTCTTCCTTCAAGGTTTCCAAAAGTCAGAGATCTCCTCCTTCCTGGGCTTCACTCTGGGGAAATTCGAGCCTGCAATCTCTGCCTCCTTTGCTAGATCCTCTTCTTCCTCCAGACTTTCATCAGCAGCTTCCATGTCCTCCTCAGAACCATCATAAAAATCCTTCTTACTTGGTTTCTCCTTGAGGGCTTCTGCGAATGACTTTCCTGACCAGGGCGATATAGGAGGAGGTGGGGATGGGATGTGACAGCCTTCCCCCCTTTTCTAATCTGGGACTCAGATTGGGAATAAATTCCTCAGAAGATCGATGCTTGAACTTCTTTGGTTCACATCGGACGCTGCCTTCAATAAGCCTCGTGGCGGGTTCTCTTGACTAACCTCGGTTGCTCAACTCTTCGTCCATCGATTTCCAAGGTTGTTTTCATCGGAAACTAGTTGGGAGCGTTGCTGGCATTAGACCGCACTCATTCTCTTCTAGTGTTACTCTTACCGCTCTGAGAAACCAAATCCGTGTTAAAAGCCAGCATGATGTGGCTTCAAATATTCTTTCTTGGATAACGATTACTCAGAATCATGCCAATAGATAATTAATACTAGCAAGTATGTATTGGTTATCTTTCTTGAAGATTCTATCGTCCCTGCAAGTAAAAGTGGAATCATTGTAAAAATTTTAGTCTAGCCCCAAAATTCAATTGAAGAAACAGAGGATATTTTTTTAGAAAATTTTGTTTTGAGTGACATGTGATTCGTACGACAGATACAAACTAAACAATAGTCCCTCTATGATTAAATGATGGTCTACCTCCTAAATGAGTAACAGGGTTTCCAAGAAAACGTTGAACCAAGTTTTCTATGAGAAAAGGTTTTTCCAATTCAAAAGATTCATGCAAAACATAGGAATGAAATGAACAAGTCGAAAAGGTCTTTCCGTTCGAATCGATTCTGGTGTAATGTTTTAAAATACTGAGACGTTGGAAGAGGCGTTTTTCATCTTACGAGGCAGGGCGAAGGCCCCGAGACATTAGGCGAAGGCCCCGAGACATTAGGCTTAAGCCTTATGAATTTCGAAAATTTTAATTAATAAAAACACATAATATAGTGATTTTATATCTAAATATTGTATTAGTTATAAAGTTTATATTATAAGGTGAATTATTTAATTAATTTAATAATCACTTTAAATATTTAATAAGTTCTTGTACACGTTTTGCAGTAGATACAATCTTATTAAGTAGACATAATTTGGTTGCAACTGGAGGCTGCATGTATTATAATGAGCTCGAATAATGGTTTTTCTCATTCAGATTTCAGAAACCATTGCAATGGTTTGATAGCACGTAAACCTATGTTTTCAGAACCGGACCGGGTATCGACTCGGTCAAACTCAGGGGTCAGGGGTCAATGGTTCAACCGGGTTCGATAGGGGTTGAACCGGATGACGTCATAAATAAAAATTATTTAAAAATTAAAATATTATATGTAAAATACCTAATAACATGTTAATATTAATAAAGGTATATTTATATATATTTGATGTTTCAAATATATTTAACAAGAAAATACAAAGAAATTAGAACAATCAAGTAGCAATTTATATTATTTAATAAGTATTAACAAGTTTAGAATTAAAATTATGGATTTAATTAAAAAATAACACCAAACTTTAAGAAAACATTGATAAAGTATGAAATATTTGAGGTATATTAATAATTTTTAACAATCTAGGAGTCAAAATATAATATTGAAAAAGTTTGAGTTTTTTTTAAAAAAAATGCTGTTTGAACCGGAAATCCGGTTTTTCCCGGTCAAACCCGGTCAAACCCGGGTCTTGACCGGATTTGACCGGGTTTTTACTTTCCCGGTTTTTTGGTATAACTCGGACCGGACACATGGCCGGTTTCCGGTTCGACCGGTTGAACCGGCCGGTCCGGTCCGAGTTTTAAAACACAGACGTAAACACGAGAAGTCACTTCTATTAACTAATAAGTGTGCCTGTGCTTGACCTTCTATGACACTCAACTAATGCCTTTCGCATGGGTGTCTAGTTGTGGGTTGATCTCTTCAAGGTCTAGTTATTAGATAAGATCTCAGTTTTATTTTTTGACAGGTGCCTTTGTCTATTGTAATATAGAAGAAGTAAGAGCTAAGAGTGGTCTAAGGAGGGTTTAAGTTGGGGAGTGAGAAGCTGGTATGATCACTTTTGGTAGCTCAAAGCTCTGATTGGTTTTGTTGCTTTTATATCCTTAGCTACTTTGCTTGTTTGTTGCCCTTTGAACTTACATATTACCATCCTATGGGTGGGAATTTTGCTTGCTTTGGTACTAGTTAGTTTCTCATAATTCTTCATTTGAAACAAGCTTAATTCTATTCTTCTTTAGTTAAAGAAAATAATAGCAAATTGGAGATAAAGATTTTTGACCTCATAAAACGGATACTACATATGAATAGTAGTGTTCTGACATTTATTAAAGCTGTAGCTTGAAGGTCTCAATTGTGTGCCCCGGAAAGATTTGACTCAGGTCTCCAAATTATGAATCTAGGGATGGGTGGGCTGTTTTGTGTAGCAAGATAAAGTAAAAGGGATTTGTTTTCAAGTACTTGAAGCAGTTTGACCTGGAAACTCTTTATGGCATCACCTTAAGGGAAATTGCACAGTCACTCACCGCCAGACAATTAAATCCTGCAAGATTCAAGTCATTCATAGTGATGTTAAGGACCTGTGAATGGAATTTTAGTAAATTTTTGGCCGAATAGAATTTATCTTGTAATATTATGAATTGGACCAGGTGGCTTCTTATTGCTTCTCTCATGCTTATTTATTCTCCTGACTCCTCGTGTTCTTGTCCGCTGGTGGAATTTGTTTGTCTATTTGCGTAGAACATAAGTGTAATGGAACGAGGTTCCTATTCATGGAATTTATTTATAAGTGTACTAGAACTCGAGCTTCTAAGAGATAGACCTAGTTTCTTTTGCATGGATGCCAAAAATAATGTGGAGAACATATAATGTGTATGTTAGATTTATATTTTGAGGATTGGATGAAATTTCAATCTTTATTTTTGACAAGTACCTTTGTTTAGAGGAATAGTGAACCGCTGCAAAGACGGCATTTAATTTTCGTCCAAGGATGGGCTAGGCAGGCCCGTGAAAAACTGGTACAATTACTGTAGGTGTAGGACTGAATCTTCACTTAATCTTGGGAAATAAGACATTTTACACTGATCTGGATTCTGAAATCAGGTGATAATCTAGAATCTGAAGTGTGATTTTGGTCAACTTGAGTAATTGTCTCATTGTCACAAGGGTTGACACATGAAGATTGAATTGATTTCAGACTGTAGTGATAGGATTGATCAACGCGAGATGTGTTTTGAAATGGATCAATTTTGCTTAGTAAGGCTTTTATTTTCCTTCCATTTTCAGGGGCACTGCATGTAGCAATTTTTAAATTGTGTTAGTAACTACCATATAATTAAATAAATACAAAAAAAAACCTCACCAAAATTTATAATAAGATTCTTTTGGAAATATTTGAAAGTGAACACCCATATTTTTTTTAACAAATAATCATAATTTTAATTATTTGCACAAACATAGCAGTTTGTCTGCCTTGACACAAGTACCTCTAATAGATGGAGCTTTCTTAAAGTGCAAAGGGCTCTGTTCTACGTTTTCCTGTTATAATGATTCCAGGCATTGAGTATTTTCTTACCCAAATAAAATTAAAATAAAAAAGGGATTGAGACTTTCACCTTTCTAAGATTTTGCCTTTTTCTTTTTTTTTTTTAGTGTGATTTAGGTATTCAGTGGCATCAGATTGAAGAAATGTCTTAGGCAACATACGATTAGTCCAAAGATTGGGCAAACACATGAAACACTCGTATCAAACTTCATCATCATTATTATAAGAGTGAATGGCCCAAAAGATCACTAAATTATTGAAAATGGCACACTTTGATCATCAAACTTTTTTTTGGACCAAAAGGACACTAAACTCACAAAAACACGCCAGCAAAGTCATTTTACCGATTTTTAGCGGTTTCTCATCCGGTGGCCTTGGCAACGTGGGGTGGAGGAATATTTTTAAAAGCCAAAAATGTCCAACAAAATATGGCAAACCTGTCCTGCATCCTAACCCCCCTTAAATCCCTCTTTCAATTTCACCATTACCAATCCCAAAACCAACATTACCAAGAACAACCTCCCTCTCCCAACAGGACCCTCAACTTTAGAAGTCTTCAAAATTCTCCTGATACCCATATGGCATCGACTGACTGTTTTTGACTTGGAACCAAAACTCAGCAACACAAAAAACAAGTGTGGCCCTCTCTTCATCTTTGGATCGAAATCAAAGCCAACAATATTCATTGCCAGCCATGGTTTAGCCCATTTAGCTCTCATCCGAAAGGGTGCAATCTTCTCCGACCGCCCAAGTTCTCAAAATACACCAATGCTGCAAATCTTCGATAGCAACGCCCGTAGAATCAGCACTGCCCCCTATGGTGCTACCCGGCGGCTCCTTCGCCGCAATCTTGCTTTAGAAATCCTTCATCCTTCCTGTATCAAGTCTTACTCTAGAGTGCGACGTTGGGTGCTTAGCTTACTCTGCAAGTGCTTTCTTGACCAGTTTCAGCGGCCAATAGATGTAGTGGATCATTTCCGTTATGCTATGTTTTCCCTGTTAGTGTTCATGTGCTTTGGGGACAAGCTTTCGGAGGAGAAAATCAGTGAAATTGAGGCTGTTCAGTGTAGATGGTTGGCAAGTCTTGTGTTTTTGAGATGATTAGGCTGTAAATCTCGTTATTTGCTATTTCGATTTGGTTTACAGCTGGTCACAATCACCGAGTTTCGCCGGAGAAGATAAAGTGAAGCAAACAATCGGTTGGTCAACTTTGGGAATGAAACTAAATATGGGTTCACTTGTTCCAATAACCTTTTGGACATTTTTGCCCCTTAAAAATATTCCTCCACTCCAATGCCACCGGATGACAAACCGCTAAAAATCGGTAAAATGACTCTGCTGGCGTATTTTTGTGAGTTTATTGACCTTTTGGACAACAAAAAAAGTTTGATGACCAAAGGGTGCCATTTTCAATAGTTTAGTGACCTTTTGGACCATTTACTCTTATTATAACTTAAAACCGTTGGTTAGTAGATTTGGCAATTACAACATGCACGAGAGGGAGCTTCAGTGATTTATCAATAGAAGACCATTATGAAATTTTTTATATTTTTCAAGTTTGTTAATAATTTTTTGCATACAATATCTAGCGATTGCAACATACACATAGAGGGGAGCTATAGTGATTTATCTATTAGAAGATAATTATGAAATTTTTATAAATTTCTTGTTAACAAATACATTGTACATCTGTAATTTCGAGTGCATGTTTAATCTGTCATTAGGATAGTGATGTTATTTCTAGTGCATATTTAACCCGCCAAATTATAGATCTGCCAAATTGTAGATCTATAATTTCTAGTGCATGTTTAACCTGCTATTAAGGTAGTGATGTAATTTGAAATGCACGTTTAACATACCATTAGATTATAGATGTGTAATTTCTAGTTCATGTTTAACCTGCTATTAGGATAGTGATGTAAATCAAATCGTACAACCCCAACACCTTAGGTGAATTTTAGGTGATATTTTTGTTTTTTTGGATAAGTGAGAAGATTTAAACTCAAGTTCTCTTACTTATGACCCCTCTCATCTTACAACCCAATCTAACACTACTCGGATTTTAAGTGAATTTGTTTTGTTACATTAATGTAAACATCTATCAAAAGAAAATCTCACTTTGACTTTATTTGATGGCAAACAATGTCAACGGAAAATTATCAGATAATGGGAAAGCAAATCTCTTAAGAAAATCCGCTAAGAGTAATTGATACACAAAAATATCAAACAATTATGCCATAAATTATTCTAGGTACAAAGACGCTATGGTGCATTGCTTGAGGTTTCACCAGCCTTCTCCCTGGGACTACTGGGCACCAATTAATCATTTCCAATTCTCCCGATATTAATTAGTTTCAAATGTTATTTGCCGGCAAAATCAAATGGTGCCACAAAAAAAATTAGTGAAATTCAAAAAGCTAGCCATTGTCACTTCTGCCGTCCCAAAAGTAAGATTAAACCTTGTAAATCTCCCTTGTGCTATAGTAAATTTGTATTTTCTTTGCCCGCAAAATCAAATAGTGCATAGGAAAAATTAGTGAAATTTAAGGGCTAGACATTGTCAGATTTGCCGTGCAAAAAGTTAGATAAAACAAACCTTGTGAAAAGGAAAACCAACAGAAAAAGAAGTTCAAACCAAAAAAAAAAAAAAAACAGCACGGAGAGAGAATAATATTTGGAAACCATTATTTGGAAAAAAAAAAGCCTCCTCCTCATTTGTTAAATATATTTTTCAACCATCTTTTTATTACACATTGATCACCAAAAACGCTATTGTGAATAAAACAACAACAAAAAAAAAAGCAGAGAATAATTGCAATAATGTATTTGATGGTTGTACGTACCTCTATGAGAAGAGTCTTCCACATAAGATCGCGCCAAAGACAATAGCACCAAACCAAATATTTGATACAAATCTGTAGAGTGCCAAGAGAATAAACAACTTAATTAGCATATTATAAAGATACATTTTATTTATTTATCACATATATGTGGCAAGCGTAGACTTTTGATGGAGTGTGGCGTGTCTCTAGCACTTGTTTCTGGAAATGATTGAGGTTCCATTTGGTTGGAAGCAATACATTTGTACCAAAAAGTACTTTAGATGAAGAATCAGAGAGTTGTTCAAAGGATTTTGTAATTATTTCCTTTTTTTATTTTTATTTCAACAATCCTAAGATCTATGATTAACATATGATAATAGGGAAATCAAATGATATACCTAAATAACACAAGCCTTGGTCTAATGGAATGAACGAGTACACTAGTCAGATAATAGCATCATAGTTGAAACATTAATTGTAAAAATGCAAACAATGGTTCTATATACAATGCTAGAACAATGGTGGGAAATTTCAGTTTTAAAACAAAATGTTCCATGCCAAGGGATATTTGAGCATATGTCTATAATCCATAAGCACTATCAAGAATAGGTTAAGAAGGCTAATGAAATTAATACAACTAAATTTCCTGCCCCTCCAAAAGCACAACCTTATCCTCCTTGAACCTTAGTAAAATTAACGTTGCTGCTTATCACACAAAAACACCATGTTGATATGTTCTATGCAGCCGAAAGAGAGAATAATGTGTTGAAGATGTATATTCCTTTGCCTAAGAGGATGAGCCCAGTATAATTTGCTGAGGGCAATAATTACGCAAAAAATAAACAAATAAGCAGAAAATTCAAACTTTATTTTCGTGACATAAATAGTACTCACTTTCTGGAGCAATCAGCAGGATTTGATAAGTCAACATCCCAAATTTGCCAAGCAAGATGACCAGAAGCAGCTGCCAACAATCCATAGAATGGCCATCCTGTCACACTTGAAATTAAATAGGGAAATGGAACAGAAAAATGTGAATGAAGAAAAATGGAGAATTCGAGTAATTCTATCTAATGTTGTCTTTGGGATACCATCTGTGATCTAATATCAAGGTTAACAATTATAATATGTATTATGCAGGAAATGTTTAAGGCTAGTTTTTGTATTGTACAAGTAGTTTAGCTTGTGAAAACAGGGAGGGAAATTGTAGTTTAGGCAAACGACGGCGAGAATGAACACCATGTGCATAAACAAGTCAGGGTTACATCCATTGCTTCGCTTTATTGGTCCATCAATCAGAATCTCCCAAAAGACAAAAAGAAACAGGTGTCATTGAGCTAATCAAGGTAATTAAGCTTATAGAGAGTTTTCTTGAAATATTAATTATAGTTATAAATTTTGAGAACGGTTATATTAAAGAATTCTCGGGTAAAGACAGCATAAGTAGAAGTGAATACCAATGTTAGCATTAAATCCGGTTAGAGCAAGACTAGCAATGGATGCCGCTGCAAAACCAGAAATCCAGAGTTTTGTTGAATCACCGAATAGCAAAGCTGTAGACTTGATGCCCACCTTCACATCATCTTCTTTGTCCTGCAGCAATCATTGGTACATGTTTTTGATTAGGGACTTTGTTAATCTTTTTTATTTTTCTTTTTGTTAGCAGGGGAAGGATGGGATTTAAAATGTTGGGTAGAAGGCCTAAAATCTTTGAAACATGTTGCAACGGGGAAAAAAACCGGGACTAAAATCTTTCTTTGGCTTTTCTTTACCCCTGAAATTATTGGCACATAATTTTGGCGTGTACTTTTTAATCGGAAAATTGCCAAAAAGGGGGTTTGGGATAAAAAGATGCACACTTTGTACATGTGACGGACAATTTGCTCTATTTTATGCGTGAGGGACCAAGAAAGGATTTTTGAAAAATATAGGGGACCATTTTGGTTATTCTCCCTTTACGGAAAATTAGATACGTTTTCATGAGAACGCAAGTCTCTAGAATTTTTATTTGGTTAGCGAAAACAGAAAAAAGTTCCACGTTAAATTTATTTTTTTTCATAGTTCGTAAAATGGATAGAATACCAAATTAGCAGAAGAATCGCTCTACCTGATGTGCATATATTGTATCAAATTCCAGAGTCCAAAAGAAGAAGGCAAGGACGAGTGGGAAGACAATCGCAGGATCAAGACTTCCTTTAACGGCAGCCCATGAGTATGCTGCGCCCCAACTGACCGTCAGACCCAGGCAGGCTTGAGGCTGCAGTAGTATATTTGCATGTTGGAAATGAGGCTAAGTATGAATTGGATTTGCATGTTGGAATTAAGGCTAAAGTTCAACGGGATGAGGTTAGAAAGTCAGGGGAATGGTATCTGATAAAGAGTTAATTACAAGATGCCCCAATGAAGGTTGGACTTACTTGCACTCTGCCCCCCTAAATCCGAATAATATGCACTTTCCACCTAGATGAATATTCCATTTTGACTGTTAAAAGTTTTGGACAATCCTACCCTTCGAATAACCTCAAATTCTTTTGCTTTCATAAATATCCTTTTTATTTTTATTAATTATTTGTATATTTTTTCTATTTTTAGCTATCAAATTTTTTCCTCTCTTTTATAGGACAAATATTTTATTGTTTTCAATTTATATATATATTAACTATTTTTTCTCATCAAATTTTTTTCCTAGAATTTATACTGTCACTATTTGAATTTTATCAATTCTTTATTTAGATATGAAATTTTTTTACTTATCAAATTTTGGTCTTTTCTCTCAATACCACAAGTCTTTTCATTTTTTATTCATTTGGATATTAAGTTTTTCTCTCTTAAAAATTTTCCTTCCTTTTAGACTGAGTACTTTCAATTTTCATGAATTTCATTTACATAACAAATTTCTCTCATCAATTTTTTTCCTCATAGTTTTACTATGAGTATGTTTAATTTTCATAACTTTTATTTAGATATTAAAAATTTATCTCATCAAAATTTTTTTCTTCCTTTCAAATTATAAGTGTCAGTATTTTTCATTACCTTTATTTACATATTAATCTTTTACTTGCATTTTGTACCTAATTCTTTTTTTTATTTGTTTTTACTAAGTTTTTCACTCATAAAATTCTTTCCATCCTTTATATATAGAAGCCTTTTCATTTTTCTTGATCATTGCATAGATATTAGGTTTGTTAATTGTCAATATATTTCTCATTCATTTTATACTTTAAGTCTTTTCAATTTTCATGATTTTATTTTTTATTTCATCTATCTGTACTACTATATGTCTTTCATTCATCATGCAGATAGGATTGTCAATGGAACGGGGTTGACTCAAGTTCAGCCCATTTGACCCGAATTGAGCTTTATGTATTATTAAGATGGACAAAGTTTGGACCTAATATTAGACTTAATTTAATTGTGAACCGAGTTTGGATTTCAGTAGGCTCAACCCAGTTAGAGCCTAGGCCAAGGTAATTATTTATATAAATATGTCTTTTATATACAAATTAATGTGTATAATTTAATAGTTGTACACTATAATGTACACAAATTATATGTGAACTTTCTCATATAACTAGAATTTAAGATAATAATAGTGTAAATGATTACAAGGCAGCAACATTTTGATTAGTGCGCAAAGTATACCATGTAAACGAACAGTTATGTTTAAGATGTTCATGCATTTTGAGATCAAGATTATTTTGGACATACTACAAAGAATATGTGTGTGTGTGTGTGTAACATTTTTATTAAGTGTGCAAAAGTGTAGGAGCCATAGATTATAGATATAATACCCAATATGTTATTCTCTTCATGAGCGGGTAAGTAAAGATCCATGGCAAAGATGAAACCCATAGTAGACGGCTGCATATAAATAAAACAGACAAATTTAAAACCAAAATTTGAAGATGCATCACCAAACTGAAAATAAATAAATGAAGGAAAAAATGACTTAAATACTTAGAGAAGCATCGTGTACACTTAGATTTAGTATTTTAGCAACAACAAACTAAAATTCTGGATGAAAAAGAAAAAGTAAAGAGAAGAAAAAGGAGACTAATGGAGATCAAAGTATTGAAATAGCTTTATTAAATGGATTACATGTACTTATGAAATACTAAATTTGGAAAAGGATATAATTATTAACTCAATAAGGTTCAGACACATTCCATTTACTATGGTTCACAGCCCAGTTCAAGTTTTTTCCCCATCTAAACACAAAAGATAAAGATATGAGAAAAACTTTGTCGAATTCCTCTCATGTATGGAGAGGCTATTTAGTAGTCCAAATATCAAACCTGATTAGGGTATGGTTGCTATATATACCTGCAACTATAATTAACCTAACCCGATAAATATTAGACAGCTATTACTGCTGAAGGTGGCGATTTGCATATTTATAAGTTGATACCTGCAAATATCCTATGAACTTGACGAATGGTTCAATTGAGAGTGTTAATAGAAATGTGCAAGTAATAAGGAGGCTTATTAAGCATGAAGAAATAAGGAGGCCTATTAAGCATGAAGAATGAAAAATGAATTAAGCAGTGCTTATTAGTCAAATTTTGTGTTTACGAGTTCATTGTACTGAAATTAAAATTTGAATGAGACTCATTGAACATATTAACAATTGTTTTTCACAGTTGAAGCCGTTTGAAAAGAATATATTATTTAGAAGATAAACTCAACTGGACTTAAGGTGGAGAATTCATGGCAGCTCAGATGAACGCACGCAAGGTATATGTTGAGTGACCACTTGGCAAGGCAAAGCAAAGCACTCCTACTCTTTGCTATTTTTATGTTTGTAACACTTAGCTTCTGAGTTAAATGTTATGAGGTGATTTTCCACTCCTTTGAATGTCCTAAAAGCCTCCATATATATTTTTTATCTGAAGTTTTTGAGCTATCTGGTCTGGTGTCTATCAAAAACTTTCAAAGTCTACTCTTTTGAGCCTCACCTAATCTTATGTTCATTCATTTGAACCTTTAGAGCTTCGGTTGTAAATTCACATTATTGACTATGATTGTACATCCACATTTCCAGAGTTCTATCATTTTCTTATATTCAACCAAACAATGTGCGAAAGTGAGGCTTATTGTGAGAGTGTAAAACCATGACTCAAGTGAAGTTGGCTAATTTGACATAGAGTTTTGGATTAATTATATTTACCTCCACTAACATACGGTCAAATTACAAAGTTTAGCTTGTGGTTTTACCAAATTACAGTTAAATCTCTTGAATGGCAAAATGTTGATCAAATGCCTTGCTAATGTTAATTTGTGTTAGAAGCATTAATGCTCTCATCAAGAAAATATATGGATAATAAATCATAAAGTCTAGCTAATTTTTTTTTTTTGGTCTCATACTGAGTTATAGATTTCAATGTAACAGATGATTATTGTGTGGAGGAAGTGATCTAGGAGAGTGCGTTAGCGATCGAAATTAGTAGTAAACAGGCAAAGAGAGAGAAAACGAGGTTTTTTTTTTAAAAAAAATTTTCTCTTTTACATATCATTCTTTAATAGTTAGCAACTGATTGTTTTCTTTTCATTCGGCTGTCATATTTTCTTGTATGACATTAAGGGCTTTTCTTATTGATAGTTGTCTATTCAAAAGGTTTAAACTGAATTCTGGTCAAATTACACGGTCCTTTTTGTAATTTGTACAAATCTTAAAGGGAGGTAAATTAATATAGTTTTTTCAGAGGATAGTTTCATCATTTTACTTCTCCTGTTAGGTCAATTTGGATGCCATCACTCTAATTTCGTCAGATAGGGATCATTTAGTCAGACTTTAGAGTTAAGTATGGGACGAACTCAAAATTGCAATTTTGGTGTGGGACGAAGGGACACAAATTAATGTGATTAGGATAGGAGAGCAAAGCAAAGGTGGCACAAACCTTAGTTTGTTTACTGCGAAAAGAACACCATATCCGAGTAGCAATTGAATGGCAAGGAAAATAAGTGCTTCAAATCCCGCTATTGCGCCAGAGGCAAGCGGCCTTCCTTTGGTTCGCTCAACCTGGTGGAACAAACACTAGTCTTTATCATATTACAAAATACAAATAACTACACCCCTTACTCAGCTCTGTTGGGGGGGGGGGGGGGGGCGGACAACGTTGATAAAGGTAAGGTATTTAAAAGGCTTACAAAGTGTTTTCACTATAAAACCTTGGACATGATACAATTTTTCACTAAACCTTGTGAAAGAATCATGAGTTTGGATCTGGTCTATTTTTATGTGATCCACGCTCAAATATATATTCAAATCAAATTCCTAATCAAACCTATATCTTTTTTTTTAAACCTATATCTATATATGAGAAACTTTGGAGGAGGCTTAAACACATGCAAACTTAAATGTTAAATATAAATAAAAAGTTGAAAGCAAATAGAGTTATTTGACAATAGTTCATGCTTTGAGTTTATAATAAGGGTGGGACTAATTCCACATCTCTTTAGTCTCAATCCGCATCCCTAACATTAAGATGACAATAAAGTCCATAGGAGTTTGATAAACAAAATTTTCAATATAAAAACTTGTTTTTCATATAACAAGATATGTTTAAAAAGTTAATTATAAATTTTAATTAATCAAATTGTTTGATACCATCATCCTAATTATTGATCCTCTAGTGTTTTCTAAAATTATACTTCAATCAACTTTGAAATGCAACGTGCCAAAAAGGTAAAAATATTTCATTAACACAATTAAAAAAAATCTCGCATCTCCTCTTGCATGATAAAAAAGGGATAAAAACATTCTCTCCACCAAATAAGAGGAAAACAAATAAATGCCATCAAAGTGAATAAAAAAAATGTCAGAAATTTTAAGACCACTCATAATGATGTAAAATTTAAATCCAAATTAGCAGCATTTATTTTCACAAAGAAAAGGTTAATAATTTTTATTGAAAAAGTTTCTACCAAGTCCCATAAATGCTATGGACTTTTTGGTCAACTTGATTAGAAGGGTGTGAATTGTGATTGTGAAGGTGTGGATTATAATTATTGCACTTAGCAATCTTGGATAGTGATTGTGTTGTTTGGCAATGGTAATTGGACTGTATTTTTGTTACGTTTGTTTTTATAGTTATTAAATTTAACTTTTAATTGCATATTAAGAAATACTCATATGTACTCATTAAGTATCTAAATCCATGAGGGTCCGATTCTGGATTTTTATTTTTTATTTTTTGTCCGAAACCATCAAAGTCTGAATTTTGGTACAAGCAGTGATAAATTTAGTGGCTCATTGGCATGCCTAGGCAAGGGGTCTCCCTTGGGCAATGACCAAAGGGAAAATATTGAAATTAAATATCCTTTACAATAAAGTTAAGGATAAACAGCCATTACTCCTTTTGTACTTCTAAATTTATTGACCAATCTATTAACCAAATAGTGCCAGGTGCTGACTTAAGTTATGAGGTTGTCTAAGTTTAATTCCTCAACGGTGCATTAGCTAGAGATGAGCGTGGGTCGGGTACTCGTCTCATCCACCATTTGACTGATCCAACTCGTATCTTGCGGGTCAATTATTTTCTGATTCTTACCTGCCCCACATATTAGCAAGTACCTGATTATAGGGTACCCGCTGAGATAGGGTTGGGTCAATGGGTACCTGCCCTACCCACTTATTATTTAATTTTTTTAAAAATAATTTATACTAATTTAATTTTATATTTTGCACATTTATTTAAGATTTAATAAAGATTTTTGTCTCAAAAAAAAGTCTCTTACCAAGAAACAAGCATGCGAAGAGAATACAAGATAAAGAAAAAATTAAAAGAATTCAAAATTAATAAAATTTTGAAATATATGTTCCACATTAATTAAACTCTTTTTTATAAAACATAAGATCATGACCTCTATAAATGAATGTTGTAACTAAACTATAGTCTCTCATATTTATAATACAATTTGTTCAATGAAATTACTTATTTAGCTCTAAATTATTATTTTATAGTATTTTATATAAAAATAAAGATATAAAAAAAATATATATATGCGGGGTGGATCGGGTACCCGCGGGTTTTTAATTATGTGACTCTAACTCGCCCTGTATCTCAACAGGTACCCGACCTTCTTTTGATTCGATCAAATAATACAAATCGGCTATCCTAATTTTTGGATCGGATCAGATCGAATATGGCTAGTTTTCGAGTTAGCGGATAATTTTGCCCAACCCTAGCATTAGCTGCTCCACTGCACTTCAAGATTGATGCAATCAGAAGACAAGGATATTTAATTCTAATGAAAAATGTTGACCACTTGCATCCACCATGGTGGACTAGGTTTATCCATATTTTTTCTTAGGAATAATTTCAGAACCTGAAAATTACACATACCTCCCCTAGAACATAGGTTTGGGTTTCACCTTGATGATGTAAGACCCAAAAAGTATATGAATGCCCAAAATTGCCCTCATCTAAATTTCCTTAATATGAATAATCATTCAAAATTTTTAAAAGTCAAGAATACACTTGTATACTACCAAAATTTTGTGTTTTATTGCTTAGCCAATGTCTTGATATTTTTCATCCACATGGTTTTCTACATCCACCTAAGCTTTCAAACTCTTATCTCATTTTCTTCTTCTCAACGAACTCTTTGTTTTAGATGCCAAAATCCAGTGTCGTAATTCTTATCTTCACAATCTTTATTTCTCTATAGGTTTCTTTCGTATATTGCCCACCAAACCGTTAGTAATGAAACTCACAATCCTTACCGTTTTCCCACTCAAACAGCCAAGTCCTCAGTCACCAAAATTCTTTTAACCTCTACTCTCAACATTTGGGTTGGTTATCCTAAATTAGCCCACATTTTTTTGTCTAAATTGACACAATTTTATTGAGAACAAGTTTGATATCTATTAAGAGAAACCAAGTAAAACATCAACAAAGTGCAAGTTTGGGGTAGTAATTTTAGTACAGTCTATCAAATTATACTTTCTCGTAATCCAGTAGCTTTTTTTATACTCAATGACATGAACAATTGGGTTGTTGGTAGTGATGATTGCTTCGATCATCAACAACAACAATAGCATGACAATAGGATTAGTGAGATAAAGGCTTTTCACGGGTTTTCTATGTGAAAATTTTAGATTTCCACTTTTAATGGGTTTTCTGTTTGAAAATTTTAGATTTTCATTATATTTCAATTTATGGATAGAATTACCAACGTTGTAATGAATAGGGTGGCAAAATAAAAAAGAGTTACAAGTTTTGGATTAGCATTTAGGAGATTGGAAATTCAAGGGACACTTTGAGAAGGGTGGTAGAGATGGTGATGGCAGGTTGACGATAAGGAAGGAGACATCGACCTTGATTAGCACATTTGACTGATAGGAGGTTACAATTTAATGATCATGGCTGAAATAGTTTGACCACAATAGATGACTTGGTCAAGAAGAATTGTTTTTCTTTTTTCATTTCCCTTTTTTCTATTATCTTTTCCCTTTTTTTTTTATCAATGGCTTATCTTTTAAAAAATTGTGAAGGTTCTTATAGTCATTGTCTATCATCAAAAAAGATAAGTGTAATATTGAAAACCTCAAGGGAACTTAGTAAAATCATCAGAAACCTTAGGGGAAATTTCTGAAATTATCCCTTTTTCTTACCCAACTTATTATCCCAAATATTACATTAAGAAAATTAATAATAAATAAATGAACTGTTATCTTTATTAATTAATGAAAATTCCCTTATCTTTTACAGATCCCAGTCATAACTCCCCATATAATTGAAGTGTCATGTAAGACACATGATTAAAAACGTCCAAGGTAACTCATATTTAGGCTATCAATTTTGAATTGGAAAAAAAAAAGGAAAAGCTTGAAAGAAATTTTCAATTGAACGACTTAGATCAGATCTAGACGAGCTGAAGTGCGTAGATTTGAAACATGAATTGTGCTTTGCGAAAATGAGAGATTTTAAGTTAGAACCCTTCAACTTACGCTAAAAAAAGGTGCCTTATGGCCCTTGATCCGTTTGAGAACATCAACTTTGCACATATCCCAACCCAAAAAAAAAGAAAGAAAGAAAAGAACAAAACAAAGTACAATCAAATAAAATAGAGTCAAGTAACCAAATGAAAAGAAATCATCACCTGCGAATCGAAATCCTTATCAAAGTAATCGTTGATGGTGCATGCAATATTTCTTGACATGAAAGAGACGAAGAAAAAGAATGCTAACATCTTCAGATCAGGAAGCGTGCCGGCATTCGCCGTGAATGCAAGCGACCACATACATGGCCACGCAAATAGAAACGTCCCAACTGGCTTGTCCAAGCGGACTAGGTAGGCGTAAGGCCGGGCTTGTTCAGGAAAAATTGCTTCAATCCAAGGAGGAGGAACCGGCTGTCCTTCTTCGCCTCGCTCTAATGACTTTGCTGAGGCTGAAAAATGTGGATCTCGGATAGGTAAGTTGCAGCAGCCTCTGCCAAGGAATTTTATATGTTTAACCGAAGAACGGCGGAAGCTGGCTGGGCTATTTTCCAGTACTGTGTAAGGGCTGATTTTGGAGTTTGATTTGACTGGTTTCAGGGAGGATTTGGGGAGATCAGCTAAGGAGGGGCGAGGTTGATGGTTCAAGCCGGAGATGAAATGAACACTACTGTGAGAGGAAGCCATAAGCTTGGAAGCTTGGGCCATTTTCTTCCCGCTTGGAGTCGAGCTTGTGACTGCTTACCATATATACTGTCATCAAATAAATATATGAAATAACTAAATAAATAAATACGAATAATCTAGCTACATAAAAGTTGGCAACCTATGAACTTACATGGACTAAGAGTCTGTAATTTTATTAGTATTATTTTTGAAACAGTTAGATAGACTCGGCCAACGATGAATCAACACATTAAGGTCTTGTTCTCAATTGGTTTTAAAGGCTTGATTTTAAAATTATTTTTATGTTATTGGCCATAAATTGAACCAAATTGATGAGATTGGTCATCACATACCCCCCCCCCCACCCCATCTCATCATTCAATAAAAAAGAAGGATAAGTTGGAGTATTCCATTAGCACACACTCACAAGACTGACAGGAAGTCAACTTGCAAAGAGATGAATGTGTTTTCTCCAAGAAAAGAGGCTAAGAGGGACATGAGAAGATGCACAGATAGAGCAACCAGAGATGAAGACTGTTTTGCCGACGTCAGGCCGTGAACAAGTAGGCTGCCAAAACCCAATTTTATTTTTTTCTGGGAGATGATAATTAATTATTGTATAATCTATTTATCTTAAACTAGAGGGGAGAGAAGCCTAAAGAGGCTTTTTGTGGTAGAGGCTAATAGGTATACAGACCTACTATTGTTATAATTTTAAACTTTACTATTACTACAAATTGACTCTCCTAACTTTAGAGTCCTGAGTCCGTCACTGCTTAATTAAGGGGTGAATATCATGGCTACTCCTCTTTCATCTAACTCAAATACCAACTAAATTTCACAAATTTGTTAGAAATTATCTTGAGACATATTTGAACACGTACAATCTAACAAATCCGCACAAACAATACAAATATATGCATGAATTAAAGGTCACAACCCGACCGTACATGAGGCCCTTTTTTTTGAACTAAAAGAGGAACATGGTAGTGCTCAAACAAAGGATTGTACCAGGCAACTAATCTTAGATCCAAAAACAGATTTGTACTTGCATGCACTCTAAATCTTAGATCTAGTTTTACGTATTTATGACATCATTTCTGATTTGACCTGAACCGGGTGGATCCATTGACCTCTAATTCTGAACTCCACTGAGTCGCTTTCCGGTTCCAGTTTCAAAGCATAGGGACTCGGTATTGCAGTACCTTGTGAATTCAGAGATTCTTTATTGAGCAACGACTTCATTTTTCTTGTTCTAATCTCTTGAATTGAATATTGGAAAGAGTAACAAGCTGCAAGGCCACACAGCATCATCACCCAAGCATAAAATAAAACCGGTTGAACGTTGAATACAGAATCAGAATCTGATTGTTTCTTGCTAGTACAGCATTATTTGTCATCATCAAGATTTTCAAATCTTCAAATCACGCCAATTGACAATGAATAAAATGTAGAAATAGTTGTCTTTAGTCATTAAATACTATAATTTTCGGCCATAACAAACCCGATGCACATGCAATGGATAAAAAATAATACAGTAACAGAAGAGAGAGAGGAAGAAGCCAGCTACACGCACGCAACTTAATGTGTGGCGACAGTCGAACAAATCAAGCATTTGTATATATAGATTACTTCAAGTGAAATAGCAACGAACAGAGCCTCGTAATTTGTTCAGATTTCTCAAAATGGAGCTTCAGTTATTTCCATTTCCCTTGAGCTCCCTTAATCTGTTCCTTCTCTTCTCCTTCATGTTTTTGCTACTTAAAATTTGGAAGAAAGGAAGATCTAATAACATAACTCCAACACTACCACCAGGTCCTCCAAAGCTGCCACTCATTGGAAACATGCACAACTTGGCTGGTCGACAACTTCCGCACCAAATTCTCAGGGAATTGGCTAGAAAATATGGACCGCTCATGCACATCCAGCTTGGTCAAGTGTCTGCAGTGGTTGTGTCATCAGCCAAGATGGCCAAAGAGATTTTGGTAACTCATGATCCTGCCTTTGCTACAAGGCCCGAGAGTCTAGCCAGCAAAACCATCTGGTATAAACGGGACGATTTGGTATTTGGCTTTTATGGAGACTTTGTCAAGCAAATGCGCAAAATATGTGTGACGGAGCTTCTTAGTGGGAAGAACGTCCGGTCCTTTACATTTATTCGACAGGACGAAAATTCAAAACTGATCAACACAATTGGATCTGCTCAAGGGAGAATGCCAGTCAATGTAACTAAGATGATTTTGGCCTATACAAGTTCAATGGTTTGTAGAGCCGCATTTGGTAGAATATGCAAGAATAAAGAAACCATGCTCAAGCAATTGAGAACATCAGTTGCCATAGCGGGAGGCTTCAATCTGGCAGATTTTTTCCCTTCACTGGAAATTTTGCCTATTATCACTGGCTTGAAACGTAAATGGAAAAAGATGCACCATGAAATGGATGATATTCTGGACGACGTCATCAAACAACATCAAGCCAACCACGAAAATGGGAAAGTGGGGAATGCTGAGTCGGGAGATGAAGATATTATTGATGTTCTGCTTCGACTGCAGGAAAGTGGCAACCTCCAAGTTCCAATCACAACTAGAAACATCAAAGCTCTCCTTCTAGTAAGTATAATGAACATATATAGTAGATCATCATCTTTTGCTTATGTAACTCCGTTTTTGGCTAAGCTCGAAGCACCTGTTAAATTATCTGCTCCAGGATATTTTCAATGCCGGAACTGATAATTCATCAGTAACAGTCCAATGGGCCATGTCAGAATTGATGAGGCAACCAAACCTAATGGCAAAGGCACAAGACGAAGTAAGACAAATCTGTGAGGCAAAAAGGACAATCGAGGAGGCTGACATGGAAAAGTTGAAGTACCTCAAAATGGTCATACATGAAACTTTAAGGCTTCACCCACCTACTCCTATAATCCCAAGATTAAGCATGGAAAATCGGGTGGTCAGTGGATATACAATACCCGACAATACCCAAATAATAGTTAATGCTTGGGCAATTGGGAGAGACCCTGATTACTGGGATGATGCTGAGAACTTTAAACCAGAGCGGTTCGATCATAAATCAATTGATTACTTTGGATCTCAACATGGATATTTCCCGTTCGGGTTAGGAAGGAGAATGTGCCCCGGGATAACATTTGGTCTAGCCAATGTGGAGCTTCCATTAGCCCATTTGCTTTACCATTTTGACTGGAAGTTACCTGATGGAATGGAGCCGGCTGATCTAGACATGGAAGAATCCGAGGGATTAACTGTTCAAAGGAAAAATAATTTATTCTTGATTGCAATACCATATGATCCTTCCAGTGACCGATGACACTAATCAGTACCAACAATAAGCTGCAGTCTCGAAGGAGTACTAGGTTTCTAAATCGTTTTAATACAATTATTCGAGTCTGAATGTAGTATTGATTTCTCTACTTCGTTGGAGAATTCCTCCATTATATATTGTTATCTTCATTTCCCGAGTTTCTTTCTGTTTTTCTTCTCACTGTTTTGCTGTTCAATTAGAATTTTGTGCCGATAAATTGTATACTTTAAACCCAAAGTGGTTTCACAGTGGTAAAAAATTTGCTTTCTCATAAGATTTGTTAATTTAGATGGACAAGACAGTAACTGCCTTCCACATGCATGCTATACATAGTTAAATTGCATAATTTTAACTTGCTACTTTTACTACCAATTCTGCCTTTTTTATTCAAATTAATGGATTGTTTTCCATTTTTTATTGCTTCTACTCGCTACTTTTGTCGAGTTTTTGGAATTGAGTCGACCTTTACTTACCTAAAATTAAATGAAATGATTAAGCACACAGTTTGAAAGATTGGTATGTTGTATCTTGCTGACCAACATTATCCAGAAAAATGATTCAGATGGATAAGCTAATTAGTGGGTATTTTTTATTTTAATTTTTTAAATAAAAGAATGATGGAGTTTAAGAAATGAAGAGAGAGAAAGGAGAATTGAGAAGTAAAGAGAGATAAGAAAAATTTGAACTCAAAACCTCCTGGAAATCAAAATTCAAAACTCCTTTAAAAGTTATTTTGTTTGTCCAAATTGCTCGGAGATTTGTGTAGGATTTTCAAATATCTCAATATTAGATATTTGAATACAATTATAATATAAAATGCTTATCATTCTTCAAAGATTAAACAAGAGATTGAGAGATGCACAAGAAACTTGGTTGATACATTGTGATACTTCCTCTCTCTCCAAGTTCTATGTAATAGGGTAAACTAGTCTAACAAAATGATGTTATTGTTGAGAGAGACCTAACCTTTAATAACTGCAGTAGGACCTCTCATTTAAATAATCCTAATATGAATTACAAGCTCTATTCTTTAGATATCACACCAAATAGATGACTAAGATATAACTAGGCCCCATATGCAGTGGATCATACTATTAGAGAGTTTTATTGGTTTTCATTTAACCCATTTTAACAAAACAAATATAATAAGTGGAAACCCAAATCCGAAAATAATTCTAACAATTTGTTCCAATGTTATTGTTATATCTCCTCTACTATGCATTTGAGGGTGGTTGTAAACATCTACTGGAGTATGATAAATTTAAGGTAAATTACATATAACTCCACATGTGATTTCGCACAATGCCAGATGATCCTTTTAAGGTTTCAAAATAACTATATAACTTTCCTATTGTTTATATAAAGTGGCAAATAGAGGGAATGTACCATTGGTTACTGCGATTGAACTAGAAGAGCGTCAAAAGTATGTGTGATGGAATTATAATATCTATTTAATCCCTATGATCACCCCATGTAATTTTCGTATTTATCCACATAATTATCCTATTTTTAATACATGATGGTTAGGTCGTTGTTCGATTTAGTATTTTAAGTAAGGGCAATACTGATATTTCAATGGACGAAGTTACATAGGCTATTTTTTTTATCAAATTTTCACTCTACTTGAAACTATAGGAGCATAAAATGAATATTTTGAAACATTAGAGAAGACATGTGCCAATAGGTAAAACTATAGGGAGTTATGTGTAATTTACCTAAAGCCACAGTCGCATTACAGCCTCAACATTGAACACAAAAGGACTGCAGAGTCACCAAACAAGCTAAAACTTGTAGCTGATCGGCCACCACAGATCCAATACAAGGTAATTGACTTCCAACTGGCACATTAATAAATAGACCAAAGCAGTTTTTTTCATAACATTTTTTAAAGTATAAGTATAAGTGAGAGGTCTCAGATTTGAGACCTCTTACTTACACTCTTCTTTCTTCTTCCGTACTATTCAATCTATCTATTTTCCATCACGGCAGTTCTTATGGCAATAGGCAAATTGATCGAAAAATATCTAAGATTATGATGGATTTGAAATTCATTCGACAGAAATATCTAAATTGACGTCTATTTTCATCATTCAGATTAAAAATGTGGTTTATTAGTCCCTTTTAATAGTTTTTTTTCAATTATGCAATAGTTTAAAATTTTAACTAACAAAGAATAACAACATATCATTCTAACGGTTTACCTAAACTAAGAAAAATGAAGAGTTACTATCCATAAAATAAGAAGCTTAATATTATCTTATATTGACAAAATTTTATTAGCTTCACTTATTGTTATTATTACTGTTCTCATTATTATGATTCAATCCAAAATGAAATAAATAAAAAATAGAATATAAAAACAAACAATAATCCAACAAGAATAAGAAAAAGTTTTAACCAAAATAAACAAAAGAAAGTTTCTTTTTCTTTTTTGCTTGGTCACTTAAATACATTTGTATACTCAAAATAATAAATTTTATTGATAAAAAGATGAAAAAAGATTTTTAAAAAAGTATCCCATATTTTGTTTATTCATCGTTTTATGGCACAAAATATAAAAAAACCTGTTTATTTTATCTTGTTGTCATCTCTTGATTGTCAAATATATCATTCACTCTACAATACTATTGAAGGTAGAATATTATATTGACAAAATCGAAACCGGCTGTCATTTATTTTTCCTTAGAATCCAATTCATGTTGGATTAAGATTTATTTTTATATATAGTCTATTAGAGTTTAAATTGAATGACAATGATGATGATGATGACAATATTAACAATAAATAAGTTACTAAAATTTGGTAAGCACAAAGTAATATTAAGCTCGGTTGCTTGTAACTCTTTAATGCATCTTATTTTTTTTAATTACCTTTAATTTCTTTAATACCTTTTGTGTAAACTAATATGTATATAATTAGTTAAAATTTTAGAAAAAATGCTTTGTATAACTCCTTTACTTTTTATTTCATGAAGGTTATTTTTGAATTTCAAATGGTTAAAAATATTGAAGTGAACACATATAGCATGAGAGTGAATTATTTACAAATTTTTTAATATTTTAGATAATTAATAAATATAAAAAGTATTTATGACGTATTATTAATGCCATGAGTTAATTATGATTAGCCAAACGGTTAGACTAGTAACTTTTGACTTAGGTTCCGTTTGATAAAACTGAATCTGAATTCTGAAGTCTGAATTCTGAATTCTGAATACTGAAACAATTAATTTGCTGAATTTTAAGTACTGAAAAAAATACATGAATGTCTGAATTTTAATGCTAAACCTATTTATACTGTTTGATAAATATTTATAATTGAATGCTTAATAAGTTTAATTTGACAATTTTGCCCTTATATCCTTTCATTAAAAAAAATAGAATCTATGATTTAATTAGTTTAAAATTGTTAGGTATGAAAATGACAATATTTAATTTTAAATCAAATTAATATAAAATGTGAAATATATTATATGAGGAATATGAAGAAGATGTGAAAGTCATTAAAAAGGGAGAAAAGAGAAACTAAAAATCGTTAGATAGAGAATATTATGTTGTTTAATTAGATAAGAATTTTGAACATAATTAACAAACAAGGGTAGATTTGGTAGATAAGATAAGGTAGCTGAAATAATTCTATTGATTCTTATCAATAATTAAGCCTTCAGTTAGGATTCTTGTGCTGAAAAAAATACACACAGGTTCAGCACTGCTTAACAAGTTCAGCAAATAGATTTTCATTTATCAAACACTCAAAACATCTGAATGTCTGAAAAATTCAGATTCGACACCTTTTTATGTTATCAAATAGACCCTTAATCATTTTTTGGGTCAAGGAACGGTTTGAGTTTCAAAACCTTGGTTCATTGTATACATGACTTCCTATTTTTAAGACTTTGGTTAATGTATTTGGTTAGAAAAATTGTAAACTATCTACTTTATTTGGAATGATGTCTTTTACGTGATATTCTTTATGACAAGCAGACAAAATGCAAGTAATACCAAGGACAACTCCTTCTCAAAGTCAAATGCGGGCTTCATTCTCCGAAATGAAGGCTTCGTAACATATAAAATTTGTTAGTTGAAGTGGTAAGGTAAAGTCTCAACTTTAAAAGGACCTCAAAAACTTGGACTGATTTTAAAATCGGACAAATTCACTTTTCGTTCCTAAATTTTGAATTTGGGACACATTTCGTCCTCAAACTTTTAGATACACCACATTTAGTATATGAATTAATTATTCTTTGCTACATTTCGTTCAAAAACAGTAAATTGCTTAATTTGGATGGAGAAAGTCATGTGGCCGTTAAGTAAAAATAATTTCTTAGTCAAAATCAACGGTCACATCAGTCTTCTCCATTCAAATTGAATATTTTATCGTTTTTGGACTAAATGTGACTCAAAATAATTAATTCATGTACTAAATGCGGTGCATCTAAAAATTTGGAGACGACATGTGTTTCTAACTCAAATTTTAAGGACGAAAAGTGAATTTTTCCCTTTTAAAATGTCTACTTAAAATTGGATTATATATGTCATTGACCCGTGATTTAAGTCATCTTTCTTTGGCGCAATAGCCCTCGGTAGCGTGCCTTCAGAGACTCCTGCGAGATATCAATACAATACTGATAGGATAATAATAATTATTGCGTGACCATGTTCCTTCAAAGATTCTTCGAACTTTCCTTGTTTCTTCCATCCATTTCTTTAATTTCGAAATAAATATTGGTATGAGTAGTTAGCTGTGGGCACTGCTCCATCAGCTTAGCACAAAAAAAAAAAAAAGGGTCAAGGTTTAATAAGGATTCAGATCCGACAAGTACAACACAATTTGGTATCATCAAGATTTCCAAATCTTCTGCTCCTGCCAATTGATAATTAATTATCAATTATCCATACTTATTTTAATTATCCATATGTTTAGTGCTCAAAATCCAACCAAGCCCAACTGAGTTGGATGACAGGAAGGGACTCTTGGGTGTAGGTTGGGGGTCTATACTCACTAACTCGCACTTAAAACTAAGATTTCTTGGAATTTCACTAGGTTAACTTGCATTTCAAACTAATATTTCTTGAAATTTCACTAGCGAGCGGATAGTGCACCCGTGTCTGAAAATAGTTTAGTCCCTTCCATATTCGCCATTGGACCCCTTGAGTTCATCCATCTCTATACTATAAAGCAAGAATAGGAGTAGATTAGAAATATTTTTGGCCAAATTAAAAAACAAAATATTGCTCAAACTTTGCCCTCCTGATTCAAGGCCCTAGCTCCATCATAAAATTGGAATACAAAATGCTTATCGTTTTTCAAAAATTGGATGAGAGATTGACAGTTGCACGAGAATTTTGATCGGCATACTTTAGCGTATATATCGCTGGCATATGTGGCTTCGCCTCTCTCCAAGATCTATATGATGGCCACCAATGGGGCAAGTTACTATAATAATACGATGTTAGTATTCTCGATGGGAGAGAGACTTAGTCTTTTATAACTATAGTGGAACCTCTTATAAAGATAACCCTACACTTTATATATAATACCAAATAGACTACTAAGATAGAACTAGGCTAAATCATTCGTGGTGGAAACTGAAACTAAAAGAGTGGTTGCTATGCTTATGTGAACCTGAGAGCATGGGAGCTAGGGCTAACATATGCCGTCCTCTTTTCTGCTATTTCTAAGCTTTGAGCTGCTGATTGCTTGCAAATTTGTGATCAATCAATTCCTCTCAGCTTCCGCTTTCTTTTTGTTCAATTAGATTTTAGTTTTGTGGTGATTGTGTTCTATAATGTGTATTCTCGTAGTGTATTTTCTTACTATTTCAAGAATCGCATAGATCTGTTCGTAGAAAATATCTCAACCTAATTCAATTTTGAGAAAATTTAGACAAAGAGGAAGGAATGATAGTTCAAATCAATCGAATCGAGTTCAATGGATGGATCTTAGTCATGGTGTAAGCCTACCTGTAGTTCTTAATCAATTGGAATTTTTGCCTCTTTTTGAAGGTGCTAGTTCATCTATGGCTGAGGGTAGTAATCGAGCAAAATTGGGGGTAAAATCCTAGGCATAGGTTACTCAAGCTACATATGGTTATATTGGTCTGAAATTTCTACCTCCTAAGGACAATTACCCAGTGGCGGTGAAATCGAATAATGTGGCATCTGGAGTGGAGAAGTGGAAGAATGCCATAGTAGGGTTCATAGTTAGATAATCTCTTCCTTTTTCAGTAACACACAAATTTGTGGATTCGAGATGGAGTGAATTTGGAGGGGTTGATGTACATTTGTGGATTTGAGATGAAGAATGGTGTTTATGTGTTCAAGGATGGAGATAGCAAAATTAGAGACATGTTTTGGTAAGTTACTGCAGTAGCAAGCATGGCGGAGTATGAAACTGCCCTAGCAAATCCTGAAAGGGCTGACCCACAGGAAGGTGACAAGCTAACAGTTGCGAGATGGTTCAAATGGTTGCCTCCAAAACTATGGTTCAGAGCCTACTTTATTACAGCTTGTAGGAGTGACACATGCGTCAATAACATGGGCGAGTCATGGAATAATTGCATTCTAAAAACTAGAGGTGAGTGATAAGAGCATATTTTACTTGTTTTAAATGTGTTTTATTAGTTAGTTTTGGTGTGTTTTATTTAGTTTTATAACTAATTAACTAGGATTTTAGTGAAAATATGTATTTTGTGGTTTAAGTGATAAAAATTGCATTTCTATGGATTTTTAATGGTGAAAACTTCATGTTTTTGTAAATCTAATGATTTAATGATCAAATGGCATGAATTGAGAAGAGAATTGGATGATTATTGATGATTTGAAGTGATTTAAAGAAGACATGAAGTGCAAAACATTCAAAGGAGGAAATGGAAGTGAAGACAGCTTTGACACATTGTGGTATTTTGGCAATATCTTGATCTAAAATGATCAGATTGAGGTGATTCTTAAACCATTTTGAAGCTAAGAGATGTATCTACATTTGGTATGCATACATTGAAGTCCATTTCAGTCATTCTCATTAGTAAAAAGTTTAAAAACAGAAGTGCATGTGCATGGTCGAAAGCTGAAATAGAGCTCTGATCAGTCGAGGGTATTTTGGTCGTTTCTTGGTCAACAGAGCTCCAAATTGGATGATTTTTGATGCATTGGAAATATAACTCAAAAGGCTACTACTTGTATGTTTTACATAAGAACTAGTTTAGCTTCCATCATCAAGAAAATATCAGTTGATATTAGACCAAAAATGGAGCAAGAATGAATTCTGCCCAAAAAATGCAAACCTGCAAAAGCAATACATGGGTAGGCAATACGCAACCTAAGGTCGCGTTTTCAAGTAGCGTATTCTTTATTTTCTGTTGCAACTTGCTCTGTAACTTGTTCTTTGTTCACACAACCCTTCCAGTTCATCTACAACTTAGAATTTCGGCTGCAGCTGTAAAAGAGATGCATGGAACTTGTAGAAGTATCATTTGGGAATCTCAAGAAGCATTTCACATCAACTTTAACAACTCCTTTTGACCTTGAATTCTCTATAAATAGTGGCCTTTGGGGAACATTTTCAAAACTTTGGAAGGTTAGAGAAACTCACCAAAAATGTAGTCTTCACTAAAGTTTCCTTAGTTCATTAGTTAGAGTAGTATAGTATAGTTAGTGTAACTTTTCCTTCTTGTATTTGTAGTTAGATTTGGATGAAGATTTGAAGAGCAAAGATGGAAAGTTTGAAGCTTATGTGACAAGGGTGATTTCTCTCCTATCATTTTCTCTTTTGTATTTAAGTTCATATTTAACTATAATACAAGTTTGGATCTTGTTCTTCATGTTTAGTTAAAGTTTATGCCTAGAGTATGGATAAACTTTCTATATCTTGTTTGTGATCTTTACTTGGTTATTTGATGATATTATTTTGACCAAGTTATTTATCACTTTTGCTTTTCTAATCATGATTAACCTGCCATTAATTGTGATAATCTTAAGGTGTTAAGTTTGCAATGAGAATTGAAATTTAGCACTAGTTCAAAGAAGTGATAAACCTAGGGAGTTCACTCACGAGAGTAGAGGAGCACTTTTGTGGCTTTAGAGACTTGTTTCATGTAGTTTCATAGAAGAAATAAGGTTGTAATTCATTTCATAACCCCGAGAGTAGGTATGGTTTAGTTACAAGTATAGTTGATTCACTACGAGAGTAGATTTCATATATATTAGGAAATTACGCCATAACTAGTCAAGATAATAGCATTTACTTAATCGGTAATCTCATTTGCAAAAGTAGTAAGGAATTCTGTATCTCTAGGAGTTTTCTAGTGTTATTTTCATTATTTTTACGTTTATGATAGTCTAGCTAATAAAGGAGTTCGAAAATCACTAGTAATTAAAAATCTTTTCTATGGGATTGACCCTTAATACCCTATACTCGCTCTCGACTCGTATACTTGTGAAAAATCACGTGTGAAGTATTTAGGATTTATAAATGTAAAACTTGATTGTGGATGAACTAATTGTATATGTGTACCCCACGCTCGTCAGTGAGCCAATAATAACCATGCTGCAGTGGATTCGGAGGAGATTAATATAAAGGTTGGTAACCAAACGAGAGGGCATGCTGAAATATGGTAGCACTTTATATCTAAGCATTCATAAGAAGTTGTAGAAACTGAAGATAAAGGCAAGAAATTGTATTGCGGTTTATGGAGGAAATGGGAATTTGGAAGTTGATGATTATGGAAGGACAAATGTTGTCAATTTGGAGATGAAAACATGTACCTGTGGTCATTTTCAACTTAGTGGCATTCCATGCGTACATGCGGTTGCCTGCATTCAGAGCAGAAAGTTGGAATTCGAGCAATATATTGATGTTTGTTACCATAGGGAAACATAGTTAAGGCCTACAACTTCACAATTGGTCCTGTTTCTTCGAAACAGTCTTAGGTGGATAGCAAAATGCAATATTTGAACGCATCATTGATGAAAAAACAGACTGGTAGGCCAAAGAAGCAGAGGAATAAAGGTCCAAATGAGTCTACAAATCAGTAGAAAGCAAGTAGGAAGGGTCTTGCAGTCAACTGGCGAAGGTGTTTGAAATCTGGACATAACATAAGAGCCTGCAAATCAGCAATTCACCCTAAGTCCAAACTTTACAAAGTAATGTAACATTTCAAAATCAAATCAATTCTTTAGTTTGTTTTGTTGCTACTTATACACTCATTCATTTCGATTTGAACTATAGGCATCTAAAGTTGGTCCAACAGTTTCAAATGCAACATCCGTAGCTTCTGTAGCTCAGGCCAGTGTCTCAAGTACTACTGCTACTACTCTTTTACAGGTACTAGTTCTTAATTGCCTATTTTTGGGTGCTGTACTCTACTTACATACTAACCATGAGAACTTATATGTAGGAACCAATTCAACCTATAAGTGGTACCAACCAAGAAAGCCAGCAAAATAGATCCTCAAAGAGAAAGCAACCAGTTGCAAGGATGTCAAGGCTGCGGCATTGTGTTTCTAAGAGACCAAGAAAATGAACTGCAGTTATCTCCCTTTTGTTGGTTGAATATACTGCTTATGTTAACTAGAAAACTCAAATTTTTGGCTATGTTTTTGTTGACTGAAACCATTATGGTATGGATGTGGCAATATGCTGCCTTGTTGTGGCATTTGTGGCAGTATTACTGATGAACCTTTTTGGGATTGGATTGTAATATTTATTGAATTTAGAAAATTAAATTTTTTTGCCATGGTATGACAGACCGATACCATTGTGGTATGGTTGTGGCAATATGCCACGTTTTTATGGTTGTGGATGGTAGTATTGCTGGTCATATCTTTGCTGAAGATGATTTAATTTGACAAGTTCATTGCGGTGAAATCTCGTGTCTTTTAAGTTTTTTGTGATGTATTTTTTCAATGTCCTGCAACAAAAGCTGATTCATTCATTGTTCTTAATTGAAACCTGAATGTGTACTTCATTACATGCAATTTGTGGCAACATATTGGACATGACAAAATCTTCTATTGTGCCCAACTCCCTCATTTTCTACACATTTTTTATACTACAATTTGTCCCAACTCCAGATTCTGCTACACTACTTTTACACTACAATTTGTCCCCAACATTCATCTCATACATATAACAATTAGTGACAAAAGAGATATAACTACAGACACCATCATCATCATCTTCATCAGCACCATCATTGCTTCGACATGATGAATCTTCAACTGTAGTTCCATAATGATGTTATAGTTGTTACTTTCCATTCTTTGCTTAGATGTGAAAAATCTTTCCGCCGTTGCAGGTCCAGTTGGTGAAACCTTTTCTACGTATGAACTTTGGCAGAATGATTCATTAGTGCCTCCCTTTCTACTAATTGGGCTGCACTATACCCAAAATGAACAAGCACCATTTTCACATATAAAATACAACATACATTTTGATGGTTTTTCAGATTCCACTACCTTGATCTTTGCTTTATTCTTGCAGAAACATCATTGGTTCTGGTAACTTAGGTCTCTCGATCCACTGCCAAAGTTTTGGGAGATTGACATTTTCGGCTTCTCCCTTGAATAAAGCTTTTTCCCCCCTCCAAAGTTGTGCTACACTCTTACAATTTTTTGTCTTAGTTTTGCATCTCTTTGCCCAATTTTTTCATTTGCAAAACTACAACTATGGTGGGTTTCATTTGTAAAGGACATGGAGGGCAAAATTAGAATGAAAACTAGTATCTTATTTCATAAATGAGTCTCTTTCAGTCACAAGCGACCATTAGGTCACGTCAATGTCACTCGCTAGCTTCTCAGCCAGTTAGCAGGTAAAATCCAAATAAGTTCAAAGCACAAGGGGGTTAAGTGGGTATTTCTAAACAATGCAGAGGTTTCGTATCCATTTCCGTAACCACAGGAGGGTCTACTATATTTTACCCAATTAGAAATAATGATGTGAGTCACAAGTGTCTCTAAAGGAGGCAAGTCTTACAAGAAGTCGATAAAACAAAATAACAAGCCTTGGAGACCTATAAAATAAGGTTCAAGACGAAGCCATAAAAATCCACATGAAGACGAATTCTCGTTTCAATTCATCTGTCTGATTCATGAAGACATTTGAGAAGCCATGGGTTCCAGTATCACTTTTTGTAGTTTAACGACGGTATCACCTTTTCGCAAGGGAAACCACCAAATTATCAACATAACCCTTTCCTACCTTTAGATGTTCAGATATTTTCTTTGCTAACCTGCGAAAAAATTCATCCATGATAGCGTCGCCGAAGTGACTGGTTAGGATAGGTTCCAGTATGGCTCTTAAGCTCGCAGCCACATACTCCCCCCTGATGTAATTATCTTCCGGTTTCTTCTTAAAAACCTCCATGTAGAAATCGTCCCAGTGCAACTTAAATGTCTCAAGACTCAAGATGTTGAAGCTATTTTCATTCTTAATTATGCTCCTTAGTTCCTCCAAGGATGGTCCATATACTGGAATGTTGAACGCATCTAAATTTGCTTCTTCTATCATTCCCTGGATCAGACAACGAAAGAAAAAAGAAAAGAAGTGGTGCGAAAGAAGAATTTAAGGCTCCTGTCACAATTCCATTATGCTAGTTAAATTAATTGAGCACTGGCATATCAGTTAAAAATCTAATATGAAACTAATTGGGGTTGGAGAACTTTTTAACACATGAACTAGTGACAATAATTTCCATTATCGTTTGAAGTGATTGAGTTTTGCACACTTGGCATGATGTTTGCTTTAGATTGTTAGGAACGTATCGAAATTTTGCAACTTGCTACTTTTGAGGAAATTTTGTGAAAGAGGCCCTTTTTTTACCCTATTGAAAGCAAACAATTAACTTTGTGTAATCTATAAATTTTTCTACACCTACAATGTATAAATTAAAATAGTTTAGATGCATGTCACATTTACAAAATTTAGAATTTAAATTGAAATTATGCATATGAGTTATGTCTTTATACATTGTACATGAAGGAAAATTTTGTCATTTACCATTAATAACTCAAATTTTTATTAATTACTCAGAAAGGCATCCCTTTCACCCATTTTCTCCATACTGTTGGGGGGATTAGATTATTCATAAAGTCTTCTAAATAGAATAGTCGTGTATTTTTTTTTTTTTTAACACAAAATACTTCATCCCAAAACTCGAGATATTTTACTCCAGTGGTAACACGAAGAGAAACACCTACCTGCATTACCATGTCGTTCAGAGTCATCCCAACGGACACCCAATGATCAAAACTGTCATTCTCATCCATCTTTCCTTGAAGAGTGAGAAACAAATGTCCCTGAGGAACCATCTCCATAGAGCGCATCCTCAAAAACAATGTAAAATCTTTTCTAAATTGATCCAAGAATGCCTCGTGCACACCGGGCGGACTTGTGACAGTATAGCAAATATTGCGTTTGTTCAATCCTCTTCCTGATTCAACTTCCAATCCTCTAGGAACCTGGAGCCAATATCTGTCTGTTTAATATGCCATTTCTTGTTTTTAATATGCCGTTTCTGGTTTTAAGCTTCCTCAAAAATGAAGACCTTTTGAATCACTTAGTTATTGAATGTACCTAATGTGGGCAAAAAGATTACGGAATTACGAACCTGAGATAACCAATGGATTGAATAAGAAGAGTGCATAAAATGGGTGGAATGATCTGGGAAAAGTCTGCCGTAGAAAGAACCAGGCGTAGCTGCAACAAAACATGATCCGCGTTTGCTTCCATTTTTTTCAAGTTTATCATAAAACTTGCTTAATGACTTGAAAACGTTGTTAAAATCATTGCCCTCAAGGTCATTCAAGAAAACTTCAATTGAAGGCGGTTTATGTCCCAATTTATGATAAACTTTGTGAATACTTTCTATCATATTCTTCGCTGGCACAAAGGCGTTAGGTCCCGAGGAGCATCCAAGATCTGCTATTCTTATGCACTTTGCACTTGGGTAAGAGTGAAACAACTTCTCTATGCTTTGTACAAGAAAATGCTTCACCTTCATTATCACCAACTTCTGGAAAGAAAATGATAAGAGGGGGGAAAAAAGAAGCAAAGCATATAGTATGATAACAAAGCAGATTTGAGGAAAGAATTTGAAGTCCATCAGTTATAGAAAAAATCTGAATGAGAAAAAAATATCATTGAAGCAAGGTAAACATGATTATCTGATATTATGATGGATTTGATTTGATTTGTATTCATCCAGCATTGTGAATGCGAGCTGGACAAATGCCAGGAAAAGAAAACCGACCATTTAGCTCTTTTGCAGGCAGAACCATAGCTGACAAAAACTTATGCTTATTTTCTTAGTTAAACTTTGGCACTTGTTGATTCCTTTAGCAATATCCTAGAATCATGTATCCAAGAAATGCCAATGGTGTGAGGCGAAACTGCATGTGCCCCTGTAACACCAAGCACAAATACTATGATGTTCTTATTGCCGAAGAATCCAAGGTCTCAGTGAACTCAGATGTCTTCGCAATTTAGAATGGGAGCTCAATAAGCTTACATTCTGCAAACGCAAAGACCTTGGTTTCAGAAGCCTGCCCTCGAATCTGTCGTTTTGCAGAACAATTTACAAATCCATTACAATTCTAGAATTTCCACAGGATGGATCAGTAAAAGTTCAGTCAATGTGCTATCAAAAACTTATGCAAACAGGCTTGGGATCCATATCCACCCGTATCCCCTTATCCAAAAGAACCCATTAAGCTTTGGAATTATAGAGAGAAATCTACATAAATGGACAACAGATGGTGGTTGCTTACTTGCCCTGATGAATTTTTCGCATAGCTTGCATCGTCGTCCCCTTTGTTCATGTGCAGAACTCGTTGCACTTCCATGGCTCCAGAGTAGAACGTCTGGCTTCAATGAAAATGTATGTACATCTGATTTGGTTATTTGTATATTTATATTCATATATTCATATTCATTGTAGAAGTCAAAACCGACTTTTCTATTAATGTTTTTCCAGTTGGAAAGTTTTGTTTGGAATTTTCTAGGCCCTTGTTTAGTAGTATCCCTACAATAATAGTAGAAGTTTGGTTTAGTGTAAACAATTTAGCGTGATTTTTTTTATTTCAATTTTACCCTTCAAATTAACTATTAACCAATAAATACATATGTCATGAAAGCTTAACTACTTAACCGCCGATATATGACAGCTCCTTAAACTTCACAACTACAAAACTACTTCTCTACGATTATAAACTCCTCCTCGTCAATTGTATATCAAACTAACTACTTCTCCACAAACTTTTTATTTGCTACAACTTTTCCCACTTTGTTTGTGTAGAATTATGATTTCTTTTTGTTACAACAATTAAGCCCTAAATTATTTAAAGTTTTACACTTTTCTTAATTAATTTCATGTTTCTCATCAAAGTGATTGTTAAATTAATTAAATAATTCACCTTATAACATAAATTTTATAACTAATACAATATTTAGATATAAAATCACTATATTCTGTGTTTTTATTAATTAAAATTTTCAAAACTCTTGAGGCTTAAGCCTGATGTCTCGGGATTTCACTCTACCTCGTAAGATGAAAAACGCCCCTCCTAGCATCTCAGTATTTTAAAACATTACACAAGAACCGATTCAAATGGAAAGATCTTTTCAACTTGTTCATTTCATTCCTAATTAAATCAAATTTATACATATTTTATTTTATTGTAATATTTAAAAATTGATTATACCAAATATTAAAAACAGATGGACATTCCGTTCTGACTTGCATACTACACATTGAAATTAAAAAAAAAAGTTTCTTTCGTATCATTATGGCTAAAAAGGCATTCTAAGTGAAAAAACCTTCTTATTTTTCACATTTCGACTACCAAATGAAAAGTAGATTCCATATTATATTTGTTTATTTCATGCCAAGTGGCTTCCATAGTAGGTTCATCAATTTTTTGTTGGCTAGTCATCACAAACTTGATGGTGCGGGAGGTCAAGGGTTCAACCTTTGTCTCCCATCCAAAATTGTCACAATATGTGGCGGTCTTAATTGGTTTCTTTCGATGGAATCTGTACTCACATCGAATCCCTCTCCCCTTCCTCTTAGATTAGGTTAGATTAGGATATAGGAATTCTATCGGCGCCAAATTTAGAGAACAAGTCCAAGTTTATAAAACAATTGATTCCAAGTATACAAAGGAGAAAAAATATATGAGATTGAAAACTCTACTACTAATGTTGTCTTCTAAATATTGATGATAACAAACCAATAATGAAAAAAATAGTAATATTTTACTTGAGTATTTTTAAATTATTAAAGATTTATTGAAAACACAATATCTAGCATACTCAATTCCAAGGGGTTAATTTCACTCTGCATCTTTCAACTATATTTGAATTTCTGCTTTGCGCCTTTTAACTATATTTGAATTTTCACTTTGGTCCCTACATTTTACATAAAAACTTTAATTCCTAAAATATAAATTTTATCTCATTTAAGTAAACTCATTGATGAAAGTGATACAATATTATACTAAGTTAGACAAATTCCTATTCTAGGGACTAAATGGAACATATTTTATATGTTAGGGACTAAATTGAAACAAACCAATAATGAAAAAAATAGTAATATTTTACTTGAGCATTTTTAAATTATTAAAGATATACTGAAAGCACAATATCTAGCATACTCAACTCCAAGGGGTTAATTTGACTTTGTATCTTTCAACTATATTTGAATTTCCGCTTTGCACCTTTTTAACTATATTTGAATTTTCACATAAAAACTTTAATTCCTAAAATATAAATTTTATCTCATTTAAGTAAACTCATTGATGAAAGTGATACAATATTATACTAAGTTAGACAAATTCATATTCTAGGGACTAAAGTGGAACATATTTTATATGTTAGGGACTAAATTGAGACAAATATTATATTTGGGACAAATTTTGTAGGAAAAATTGTTCAAAATATTTATCACATTCTGTTAAATAAATTTTTTCATCCGTCGCTGATAGGGTGCATAATTGATATTAAATTTGTGAATATTTTTCCTCAATATTTGTCAAATATTACATTATTGGATGGATTTTACTTAAATTTAGCAATTGGTACAGACTACAAGAATTTGGCAAGCAAAAGAGTAAAAAGTGGTTTAATGAAGATTTTTTGCAGTTCCTCATGGCCGTGCCTAAAACTAGCTTGCAAATTCGGAGAAGTCGGGAATTACGTGTGTGGCGGTTTCCTAGTTTAAGTCGAAGATCTAAGAAGTGTGTTTTCAAGTTGTATTGGGAAACGACAATGAATTATCTTATATTAATTTAAAAAATATTTCTTTCGTAGGAAATTAGAAGTATTAGTCGTAGTAATAGTTAGGAAAGAAACGGGAGAAGGAGCGACTTTGTTTTCGTGACTTTAAGAGTTCGTCTTGGTCACAAGAGAGGGATACTGCTAGTCTTGGCGACAAGACCAAAAAGGGAGAGCTTTTCTCTCCGTCTTTTCGTTTCTTTAGTTTTTCTCTTTTGTCAAACGCTTGTACAATTTCCTTCAATGAAATTGCTTGGTTTGTTCTCAATGAACAACTAATTTTCTTTTCTAATCAAGGAGTAACAAAGGATTTGGTTCAACTATAATTGTGAGATCTAGCTGTTTTATTAGTTTCTTTTATTCATTAGTATTTGTATGTGTTTTGACTTAATTTTTCATAATTTTTTTGTTGTTTGAATATCAAGACTCGAAATTTAATTCAACCTAACAAACTAATGCCAATTAGGACAATTAAATTCGTAATTATTTAATTGTCTTAAATTAATGGTGACTAGCGTGATTGGTTTCATGTTAGAGAAATATATGATCTAATTTAAATAAACCTTGGTAGTGTGTTTATTAAGTAGAACATGACTTTTCTAGTTTCTAATGCAATCAATAAATTAATTTTTACAGGCATATCTTGGGTTGTTTTTTGGTTAGAGAAGTAGTTAACGAGCATACCTTAACTATCAAGATGTTAAGGAAAAATTAATTGTTATCGCGTGTTTGGCAACTATAACCTGTTGATTAATGAATAGATGAAATAATTCTTACATCGATGAACGGTTGTATGAACCACTTCCGAACTTATTTCCTTAGCTAGAGCTTGTGTATTTATTGATTTAATTTTAGTTCTCTTCTATTTGCCAATTCTTATTTAAGTTGTTTGTTTAGTTTAATTTCAAAATTTCAAACTCCCCCAATTAATTTTTACTTTAGAGGGAGCAAATTTCTCCAATTTCTGTGAAGAACCCTGCTATATACAAAATCTTTATTTTCTCGAGTAGGACTTTTATTATTGTACAGGCTCGACATCTCTCAATTTTTGACACCGTTGTCGGGGATTGGCATTGGTTAATTTGTTTCTTTTTGAGTTTATTTTATTTTCTAGTATTTTTGCTAGTTTATGTCTCGTTCTTCTCGTACATGTGATTTAATCTTTGATCTCAAGATTGAGAAGATTGCGCATAGGCTGTAAAAAGAAATCAGAATACAAAAGGGAGAGCAGTCATCTACTGCATCTCTAGGGCTTAACTTGATTGTGAATTTATTGGATTCTTCTAGTGATCCTGAGCAGGAAGAAGTCATGATGGCAAACAATAATCGGACCTTAAGGGAATTGGCTACTCCTAATCTAAATCAGCTGCCTTTATGCATAACTTTTTCTAATTTTGTTAAAAATGTAACATTTAAATTAAAATCAAGATTAATTCACCTCTTACTTAATTTTCATGGTTTGTTAGGTAAAAAATCCCACAAACACCTCCAAGAGTTCACCGTTGTCTGTTCGAGTATGAAGTTACCCGGTGTCATAGAGAAACAGATTAAGATACGAGCCTTCCCTTTTTTTATTAAAGGGGGCTGTCAAATACTGGTTATACTACTTGCCCACGGGGAGCATCACAACATGGACAGATATGAAGAAAAAATTTCTAGAAAAATATTATCCTACATCCTGAACTGCCAGTCTGCGAAAAAAGATTTGTAATTTTAAGCAACAACTCGAAGAATCTCTATATGAACACTGAAAAAGGTTCAAAAAATTGTGCACTAATTGCCCGTAGCACCAAATCAGTGATCAATTGCTCATCTAGTACTTTTATAAAGGCCTATTCTATAGGGATAGAAGCATCATTGATGCCACAAGTGAAGGTGTATTAGTCAACAAGACTCCCCGAAAAACCTAGGATTTGATTGAAGAGATGGCAAAAAATTTCCAACAATTTGGCACGTGGAATGATGTGCCAACTCGTTGATTGAAAGAGGCGAACATTTTATCACTTCAAGAGCAATTGTTTGAACTAACTTTCATCATTCGACAGATGGCAATGGCGAACATGCAACAAGTCAAGATATGCGGATTTGCAAGGATATTAGCCATCCCACTGATGGATGCTCGATACTACAAGATGATAGTATTGAACAGGTGAACATAGTTGGGAACGCGTCCAGACCTCATAGGCTGTACGCCCCTCATTTCAACATATACAATTCGAGTTGGAGGGACCATCCAAATTTTAGTTATGAAGAGAATAAACAACAAGATTCCTTTCTCAATAGACTGCAAGAGTTTCAACCACAGTTACCATCGAAACCTCAATCTTTTTCATCTAATTCGAAAACATCTCTTGAGGATATGGTCAAGACATTGGCTTCTAATGCCATGCAACTCCAGCAGAATATCTTCCAGTTTCAGCAGAATACTTTACAGTTCCCACAAAAGACAGAGGTAAGCATACGAAGTATAGAAAATCAGATGAGTTAGATGACCTCTGCAATAAATCACCTGGAGTCTCAAGAGAAAGGAAGACTTCCTTCTTAGCATGAGGTGAATCCATAGAACATTAGCTCCATGACCCTCAGAAGTGAAAAGAAAATTGAAAGGTCCAAACTTATAGTTCCGAAGGATAAGAGCGAAGATCAAATTGAGAAGGAATTGGAAGAAGAAGGAATAAGCAAGGCAGCTTCTAAGGTAATTTTGGACCCTTCAATTAAAGTTAATACTAACTTACCAACTTTTCCTAATAGGTTGGAGAAGCCAAAAAGGCAAGACAAAGAGAAGAAGACCCTAGAGGTGTTTCGAAAAGTGGCAATCAATATCCCTTTGTTGGACGCGATCAAACAAGTGCTAAAATATGCTAAATTTTTGAAGAACTTGTACATCAATAAGAAGAAATTGAGAGGAAATGAGCAAATCGTGGTAGGTGAGAATGTCTCAGCAATTTTACCAAAAAAAACTACCACCTAAGTGCGGGGGATCCAGGTATGTTTACTATCTCCTGTATAATTGGACTTCTAGAATTAAAAATGTCATGCTAGATTTAGGAGTTTCTATTAATACGATGTCTAAATCTATTTATGATTCCCTAAATCTAGGGTCTTTGAAAGAAACATGGGTAATAATTTAATTGGTTAATCGTATATATGTTTATTTAGATGGGATAATTGAGGATATTTTAATGCAAGTAGATGGATCATTTTTTCCTATAGATTTTTATGTGCTTTACATGGATGATAAAAGTGCTCCAAATCCATCATCCATTATATTAGGGAGATCTTTCCTGAGTACTATCCAAACTAAAATTGATGTTAGTAAGGGTACTCTTACGATGAAATTTGATGTAGAAATAATCCATTTTAATATTTTTGACACAATAAAACATGCTGTTAACTCTCATTCTTTGTTTGCCACTCATGTTATTAATCTCTTTGTGCGAGAATTTCTTGAGTCTACTTGCAAGGGTAAGTTGAAAGTTGCTGCGACCAAGCATCTTGGGTTGAAAGCAACTTATGATGTGAAAATGGACAAAAAGTTAAAGAAGGTGGTCGTATGTAATGGTGATTTAGATCTTGAAGAAATTTTATCAATGGCAAGAAAGTTTGAATTACAATCGGATTGAAAAAGAATGCTTTATCTCTAGCCAAACACGTTAAAGAAAGGCACTTATTGGGAGGCAACTCAATTCAATTTTAAGTTCATTGTTATCATTTTAATTTAAGTTTCTTATATTTTGTGTGTTTGATTTTCATTTTGCTGTTTTAATGGACAGAAAATTGCTACCCGACAAGACGTGCCCATGCCTAACTGACTGGCAAACTCATATTCCAATTTTAAAATTTTCAGTAGACAACTGGACAACAATGATCCTGTTAACTCTCATTCTATGTTTGGCGCCATTGCCGGGGACTGGTGAAATATCTTGATTGCATTACATGCCCCCCCTTATTGATCAGGAAATTTTCGTTGTCCCCTTTCTCTTTTTTGTTCTTTATTTTTTATATTGGGGATAATGTAAGATTTAGGTGTGTGGGAGGGGGTAGAGTATAGTGTAACTATTCCTTTTAGGCATTTTTATTGAACTTTTTGTTAAAATTTTCGAAGTTCATTTTAGCTTTGTCAGTTTTATGCAATGATTTTGGTGGTTATTTGTGACCAATAATGGCTAAATGTCTCAAATTTTTCTATTGTTAAAATTTTAATATGTTAATGTGGCCATGTATGACGTGGTGAAATCTAAGAGTGTCTCTCTGATGAATATTTGAGATTTTTTTATTTTTTTAATTTTGATTAACTTTTCTAAGTATTGTAAATTTTTTTCTGACATTTTTTCATATAAATTGGTTCAACTATTAATTTTAGTTCTCTATGTTTGGAAAATGAAACGGATTAATGTGGTCTTTAATTATATTTTGTGCTTAATTGTCTTCAGGAGTTAGAAATTTCAAACCCATATAACCATATGTAGTTCCGGTAACCTGTGCCCAAGGAATTTACCCCCAATTCTTCTCGATTACTACCCTCAGCAATAGATGAATTAGCACCTTCAGAAAGAGGCGAAAATTCCAACCCATTGAGAACTTCAAATAGGCTTGCACATGACCAAGATCCATCATTGAACTCGATTCGATTGATTTGAACTATCATTCCTTCCTCTTTGTCTAAATTTTATCAAAATTGAATTAGGTTGAGATTTTTTCTACAAACAGATCTATGGCAGTTACTGAAAATAGTAAGAAATATACTATGAGAACCACATTATAGAGCACAATCACCACAAAGTAAAATCTAATCAACAAAAAGAAAGCAAGAAGCTGAAAGGAGTTGATTGATCATAAATTGCAAGCAATCAACAGCTCAAAGCTTAGAAATGGCAAGAAAAGAGGACGGCATATGTTAGCCTCGACTACCATGCTCTCGTTTCACGTTAGCATAGTAGCCGCTCTTTTTAGTTTCAATTTCCACCACGAATGATTTAGCCTAGTTCTATTTTAGTAGTCTATTTGGTGTTACATATAAGGTGTAGGGTTACCTTAATAAGAGATTTCACTATGGTTAAAAAAGACTAGGTCTCTCTTCCATCGAGAAATACTAGCATCGTATTGTTATAGTAAACTTGCCCCATTGGTGGCCATCATATAGATCTTGGAGAGGGCGAAGCCACATATGCCAGCGATATACGCTAAAGCATGCCGATCAAAATTCTCGTGCAACTGTCAATCTCTCATCCAATTTTTTGAAAAACGATAAGCATTTTATATTCCAATTTTATGATGGAGCTAGGGCTTGAATCAGGAGGGCAAGTTGAGCAGTATTTTGGTTTTTTAATTTTTGGCCAAAAATATTTCTAATCTACTCCTATTCTTGCTTTATAGTATAGAGATGGATGAACTCAAGGGGTCCAATGGCGAATCTGGAAGGGACTAAACTATTTTCAGACACGGGTGCACTATCCGCTGCTAGTGAATTTCAAGAAATATTAGTTTTGAAATGCAAGTTAACAGATTTAGAACCCCCAACCTACATTCAAGAGACCCTTCTTGATAGCCTGGGCTTGGTTGGATTTAGGGCACTATGATTGTTTTAAAGATACTAATAATTAAATTAAATGACAACTATACTTGCTAGTGAAATTCCAAGAAATTCTTAGTTTTAAGTGCGAGTTAGTGGGTATAGACCCCCAACCTACACCCAAGAGTCCCTTCCTGTTATCCATCTCAGTTGGGCTTGGTTGGATTTTGAGCACTAAACATATGGATAATTAAAATAAGTATGGGATAATTGATAATTAATTATCAATTGGTAGGAGCAGAAGATTTGGAAATCTTGATGATGCCAATTGTGTTGTACTTGTCGGATCTGAATCCTTATTAAACCTTGACCCTTTTTTTTTTTGTGCTAAGCTGATGGAGCAGTGCCCACAGCTTACTACTCATACCAATATTTATTTCGAAATTAAAGAAATGGATGGAAGAAACAAGGAAAGTTCGAAGAATCTTTGAAGGAACATGGTCACGCAATAATTATTATTATCCTATCAGTATTGTATTGATATCTCGCAGGAGTCTCTGAAGGCACGCTACCGAGGCCTATTGCGCGAAAGAAAGATGACTTAAATCACGGGTCAATGACATATATAATCCAATTTTAAGTAGAAATTTTAAAAGGGAAAAATTCACTTTTCGTCCTTAAAATTTGAGTTAGAAACACATGCCGTCTCCAAACTTTTAGATGCACCACATTTGGTACATGAATTAATTATTTTGGGCCACATTTAGTCCAAAAAATGGTAAAATATTCAATTTGGATGGAGAAGACTGATGTGGCTGTTAATTTTTCCTTCATTAAATAAACAAGTAAAAGAGTTACAAAGCATTTTCCCTAAAATTTTAACTAATTATATACATATTAGTTTATAAAAAGGTATTAAAAAATTAAAAGTAATTAAAAAACATAAGATACATTAAAGAGTTACAAATAACCGAGCTTAATATTACTTTATGCTTACCAAATCTTAGTAACTTATTTATTTTTAATATTGTCATCATCATCATCATCATCATTGTCATTCAATTTAAACTCTAATAGACTATATATAAAAATAAATCTTAATCCAACACGGAATGGATTCTAAGGAAAAATAAATGACAGTTTGTTTCGATTTTGTCAATATAATATTCTACCTCCAATAGTATTATAGAGTGAATGATATATTGGACAATAAGATAAAACAAATAGGTTACTAAAATTTATCATCTTGAGTATACAATTGTATTTATGTGATCAAGCAAAAAGAAAAGAAACTTTCTTTTGTTTATTTTGGTTAAATTTTTTTTATTCATGTTGGATTATTGTTTATTTTTATATTCTATCTTTTATTTATTTCACTTTAGATTGAATCATAATAATGAGGACAGTAATAATAACAATAAGTGAAGCTAATAAAATTTTGTCAATATAAGATAATATTAAGCTTCTTATTTTATGGATAGTAACTCTTCATTCTTTTTAGTTTAGGTAAACTGTTAGAGTGATATGTTGTTATTCTTTGTTAATTAAATTATTAAACTATTGTATAACTGAAAATAACTATTAAAAGGGACTAATAAACCACATTTTTAATCTGAATGATGAAAATAGACATCAATTTAGATATTTCTATTGAATGAATTTCAAATCCATCATAATCTTAGATATTTCTCGATCAATTTACCTATTGCCGTAAGAACTGCCTTGGTGGGAAATAGATAGGTTGGATGGTACGAAAGAGGAAGGGAGAGTGTAAGTAAGAAGTCTCGAATCCGAGACCTCCCACTTATGCTTTAAAAAATATTATAAAAAAAAAACTGCTTTGATTTGTTTATTAATGTGTCAGTTGGAAGTCAATTACCTTGTATTGGATATGTGGTGGCTGAGCAGCTACAAGGTTTAGCTTGTTTGGTGACTGCAGTCGTTTTGTGTTCAATGTTGAGGTTGTAATGCAACTGTGGCTTTAGGTAAATTACACATAACTCCTTATAGTTTTACCTATTCGCACATATCTTCTCTAATGTTTCAAAATATCTATTTTATGCTCCTATAGTTTCAAGTACAGTGAAAATTTGATGGAAAATAGCCTATGTAACTTCATTCGTTGAAATATCAGTACTGCCCTTACTTAAATATTAAATCGAACAACAACCTAACCATCGTGTATTAAAAATAGGAAGATTATGTGAATAAATACGAAAATTACACGGGGTGATCATAGGGATTAAATAGATATTATAATTCCATCACACGTACTTTTGAAGTTCTTCTAGTTCAATCGCAGTAACCAATGGTACATTCCCTCTATTTGCTACTTTACATAAACAATAGGAAAGTTATATAGTTATTTTGAAACCTTAAAAGGATCATCCGGCATTGTGCAAAATCAAATGTGGAGTTATATGTAATTTACCCTTAAATTTATCATACTCCAGTAGATGTTTACAACCACCCTTAAATGCATAGTAGAGGAAATTTTGATCTTTAACAATAACATTGGAACAAATTGTTAGAATTATTTTCGGATTTGGGTTTCCACTTATTATATTTGTTTTGTTAAAATGGGTTAAATGAAAACCAATAAAACTCTCTAATAGTATGATCCACTACATATGGGTCCTAGTTATATCTTAGTCATCTATTTGGTGTGATATGTAAAGTATAGAGCTTGTAATTCATATTAGGATTATTTAAATGAGAGGTCCTACTGCAGTTATAAAAGGTTAGGTCTCTCTTAACAATAACATCATTTGCTAGACTAGTTTACCCTATTAGATAGAACTTTGAGAGAGAGGTGACGTGCGCGAGGTATACATAAACAATTTACTCATCCACAATCAAGTTTTACATTTATAAATTCTAAAATACCCCACACACGATTTTTCGCAAGTATAACGAGTCGAGAACGAGTATAGGATATTAAGGGTCGAATCCACAAGGAAGATTTTCAATTACCGGTGATTTTCGAACTCCTTTATTATCTAGACTACCTTAAACATAAAAGTAATGAAAATAATACTAGAAGGCTTCTAGAGATATGGAATTCCTTACTATTCTTGCAAATGAGATTACCGATTAAGTGAATGCTATTATCTTGGCTAGTTATGGCGTAATTCCTAATGTATGCGAAACCTACTCTCGTAGTGAATCAACTATACTTGTAATTAAGCCATATCTACTCTCGTGGTTATGAAATTAACTACAAGGTCATTTCTTCTATGAAATTACATGAAACAAGTCACTAAACTCCACAAAGGTGCCTCTCTACTCTCGTGAGTGAACTCCTTAAGTATATCTCTTCCTTGAACTAGTGTCAAATTCCAATTTTCATTGTAAACTTAACACTTTAGATAATCACAACTAATGGCCGGTTAATCATGATTAGAAAAGCAAAAGTGATAAATAACTTGCTCAAAATAATATCATCAAATAACCAAGTAAACATCATTAGCAAGATATAGAAAGTTCATCCATAACTCTAGGTATAAACTTTAGCTAAACATGATAAAACACAAAGCCAGTCTTGTACTATAACTAAACATGAAATCCAATACAAGAGAGAAAGTAGTAGAAGAGATATCACCCTTGTCACATGAGATCAACCTCTCCATCTTTGCTCCTTAATCTTCATCCAAATCTAACTATCAATACAAGAAGGAAAAACTACACTACCTATACTATACTACTCTAACTAATGAACTAAGGAAATTCTAGTGAAGACTACATTTTTGTGGAGTTTCTCTAGCCTTCCAAAGTTTTTTGAAAACGGTCTTCAAAGGCTGCTATTTATTGAGGAATTCAAGGTCAAGAAGAGTTGTTAAAGTTGTTGTGAAATGCTCTTTGAGATTCCCAAATGATGTTTCTACAAGTTCCATGCATCTCCTTTACAGCTGCAGCAGAAATTCTGAGTAGTAGATGAGCTGGAAAGGTTGTGTGAAAAAAGAACAAGTTGCAGAGCAAGTTTCAGCAGAAAATGAACAATACGCGACTTGAAAATGCGACCATAGGTCACATAGTGCCTACCCACGTATTGCTTTTGCAGGTTTGCACTTTCCGGGCAGAATTCATCCTTACTCGGTTTTTGGTCCAATTTCAACTGATATTTTCTCAATGTTAGAGGCTTAACTAGCTCATTTTTAAAACATAAAAGTTGTAACTGATAGGTTGCGATTTTATCATTTATTTTATTATTAATTTTCCCTATTACCTGACCCGATGTGGATTAATTATTAGATTCTACTCACTTTTCGTAATTTACATCTATTTCAGGGAGTAGAACGAAAATACCACAACCAATGCCAATTTGACCAATTATTGGACAAGAGTTCAAATAGCAGGCATTCAAGGGCATTTTTGGAACAAGGAGGACACAAGCCTTTTTTGATAATTTGGCCGAAGAAAACAAAAAAGGGGACAAAAGGTCTGAAGGCTTCGGTTCGCAAGGGGAGCCGCCGCACAAGGGCCAGGCATTAGGGTAGTTAGCATTAGATAGCAATTAGACATAGTAGAGAGGAAGGACTACAAAGGCTTAGCTTTGACTTTTCATTCTTTGGCTTTTCAATAATCTTCAATTCCCGCATGTCAGAGACAATTAGAATGAATTGAATCATTCCCTATTTTTCCTTATTACTTTTCCCTTGTGTCGTGAGTGGATTCTTCGTGCGCATGTCAGGAGCAATTGGAGGACTTAGTCACCTTCTGTATTCTTTCATAAATTGACAAATTGAACTCGCTCAATCAAGGACAATGACCGTGGCTTTCTCTTCAATTTCCTATGGGCTTTGTTCATCAAATATGAACTAATTTCTCCACTCTAGTCAAGGAACAACGGAGGCTTTGGTTCGTCTAAAAATTGTGAGATCAATTTAATTTTATCTTTTTGTTTTATTTATTGGTATTCGCGTATTCCTTGATTACAGTGCTTATGATTATTTAATTAATTGATTGTCTTGGATCCGGATAATTAGTTAATTTGGTAATCTATTGTCAATTAGGGCATTTAAATCCGTAATTGTTTAATTACCCTGAAATAGTGACAACTGGCATGATTGGGTTTGTATTAGGGGAATGCGCGGGCTAATCTGAAATAATCCTGGTAGTGCGTTATTTGTTTAGAATAGGGCTCCTCTAATACGTAAGGCAATTGGGGAATTAAATCTTACGTGCGTACCTAGGATTATTTCTTAATTAGAGTAGTGGTTAACGGGCGTACCTTAATCACCGATACAGTAAGGAAGAGTTGACTGTCATCGCTTGTTTGGCAGTTATAACCTATTTATTAGTAAATAATTGGAATTGGCTTTATATCGATGATCAATTAGGTGAACCATTGCTGAAGTTATTTCTTGGTTGGATCCTTAGTTATCATTCATTTGATTTTAGTAAATTATTATTTAATTTTTAGTAGTTTCTTGGATTTTATTTGAATTTCTTTGATTGTCACATTCTACACAAAAATACCCCCATTATTAGTTTGAATTTCGAAAAGAAACAGTTACTTCTAGTCCCTGTGAATTCGACCCTACTTACCACTATTTACAAAAAATTAACTTTAGTTGAGGAGGTTTTTATTATTGCACAGGCTGACGACCTGTCAATAGCCCTTTGAGTTAGATTTCCAATGCATAAAAAATCATCCAATTTGGAGCTCTATGGCCGAGAAATGATCAAAATATCCTTGACTGGTCAGAACTTTGTTTCAACTTTCGACCATGAACATGCACTTCTGTATTTTGACTTTTTAACAATGAAAACGACTAAACTGAACTTCGATGTCTTCATACCAAATGTAGATCCATCTCTTAGATTCAAAATGATATAAGAATCACCTCAATCCAATACTTGTGGCTCATGATATAGCAGAAATACGACAAGGTATCAAAATTGTCTTCACTTGCATTTCTTCCTTTGAATGTTTTGCACTTTATATCTTCTTTAAACCACTTCAAATCATCAACAATCATCCAATTCTCTTCTCATTTCATGTCATTTGATGATTGAATCATTAAACCTACAAAAGCATTAAGTTTTCACCATTAAAATCCATAGAAATGCAATTTTCACACTTTAAATCACAAAATGCATATTTTCACTAGAATCCTAGTTAATTAGCTATAAAAGTAAATAAAACACATCAAAACTAACTAATAAAATACACTTAAAACACGTAAAATATATACTTATCAAGAGGAGGTCACCTATGTCAGACACACGTGTCACAATGTGTCAACCAAGTTTCTTGTGCATCTCTCAATCTCTTGTTTGATCTTTGAAGAATGATAAGCACTTCATATTATAATTGTATTCAAATATCTAATATTGAGATATTGGAAAAACCTACACAAATCTCCGAGCAATTTGGACAAACAAAATAACTTTTAAAGGAGTTTTGGATTTTGATTTCCAGGAGGTTTTGAGTTCAAATTTTTCTTATCTCTCTTTACTTCTCAATTCTCCTTTCTCTCTCTTCATTTCTTAAACCCCATCATTCTTTTATTTAAAAAATTAAAATAAAAAATACCCACTAATTAGCTTATCCATCTGAATCATTTTTCTGGATAAGGTTGGTCAGCAAGGTACAACATACCAATCTTTCAAACTGTGTGCTTAATCATTTCATTTAATTTTAGGTAAGTAAAGGTCGACTCAATTCCAAAAACTCGACAAAAGTAGCGAGTAGAAGCAATAAAAAATGGAAAATAATCCATTAATTTGAATTAAAAAGGCAGAATTGGTAGTAAAAGTAGCAAGTTAAAATTATGCAATTTAACTATGTATAGCATGCATGTGGAAGGCAGTTACTGTCTTGTCCATCTAAATTAACAAATCTTATGAGAAAGCAAATTTTTTACCACTGTGAAACCACTTTGGGTTTAAAGTATACAATTTATCGGCACAAAATTCTAATTGAACAGCAAAACAGTGAGAAGAAAAACAGAAAGAAACTCGGGAAATGAAGATAACAATATATAATGGAGGAATTCTCCAACGAAGTAGAGAAATCAATACTACATTCAGACTCGAATAATTGTATTAAAACGGTTTAGAAACCTAGTACTCCTTCGAGACTGCAGCTTATTGTTGGTACTGATTAGTGTCATCGGTCACTGGAAGGATCATATGGTATTGCAATCAAGAATAAATTATTTTTCCTTTGAACAGTTAATCCCTCGGATTCTTCCATGTCTAGATCAGCCGGCTCCAGTCCATCAGGTAACTTCCAGTCAAAATGGTAAAGCAAATGGGCTAATGGAAGCTCCACATTGGCTAGACCAAATGTTATCCCGGGGCACATTCTCCTTCCTAACCCGAACGGGAAATATCCATGTTGAGATCCAAAGTAATCAATTGATTTATGATCGAACCGCTCTGGTTTAAAGTTCTCAGCATCATCCCAGTAATCAGGGTCTCTCCCAATTGCCCAAGCATTAACTATTATTTGGGTATTGTCGGGTATTGTATATCCACTGACCACCCGATTTTCCATGCTTAATCTTGGGATTATAGGAGTAGGTGGGTGAAGCCTTAAAGTTTCATGTATGACCATTTTGAGGTACTTCAACTTTTCCATGTCAGCCTCCTCGATTGTCCTTTTTGCCTCACAGATTTGTCTTACTTCGTCTTGTGCCTTTGCCATTAGGTTTGGTTGCCTCATCAATTCTGACATGGCCCATTGGACTGTTACTGATGAATTATCAGTTCCGGCATTGAAAATATCCTGGAGCAGATAATTTAACAGGTGCTTCGAGCTTAGCCAAAAACGGAGTTACATAAGCAAAAGATGATGATCTACTATATATGTTCATTATACTTACTAGAAGGAGAGCTTTGATGTTTCTAGTTGTGATTGGAACTTGGAGGTTGCCACTTTCCTGCAGTCGAAGCAGAACATCAATAATATCTTCATCTCCCGACTCAGCATTCCCCACTCTCCCATTTTCGCGGTTGGCTTGATGCTGTTTGATGACGTCGTCCAGAATATCATCCATTTCATGGTGCATCCTTTTCCATTTACGTTTCAAGCCAGTGATAATAGGCAAAATTTCCAGTGAAGGGAAAAAATCTGCCAGATTGAAGCCTCCCGCTATGGCAACTGATGTTCTCAATTGCTTGAGCATGGTTTCTTTATTCTTGCATATTCTACCAAATGCGGCTCTACAAACCATTGAACTTGTATAGGCCAAAATCATCTTAGTTACATTGACTGGCATTCTCCCTTGAGCAGATCCAATTGTGTTGATCAGTTTTGAATTTTCGTCCTGTCGAATAAATGTAAAGGACCGGACGTTCTTCCCACTAAGAAGCTCCGTCACACATATTTTGCGCATTTGCTTGACAAAGTCTCCATAAAAGCCAAATACCAAATCGTCCCGTTTATACCAGATGGTTTTGCTGGCTAGACTCTCGGGCCTTGTAGCAAAGGCAGGATCATGAGTTACCAAAATCTCTTTGGCCATCTTGGCTGATGACACAACCACTGCAGATACTTGACCAAGCTGGATGTGCATGAGCGGTCCATATTTTCTAGCCAATTCCCTGAGAATTTGGTGCGGAAGTTGTCGACCAGCCAAGTTGTGCATGTTTCGAATGAGTGGCAGCTTTGGAGGACCTGGTGGTAGTGTTGGAGTTATGTTATTAGATCTTCCTTTCTTCCAAATTTTAAGTAGCAAAAACATGAAGGAGAAGAGAAGGAACAGATTGAGGGAGCTCAAGGGAAAAGGAAATAACTGAAGCTCCATTTTCAGAAATCCGAACAAATTAAGAGGCTCAATTCGTTGCTATTTCACTTGAAGTAATCTATATATATACAAATGCTTGATTTGAGGAATCTGAACAAATGCTTGATTTGTTGGACTGTCGCCACACATTAAGTTGCTTGTGTGTATCTGGCTTCTTCCTTTCTCTCTTCTGTTACTGTATTATTTTCTACCCATTTTGCTTGTGCATCGGGTTTGTTATGGCAGACAATTATAGTATCTAATGAATAAAGACAACTATTTCTACATTTTATTCATTGTCAATTGGCATGATTTGAAGAATTGAAAATCTTGATGATAACAAATAATGCTGTACTAGCAAGAAACAATCAAATTCTGATTCCATATTCAATCTTCAACCGGTTTTATTTTATGCTTAGGGGATGATGCTGTGTGGACTTACAGCTTATTACTCTTTCCAATATTCAATTCAAGAGATAGAAGTAGAACAAGACAAAATGAAGTCGTCGCTCAATAAAGGGTCCCTATGCTTTAAAACTCGGACCAGGAAACGACGGGTGGAGCTCAGCTCAGGATTAGAGATCAATGGGTCAACTGATTAGGTTTGTCATAAATACATCATAAAGTAGATCTCAAATTGAGAGTGCATGTAGGTACCAATCTGTTTTTGGATCTAAGAGTAGTTGCCTGGTAGAATTAGAATCCTTTGTTTGAGCACTACTATGTTCCTCTTTTAGTTTGAAAAAATGGGCGTTATGTACGTTTGGGTTGTGTCTTTAATTCATGCGTATATTTGTATTGTTTGTGCGGATTTGTTAGATTATATGTGTTCGAATATTTCTCAAGAGAATTTCTAACAAATTTATGAAATTTAGTTGGTATTTGAGTTAGATGAAAGGAGGAGCAGCCATGATATTCACCCCTTAATTAAGCAGTGGCGGAGTCAGGACTCTAGAGTTAGGGGGGTCAATTTGTAGTAATAGTAAAGTTTAAAACTAATAAGCTTGACTATCTTAAAAATTCATATTTTTCTATGGTAAATATACTTTTAAATCTAAATATGCTCCAAATTTGCAAATAAAATTACTTTTGAATTAACATACACATTTAATATTTAACTTTTGAAAAGTCTGACCCTCTTGTAAAGGTAATATGATTGTGAACTTTCAATTATATATTTAGGGGGAGCAATGTGAGATAGAAAAGAGAATTCTAAAAAGCTTAAGGGGGACAAATAAGAAACAGTTTTTAAAAATTTCTAAATTTTCTAATCTTAAAACATAATGTTCTCAAAATTGAGGAGGTGCAATTACACCTCTTCGGCTACATGTTGCTCAACCACTGCCCATAAGGCTGCAATTCACTTTGCTTTTGGCAAATTCCAAGGATAGAATCTCGTTCTATTCAACCCTGTAATCTTGTTGAATTTGACCCTTTGTGGCGGTGACCTGAAGCAACTCTTATGGCGCCAGTGGCTGCCGCCTGTGCCTAGCTGGTTCTACCATGGCTACTAGGACTTGAAGATTTGGACCCCTGTTTGTTTTTGTCCAGGAAAGATTTGGACTAATCAGTATTTATATCCAATACCCATCGATTGATCTGCTAAAGTTATCGTATCTAGAATGAAATTCAAGAGGTTTGCAACTAAAGGCAAATCTTTGCGCTAGTTTCTTTGATTCAAGGATGCGACTCATATCGACTTTTACAAACGTAGCACTATTTAGAAGAAGAAGAAGCTGTCAACCGACTTTAGGATGAGCTTACGTGCATGCATGATAGAGATGCCAATCAAAGAATTGAGTAAAAAAGAAAAAAAAAATCAAAGAATTGAGTAAGGTAATTTTCTTCTTCTTCTTCTTCTTTTTTTAAATGAAAAAGGGAGAAAAACCGACTTGGACAAGGTCGTATTTGTTTGGTTTGATGGCACAGGCTACTTTGTGCTAACTTAAGTGGTTCATGTTCATTTTACATCTTTTACCATATTTTGGCAAATCTGTGTATAATTCTTAGAATTTTCTATAAAGCTTATCACTTGGTGTTGGTGCAGTTTTTGGGTTGGTGTTGATGAGTGTACTGGAAATTGTATACTTTTTTTTGTTGTTGTTTTATTGGTGTTAAAACAAGCTTCCTCTACTTGTTTAGACAACTCTTGGTAAAATGGAAAATAAGTTACGCAGTTTGGAGTGGAAAGGATAGGGAAATGAGTGGAAGGTGCAAATAAATCAAAAGAGAACAAGGTTTTTTTCTCGAGCACTACCATCAAACGAGAGAGGAGTGAGAGAGTTTTTTTTTTTTTTTAAGAAAAAAGAAACAAGAATTTTTTTTTTCCCTCGAGCACTACCATCAAACGAGGGATGCTACTTTAAGAGTTATACTAACTAGTTTGATGGCTCAACAAAGAGGAACTTTATCCTTCCAACAACCCTGCTAAAAGATTTAGAAATTCGAGTTGATGATTTATCCATAAACAAGAGTTCCTTATACAATAAATAAATAAATACGTATTGAAGCTTAGCAATTATTAGATTTCTAAGGGGAAGATGGAATTAAAAGATCAGATTTAAACGATTGTACGTCAAAGATTTTGAATTCAAAATCTCCTACTTAAAATAGAAAAGATTGCATTTCAAAACTTCATCAATTAGTCGGTTACTAGCTCGTCTAGTATGTATCTCCATGATTGAGGGCAAAATTGTTTAGCCGTAGCAGAGAGGCCGACACACTAAATTTGCATATCACCGTGTGACACATAATTGCTGATTGCTCCAGTCTAATGATGAAATGCTTTGATTGTGACGGTGGTATCATCTCTGGTGTTAATTTGTTTAGAGATCTCATTAATTTCTATCAATTTCAAATCTATAAGAATGACCCCATGATAGCCTTCTGGACAACAATATCTATAAGATTTGAAGAGATAGCACACACACACACATATATATATATGAACATCGCATAGAAACTAAAGATAAAAAAAATCAATTGCACGATTTGTGAGAGGTCTCAATAGTCGTGAAAGCCCGTTAAAATCAGATACATTGTTATTTCCACCGGTGGATGTATGGGCAATCGACATCACCATTTGCAGCATTGACATCGTCAACTTTCTTGAGGTCCTCCCATTTTTGGTCATTGATCTTGGCCATGCTCCTTGATTGGACCACTTTAACAAAGCATGCATCTATGAATATTTAAATTTTTGGATGTTCATCCTATTTGTTATTATTATTACTTTTTTTTTATAGAAAAAAAAGAGCGATTTTATTAAAGAGATTGGTGAAATCGTCCAGTAACATTTACTTAACAAAAGTCGAAAGGAAGTTCAACTAAGTGTTCGATTTTACAAAGTGAATTAAATTATGCACAATTTTATTAGCTTCTCTAAGAATTCAATTTACATCAACAATATCGTGCTCTAAAAGCTAAACGAACATACTCAATTATCCAAGCCAATATCCGAGAAATGCCTTCATACTTCGGATAAGTTTGACAAATGAGGGATGCATCCCCTTCCAAAATGTAACTTGGAATCATTGACGGCAATGGCATGTAGAAAGAAATTGAACGTTTGTATTGATTTGATTAATTCCACACGTTTTATACTCACAGGAATAGCCTTATTGACGTTTATCCTTCAACTGCCAAAATAATTGGGAGCAAATTCCAAATTGGAGTTCTCGTGACAATCTCAAAAGCTAAGAGCGAGACTTGTATTTTGTCTTCATAACCCCATTGAATAACAGTCAACTGGGTACGGAGTGGTGAAGCATAATTCATTTGGATTAGGTAAACTTACGTTTATTTGAAAAATTTAGGGCTGGTGAGCGCGGAGCAGCTCATCTGAACACACTCCGACAACAACAGTTACTGTTATTATCCAAAATTTAGGGCCGTGCTCCACTGGAGCGTGTAAGATTAGGAGAGTGCTCCGACAACAACAGGTACTATTATTATCCTCTTGAATCTTACACGCTCCCGTGGAGCGCTCCCCTAAATTTTGGATAATAACAGTTCTTGTTGTTGTCGGAGTATGTTCAGATGAGCCGCTCCACGGGAGCGTGTAAGATTCAAGAGGATAATAACAGTAAGTGTTGTCGGAAAGAAACTAGCGAAAAGATTTGCCTTTAGTTGCAAATCTTTCGAATTTCATTTTAGATACGATAACTTTAGCAAATCAATCGGTGGGTATTGGATATGAATATTGATTGAAAGAACTAGTGAAAAGATTTGCCTTTAGTTGCAAACTTCTCAAATTTCATTCTAGATATGATAACTTTAGCAAATCAATCGATGGTATTGGATATGAATACTGATTAGTCATGAGGCGATTTAGGCTGATTAACCGCTCCAAGTTCAACATCATTTTTTTTTTGTCGAAACGGTAGCTTCGACAAAAACTAGCCAGCCCGGTGATCTCTTCAGTAAAAACAAGAATCCGTGAATATCAATCTTAGAACACAACGTTTGGGTTTTTTTTACTCTTTAAACTTTTCTTAATTCTCGCCTTCAACGTTAATTTCATCTGGGCTTTTTCCAGTTGCTTCAGGTGAACTTTTGCCATCAATTTATTTCACACAAAGATCTTGTCACATGATCAAGTGTTCATCAAAGAAACAAATGCACATGCACTCATTCCTCAAGGGGCTCGTGAATTAGAAAATTTTGTATGAAACATATTTTCAGATTTATTAACTTGTAACAAAATCACACAACAGAGTGCGTTTGAATAGCAGACTATTTGGAATAATTTTTTTGAAAAAGATATTATAATACTTTTTTGATATGATGTATATGAGATAAAAAAATAGTTAAAAAATGTGTTTAAAATAAAAACAAAGAAATTTGTGTAAATAATTCACTATTTACTCTCATAATCTTCTTAAAATAAAAACTTACCAATGAAAGCCCATATTGGCAATTTCAATTGAGAGGAACTAATCAGTTGCCAGCTAACAACTTCAGAATCCCCAAACCAGTAGAGTCAAAAGCTGTACCCATACTGTTATGTGACGACCCAAGTATTTGATGTAATGCATATAGGCTAGTAATAGCCATCAACTTTGGTTCCCAGAGCGGGAGTATGTTAGGTTAGATTAAATGTGTCAGTTATACGAAAAAAAAGTAATAGCCATCAACTTTGAACCATAATAGAGCATGATAACAATAATATTTATAGCATACTTTATGTTATCAGAACCCTGGTTTGTCCAGTTTCCAACAAGAGCTGCGGGGCCTAAAAAAATTGTACATCATAAAAAAAAAAATTTTCTGTTATTAATTCAGCTAAAACATCACATAATGATACATTAAACATTCAGAACTCATCCACCTCAATCCTTAAATCTTCATTAATTCTTAATCTTTAACCGTTTAAGATAAGAACGTCAATGATTGTAATAGTTCCAAAAACGAATTATAATTAATGATTTTGATGCCCTATCCGTTCTAATAGAGACAGGCTAGACTGCAAGAGTCTTGCTTCTCAGTCTAAGATGGTGACACATTTGAGGTATAATAGTAGTTAGTCCTCGGGCACAAAAATCCAAGAGTTGAGTCATCCCACCCCTTAACAATTTCTCAAGAAAAAGAGGAAGAGTGAATGTCCAAAATGGTCACTCAACTATTTAAAATGACACCCTTTAATTACCAAACTTTTTTTGTGGCAAAAAAAAATCACTAAACTCACATAAATGCTCCAGCGGAGTCGTTTTACCAATTTTTACCGGTGAATCATCCCGTTACAAGGCTTTATTGAGTGGAGGAATATTTGTAAGGGGGCAAAAATGTCCAAAAAAATGACAAACCTGTTTCTTCCTTTCTCACAAGTCATACCAAAAAAAAAATTTTGCTGGAGTGATGACTCAGAGGCTAGAGGTTCTTGATGAAAGAGAATATGAAGATGAAAGACAATCCCGAAGCCATCAGTGTGGCAAGAGAAGTCAATGTGAGAGAGAATTCGATAGAGATTGGTTGGATGGAGAAAAAGATGCTGATGGGTACTATCATAGCACAAGAAATACAAGAAAGCTCCATTTTGTTAATCTGTATTGTGGCCAAATTTTATAGGAGGTAAATGTAATTAATAAGAAAAGCACCAACAACATCATTCTCTCCTTTTTTCCTCCTCTTCTCCTCCTCTACCACCGCACTCTCTCTCCACCCCTCCCTTCATCTACCTTGATCCTCCTTCCTTCCTCTCCTCTCCTTCCTCGATAACTAGATCTAAATTTCAAAATATCAACCCGGTGGAATCCTCGAACCGGGTTATGAAGAAATCATAAGCTAAGTAGAGAGGATGAGCAAAAACCCATCTCTCGGCTGCTCCATTTTGTCAAGCTAAAGTTATATAAACAAAAATAGGAAAAAAAAAGGCTTCTTATACTTTTTGATGATCAAAGGGTGTCATTTTGAATAGTTGAGTGACCATTTCAGCCATTCACTCAAAGAGGAATGGGGAAAGAAACCCTTGTTACTAGACTAGTTCAACGCACTTCATTAAGCTACTCGGCTCGAGTTAACCCCGAATTTGGTCACTGATGCTGTTTTCATAATTGGCTTCTCATTCGAGGGGGGTAGGTTAGGTCTGGTTTGCTGGACAACCTTGTCATAATTATTGAGAGTCACGTCCATGGTTCGACAGAGCATGTGAACTGACTGGTTTTGTCAAAATTTGTGACTTGAAAAACCATGATGAGTCATTTTCTGTGAAGCAACACCAATTTTTGTTTATGACTGAACTTTAGAATAATTACTTAAGCAGCCTAGGAGGCTAAGAATTGAGAATTGATGTTCTTGAGAAGTTGCTTGCCACTCTTTCTTCTCCTTTTTTTACTTTTAGTTTCCTCCTTTTGTAGAAAAATCAAGAAAAAAATTTGATCATTTCTAAATTAACAATGTATACATTAAGATCTAAATACACATCACACGTGTAAAACGGTATAGTTACAATTCGGCATGCCAAAAGAAAACATATATAATAATTAATTTTCTTAGAAGCAGAGACAATTTCTTTACAATAGATTAGCACAAGGAATATATACGTTAATCACCCTTTACACAGGATTTTTTTTTTTTTGGTTGTACTCTAGTATCAAGAGTGGAAAGAAATATTAATCTGAAAACGTGCACATAGAGAGGACACTTCAGATTCTTACGATTCTGTCAAGGCACCTCCTAACAGCATGATATTTTTGGGAGACACAAAGAGAAGGTTTGATGAAACAAATTATGGCCAGCACTTATTATTTGTTGATGGGATTCAGCTGCCCAAGATTGAAACTAGCTGGGAGTTATAGGACAATCTTTCAAAGGCCACACAGCTTCCTTGCAAAGTTTGCCAAACGCCTTTTCTTTATAGCTTGAGGAAGAAAAATCGATCATCAACTAATGCGTAGAATTTCTAAGCAAACAAAGTAATTATTATTAGTAAATAGTAACAACCATAGTCTGCACCATTTCGATACGATTCAATTGTATTCCTTTTCTACACCCTCTCTAAGTACGCCAAGAACTATTATTAAGACCCTAGTCAAGGTGTATCTACATAGGCCTCAGGTGCAAATTATGCTGTCTAAAACGTTTAAAGCTCTGGAATTTGAAAGTTAATCATGATTCCCAGTGACCCTCTAGAATTTGGCCAAAAAGTATTATGAGATTAGTATGTCAAGTTCAGTTGGACTCTTGAACTTCATCTTTGAATCGGGAGCCTCTTGAACAACTTTTGGATCCTAAATGTAGTCAATTTCAGGTTCTTGTTTCCCTTTTTCGAAAGAAAACCAAAAAATAAATAAAGACTTTTTATGATGACATTTCTCTTATCGAGTCTCGTGTTTCCACAAAGAGATAACGTGCCGAGTTTTACTTTAACTGAAGTCCTACTTCAATAAATCGAGAAAGAACAAAATCATCTGACCCTATTTGAAGAGACAAAGTACATAATTTTCACAAATGGGGCCAAAAAAAAAGAAAAAGAAAAGAAAGGTTAAGTAAATGGAGTAATATACCAGCCAAAATCACCAAATCTCTCAGCATCGACAGCCATGAAATTGATGATTTCGCTACTTGTGTGCCCCTGTTTCGATTGGCACGAGAGGGTCAAGCCCTTGGTATAGATTTTCTCAACCAGGGAAGTCCTAACTCTAAATCCAGCCTGCTGTACCCTAAAGAACCAGTGCCTCTGTGCCAAACACTCAACAACCTTTGCACCAAAAAATGCAAAAGCCAAGATATACCCTTCATTGTCGAACTCTGTCTGCCCGTTAAGGTACTGAACAAGAGTGTCGATGAGGGCTGGATCTGTTGGGAAAATCGGGTAATTTTTCACTCAATAATTCAACTGGTGATTAAACCGATTCATTAATTTCCAAAAAAAATCGTCAAATCAATTTTCTTAAACAGAATTACCATTCCAAATAAATTTTCAGGAAAGGCTGGAGGGAGTCACAAGCGGTCCCACTTAAAACCAGTCTTCTAGACAGAATTTACGTGCACGGTGTATTATCACAACTAGACCCATGTATACATAAATAATACATTCACACGAATAAGAAAATACACCCAAATGAATCGTATAAACCACTACAAATAAATTCGACAAATATATTGAATTACTATATTACAATTGAAAGAAAACTACTAAATAAATGTGGAATAAATAAAAGGAGATAAGGAAAGAACGCACCCGAAAAATTGTATAACGGAGTTCGGGCCAATTTGCCTACTCTCCGAGTATCCGCCTCATAGCATATGCTCTTATAATTTAGGAGAAGAAAAAATTACAAAAGAATTACAAAACAATTCTTTTTTTGGTGTGTTTTATTGAGAAGGTAGAGAACTATTTATAACTCTCAAAACCTTCTCATATTTCTAAACTCACCGATGTGGATTGTAATTGTACCAAATAATTCAACAATTTTGGCTATTTCAAAGTCAATAATTGAGACTTGTTTTGAATTCAACAAATCTCCACTTGGTATAATTTCTAATCACCAAAAATACAAATCTTCTCCTCAAAAAAATTAACAAACGGTTCTTGCGGTGCCTCCAAATTTGCGCCTCAGGCGCCAACTCAAATATGCAGGATGTTGACCAAGTTAAACAATTCAAACTTGGACCTTATAACCACCTTGGTCACATTTGCAGGATTTCCTTAGTCCGAATCTTCTGGAGAAAAATCTCCTTTTCTTCGAGAATTTCCCGCACAAAGTGATAGCGAACATCAATGTGCTTCGTTCTTGCGTGCAAGATCTGGTTTTTGCTAAGTGAATAGCACTCTGACTGTCACAAAACACGTTAATGTGTTTTTGACCAACTCCCAAATCTTCAAGCAATTCTTGAAGCAAATGCCTCATTCACACCTTCTGTAATCGCCATATACTCGTCTCTGTTGTAGACAAAGCTACTGTGACTGCAAAGTGAACTCCAACTAACTGGCCGTTTTGAGAAACTTGAACAAGTTGCCAGTTGTAGAACGTCGCTTATCCAAATCACCTGCATAGTCAATCACAATATCCAACTACACATTGACCAAGTGATTCATCCTACTCAAAAACTATCCAACATCTACAGTATTTTGGATATACCGTAAAATCCATTTCACAGCTTGCCAATGACCCTTGCCCGGATCATGCATAAACCTGCTTACACACTAACTGCCTGTGAAATGTCGGGTCTCGTACACACCATTGCATACATCAAGCTACCAACTGCATTAGCATACGGGACTTTCGTCATGTATGCTCGTTCTTCATCGTTTTGGAGATAATAGGCTACTAATTTTCAAATGAGGAGCAAGCGGAGTACTTACAGGTTTTGAATCTCCATTCATACCAAAACGTTGTAGTACCTTATTCAAATACTGCTTCTGTGTCAACAAATCTTGCCTCTCGTTCTATCCCTACTTATCTCCATGCCGAGAATCTTCTTGGTTTCTCCCAAATCCTTCATCTGAACTCTTTACTCAACTGAGCCTTCAATTTGTCAATTTCAACTTGGCTCTTTGACGCTATCAGCATATCATCAACGTACAAGAGTAAGTAGATGTAGGAATCATCTCGTAACTTGCGTAAATACACACATGATCGTATTTGCTTCTTGTGTACTTCTGACCCATCATGAACTGTCAAATCGTTTGTACCATTGCCTTCGGTGATTGTTTCAATCCGTACAACGATTTGCTCAGTTTACAAACCCAATCTTCTTTACCAGCAACTTTGAATCCATCTGTTGAACATATAGATTTCCTCCTTCAAGTCACCGTGAAGGAACGCGGTCTTCACATCAATTGATTAGCTCCAAATTCAACTGTGCTACCAAGCCAACAAAATTCTAATAGAAATGTTTAACAACTGGAGAAAATACCTCATTATAATCAACTCCCTCCTTCTGAGCGTAGCCTTTACCACCAATCTTGCCTTGTAGCAAATATCATTCTTGTCAGGAAAAATCTTCTTTCTTTGCAAATATCCATTTGCATCCAATTGCCTTCTTGCCCTTCGGTAGTTGTGTCAACTTCCACGTCTCGTTCTTCTGAAGAGATTGCATCTCTTCTTCCATAGCATCTTTCCATCTATCATTTTCTGTACTTCGAACTTTCAAAAAATGTGGATGGAACATCATCAACAACTGGAAGTGCATAGGCCACCATGTCACAAAACGAGCAGGTTTTTGAATTTCTCGTCTTGGCCTATTACGGCAATTGACTCTTGCTGCTGTGGAGGTTCTTGGGTAAAACCTCTTCCTCATCTGACTCCTCTTCTGCCATGGGAGAGTCACTGATGGTGCTGTTTGTTGGGCTCACCATTATTTGCTCAAACTCCACCTGTTTGGCGTACACTCCACCTGTTGCGGAGTACCACTGGTCCCATTTTGTGTTATTATTCAACATGGCAGATTCATCAAAGTAACATCCCTACTGATAATGGTCTTCTTTGCTTCTAGACACCACAAACGGTATCCCTTAACCCAGATTAAAGCCCATAAAGAGAGCCTTCTTTGCACGTGGATCCAATTTTGATTCATTTACATGATAATATGCAGTAGAACCAAAAATACGCAAAGAATCATAATCTGTTGCAGGTTTTTCAGACCATACCTCTAATGGAGTCTTGCCACCTATTGCAGATGATGGCAAGCGATTGACGAGATGTTGAGCGTATGTCACAGTTCAGCCCAAAACTTTCTGCCTAACCCAGCATTAGACAGCATGCAACGTACTTTCTCCACTAGTGTCTTGTTCATACGCTCTGACACCCATTCTGCTGCGGTGTTCTTCTAACTGTGAAGTGCCGAACTATGCCACACTCTTGGCATATCTTCTGGAAGGGATCACTCTTGTATTCTCCACCGTTGTCTGTTCGGAGGATCTTGATCTTTCTTCCCGTCTGATTTTCAACCTGACTTTCCATTTAAGGAAAATCCCTAGCACCTCATTTGTTCTTCATAGTAAACACCCAAACTCTTCTGAAAAATCATCAATAAAAGTGACAAAATATACCTGCCACCAAGGGATGGAGTTTTGGCAGGTCCCCACACATCTGAGTACATAATCCAAAACACCCTTGGTATTATGGATGCTTGTGCCAAATTTCACTTCTTTGTTTTCCAGAACACAATGCTCACAAAATTCTAATTTGCAACTTTCGTACCTTTCAACAATCCTTACTTGGCAAGATTTTGCAAGGATTTTTCACCAGCATGTCCCAATCGCATGTGCCACAATTTTGTTGCCTCCGCATCCTTCTTGCTACTGGAAGATGTTGTTGCTGCTGCTGTCCCAACAACTGTACTACCTTGGTAGTAATACAATTATTCTTTCACACCTTTCAACATCACAAGTGCTCCCGAAATTATTTTAAGAATTCCATCTCGCATCTTCACTTCCAAGCCTTTTGACTCCAAGAGTCCCAAGGAGATGAGATTCCTTTTCAAATTCGGCACGTATCGAACATCCTTCAAGATTCTGGTGGATCCATCATGATTACGCATTTGATTGAACCTATCCCAACTGTTTTACATGGAATCATTTCCATGTAAAACTCCACCATCAATTCTTCAAATTCAAAGACATCTGCATGGGAGACATATGTAGGTACAACCTGAATCCAAAATCCACTCATCTGAATGGGATGTTAAAGGTGATACAGCCAAAGAGAAATCTGATTCCGCATCACTTTTGCATTCTGCAACATTTACGTCTTGCGGAGCTTTCCCTTTCTTCTTCAATTTTGGACAGTCTTTCTTCCAGTGCCCTTTCTCACGACAGAAAGCACACTCATCTTTGGCAACTCTACTTTTCGATTTGGACCTTCCTCTTCTCTTTGATTGGCTTTGTTGACGACCTCTTGCCACTAACGCTTCATCTGCTGTAGCTATTTCTTTTTTTCATTTTATCCTGCTTTCTCAATTCATGACTATACAAAGCAGAACATACAGCATCTAAAGACACATTTTCCTTCCATGAAGTAACGTAGTTTCAAATGTTCAAATTCATCAGGAAGGGATGATACAACAACATCAAAGCCAAATCTTCATTTTCAAATTTACATCTAAATTAAACAGGTCTGCTACTAACTGATTAAATATAGTGATGTGTTCATTCATATAGTACCTGGTTGGTAATCGAATCGGAACAATCTCTTCTTCATAAGGAGTTTATTCTGACCACTCTTTTTCAGAAATTTCTCCTCCAATGCCCTCCACAATTTCATGCAGAAGTCTCGTTCTTGAAAGCATACTTTTGCTCTCTAGACAAACACGATCGAATAGTTCCGCATGCCAACCGATTTATGGTACTCCACTCCTTCTCTTCTATGTCATCTGTTTTTTTCTTCAATGCAATGTCAAGACTCTGTTGGAAAAGAGAGTCTATGACCTCACCTTGTTACATGCCGAAATGGCCAGTACCGTCAAATATCTCCACCGCCATTTTCAAACTTGACATTGGATCCTCGACCATGTAGACGAGGAAGCCGATGTCCCAGATTAATTCTTGACATGGAATGTTTGATGCCATTACAGACTCAAATAATAGTATTCAATATAAAAATTACAAACAGGCCAAAGGACGAACCTTCGGCCTGATACCACTTGTTGGGAAATCGGTAATTTTTCACTCAAAATTCAACTAGTGATTAAATCGATTCAATAATTCTCAAGAAAGATCGTCAAATCAATTTCCTTAACAGAATTACCATTCCAAATAAATTTTCAGGAAAGACTAGAGGGTCACAAGCGGTCCCACTTAAAATCCAGTCTCCTAGATAGAATTTACGTGCGCGTGTATTATCACAACTAGATCCGTGTATACATAAATAATACGTACACGAATAAAAATACACCCAAATGAATCGTATAAATCACTACAAATAAACCGACAAATATATTGAATACTATACTACAATCGAAAAGAAACTACTAAATAAATGCAAATAAATAAAAGAGATAAGGAAAGAACGCATCCGAAAAATTGATAACGAGTTCGGCCAATTTTGCCTACTTTTCGAGCACCGCTCAAGCAGCTTGCTCTTATAATTTAGGAGAAAAAAGAATTACAAAACAATTACAAAACAATTCTTTTTGTTGGTGTGTTTTAATTGAGAAGGTAGAGAGCTTATTTATAGCTCTCAAAACCTTCTCCAATTCCTAAACCCACCGATGTGGGATTTGTAATTGTGCCAAATAATTCAACAATTTTGGCTATTTTAAAGTCAATAATTGAGGTTTGGCTTTGAATTCAACAGGACCAACATAATTAGCCAATGTGTACAGAAGCATTAAAACAGCTGACAGCAGAACTTCCTTCTATACAGTGGAAATCAAGCCCTTCACCAGCATGAGTGTGGTAACTTTATTACTCCCTGACACTTGGATTCTGGCTTATGCTCTAAACTTGGAAAGGCCTCTCTTACACTATCAGGTCCCATGAGCTGAGGAACATGGTTCGAAGACTCGGCCGAGATCGAGACGATACGATACCGTGACGAAACGATACTGAGATACTTAACTCACCGATACGTCACCGTGAAAGGTTGAAACGGCCGAGTCACACCGAATCACTCCGAGTCATCCCGAGTCAACTCGAATTTTTATTATTTTTACTAATTTTTTAATTATTTTTGTTTATGATATTTTTTACAATTTTAGAATATTAAATATTTCAAAAATTCGCGTCTCGCCGAGACCGCGACTGATGTAAAACGGTTCAGGCTGCGACCGCGACTTTGAACCATGCTGAGGAACAGAGTTTTCTTATTGCCAAGAGAAATCAAAGGGCCCATCCACTACTGCACCGTCTTCTCTACCCATTTTATCCATGAATTTATTCTTATAGATTGATGAAAGTTCTTTGTCCCAGCAAAATATACCATGGAAATCCAAAATTGGCAAAATATACCATGAAAATTTAGAATCAGTGGTATAATGATGGTATAGTAACTGAAGAAGTATTTTGTCATGGTAGGTGGCAAAAGATTTTTTATGGAGTGAGAATTTAGAGGTTGTAAACATAAAAACTTTTAGAAGTTGCATGGTGTCTAGCAGTTTATATAGTTTGATATATAATAGGCGAGGAGGAGTACATAATCGTATAGAAGTAGTTTTGTAGTTGTGTAGTTTAAGGAGCTGTCATATATTGGCGGTTAAGTAGTTAAGTGATATATGTGTTTATATATATGTTTATTGGTTAATAGTTAATTTGAAAGATAAAACTGAAATCACTAAAATGACGCTAAATTATTTACATCCAACCAAACTCCTGCTTGCTATTATTGTAGGGATACTACTGAACAAGTGCCTAGAGAATTCCAAACCAAAATTTCCAATTGGTAAAAATATTACTCGGTTTTGACTTCTACAATAAATATGAATATATGAATATAAATATACGGGTAAGTAACTACATCAGATATACACACACTTCATTGAAACTTGACGTTCTACTCAGGAGCAATGGAAGTGCAACGTGTTCTGCACATAAATAAACGGGACGACAATGCAAGCTATGCCAAAAATTCATCAGGGCAAGCAAGTAACCACCATCTAATATCCATTTATATAGATTTCTCTCTATAATTCCAAGGCTTAATTAATGGGTTCTTTTGGATAAGGGCATATGGGTGGATATGGATCCCAAGCCTGTTTGCACAAGTTTTTGATAGCAAATTGACTGAATTTTTACTGATCCATCTTGTGGAAATTCTAGAATTGTAATGGATTTGTAAGTTGTTTTGCAAAACGACAGATTCGAGGGCAGGCTTCTGAAACCAAGGTCTTTGCGTTTGCAGAATGTAAGCTTATTGAGCTCCCATTCTAAATTGCGAGGACATCTGAGTTCACTGAGATCTTGGATTCTTCGGCAATAAGAACATTATACTATTTGTGCTTGGTGTTGCAGGGGCACATGCAGTTTCGCCTCACACCATTGGCATTTCTTGGATATATGATTCTAGGATATTGCTAAAGGAATCAGCAAGTGCCAAAGTTTAACTAAGAAAATTAGCATAAGTTTTGTCAGCTATGGTTCTGCCTGCAAAAGAGTTAAATGGTCAGTTTTCTTTTCCTGGCATTTGTCCAGCTCGCATTCACAATGCTGGATGCCTCTACCACATACTACACTTTTGCAGAATACACATCAAATCCATCATAATATCAGATAATCATGTTTACCTTGCTTTAATGATATTGTTTTCTCATTCAGTTTTTTTTCTATAACTAATGGACTTCAAATTCTTTCCTCAAATCTGCTTTGTTTTCATACTATATGTTTTGCTTCTTTTTTTCCCCCTCTTATCATTTTCTTTCCAGAAGTTGGTGATAATGAAGGTGAAGCATTTTCTTGTACAAAGCATAGAGGAGTCGTTTCACTCTTACCCAAGTGCAAAGTGCATAAGAATAGCAGATCTTGGATGCTCCTCGAGATCTAACGCCTTTGTGCCAGCGGAGAATATGATAGAAAGTATTCACAAAGCTTATCATAAATTGGGACATAAACCGCCTTCAATTGAAGTTTTCTTGAATGACCTTGAGGGCAATGATTTTAACAACGTTTTCAAGTCATTAAGCATGTTTTATGATAAACTTGAAAAATATGGAAGCAAACGCGGATCATGTTTTGTTGCAGCTACGCCTGGTTCTTTCTACGGCAGACTTTTCCCAGATCATTCCACCCATTTTATACACTCTTCTTATTCAATCCATTGGTTATCTCAGGTTACTAATTCCGTAATCTTTTCGCCCACATTAGGCACATTCAATACCTAAGTGATTCAAAAGGGCTTCATTTTTGAGGAAGCTTAAAACCAAGAAAACAAGAAAAACAAGAAATGGCATATTAAACAGACAGATATTGGCTCCAGGTTCTAGAGGATTGGAAGTTGTTTTTGAGGATGCGCTTCTATGGATATGGTTCCTCAGGGACATTTATTTCTCACTCTTCAAGGAAAGATGGATCAGAATGACAGTTTTGATCATTGGGTTGTCCGTTGGGATGACTCTGAACGACATGGTAATGGCAGGTAGGTGTCTCTTCGTGTTACCACTGAGTAAAATATCAAGAGTTTTGGGATGAAGAATTTTGCCAAAAAAAAAAAACGACTATTTTATTTAGAAGACTTTATGAATAATCTAATCCCCCCAGCAGTATGGAGAAAATGGGTAAAAAGGGATGCCTTTCTGAGTCATTAATAAAAATTTGAGTTATTAATGGTAAATGACAAAATTTTCCTACATGGACAATGTATAAAGACATAACTCATATGCATAATTCAATTTGAATTCTAAATTTTGTAAATGTGACATATATCTAAACATTCCAGCATATGGACCATCCTTGGAGGAACTAAGGAGCATAATTAAGAATGAAAATAGCTTCAACATCTTGAGTCTTGAGACATTTAAGTTGCACTGGGACGATTTCTACATGGAGGTTTTTAAGAAGAAACCGGAAGATAATTACATCAGGGGTGAGTATGTGGCTGCGAGCTTAAGAGCCACACTGGAACCTATCCTAGCCAGTCACTTCAGAGACGCTATCGTGGATGAATTTTTTCGCAGGTTAGCAAAGAAAATATCTGAACATCTAGAGGTAGGAAAGGGTTATGTTGATAATTTGATCGTTTCCCTTACGAAAAAGTGATACCGTCGTTAAACTACAAAAGTGATAATGGAACCTATGGCTTCTCAAATGTCTTCATGAATCAGACAGATGAATTGAAACGAGAATTCGTCTTCATGTGGATTTTTATAGCTTCGTCTTGAACCTTATTTTATGGGTCTCCAAGGCATGTTATTTTGTTTTATTGACTTCTTGTAAGACTTGCCTCCTTTAGAGACCCTTGTGACTCACATCATTATTTCTAATTGGGTAAAATACAGTAAACCCCCCTGTGGTTACGGAAATGGATACGAAACCCCCTCATTGTTTAGAAACACCCACTTAACCCCCTTGTGCTTTAAACTTATTTGGATTTTACATGCTAACCGGTTGGGAAACTAGTGAGTGACATTGATGCGACCTAATGGTCGCTTGTGACTGAAAGAGACTCATTTATGGAATAAGATACTAGTTTTTATTCCAATTTTGCCCTCCATGTCCTTTACAAATGAAACCCACCATAGTTGTAATTCTGCAAGTGAAAAAATTGGACAGAGAGATGCAAAACTAAGACAAAAAATTGTAAGAGTGTAGCGCAACTTTGGAGGGGAAAAAAAAGCTTTATTCAAGGGAGAAGCCGAAAATGTCAAGCTCCCAAAACTTTGGCAGTGGATCAAGGGACCTAAGGTACCAAAACCGGCGATGTTTCTGCAAGAATAAAGCAAAGATTAAGGTAGTGGAATCTGAAAAATCATCAAAATGTATGTTGTATTTTATATGTAAAAATGGAGCTTGTTCATTTTAGGCATGGTGCAATCCAATTAGTAGAGAGGGAAGCACTAATGAATCATCCTACCAAAGTCCATATGTGGAAGGGGTTTCACCAATTGGACCTACAACGGCGAAAAGATTTTTCATGCCTACGTAAGGAATGGAAAGTAATAACTATAACATCATTATGGGACTACAGTTGAAGATTCATAATGTCAAAGCAATGATGGGGCTAATAAAGATGATGATGATGGTGCCTGTAGTTGTGTCTCTTTTGTTACTGATTGTTATATGTATGAGATGAATGTTGGGGATAAATTGTAGTGTAAAAGTAGTGTAGTAGAATCTGGAGTTGGGACAAATTGTAGTGTAAAAAATGTGTAGAAAATAAGGGAGTTGGGCACAATAGAAGATTTTGTCATGTCCAATATGTTGCCACAGATTGCATGTAATGAAGTACACATTCAAGTTTCAATTAAGAAGAACGAATGAAACTGCTTTTGTTGCAGGACATTGCAAAAATACATGACAAAAAAATTGAAAGACTCGAGATTTCACTGCAATGAACTTGTTAAATTAAATTATCTTCAGCAAAGATATGACCAGCAATACTGCTATCCACAACCATAAAAATGTGGCATATTGCCACAACCATATCACAATGGTATCAGTCTGCCATAACATGGTCAAAAGATTTAGTTTTCTAATTTCAATAAATATTATATTCCAATCCCAAAAAGGTTTACCAGTAATACTGTCACAAATGCCACAACAAGGCAGCATATTGTCACATCCATACCATAATGGTATCAATCAAGAAAAACATAGTAAAAAATATGAGTTTTCTAGTTAACATAAGCAATATATTCAACCAACAAAAGGGAGATAACTGCAGTTCATTTTCTTGGTCTCTTGGAACCACAATGTCGCAGCCTTGACGTCCTTGCAGCTGGTTGCTTCCTCTTTGGAGATCTACTTTGTTGGCTTTCTTGGTTGGTACCATTTATAGGCTGAATTGGTTCCTGCAAATAAGTCCTCATGGTTAGTATGTAAGTAGATTGCATCACCCAAAAATAGGCAATTAAGAACTAATACCTGTGAAAGAGTGGTAGCAGTAGTACTTGAGACACTAGCTTGAGTTACAGAAGCTATAGATGTTGCATTTGAAACTGTTGGACCAACTTTAGGTGCCTATAGTTCAAATCGAAATGAATGAGTGTATAAGTAGCAACAAAACAAACTAAAGAATTGATTTGATTTTGGAATGTTACATTACTTTGTAAAGTTTGGATTTAGGGTGAATTGATGATTTGCAGGTTCGTATGTTATGTCCAAATTTCAAACATCTCCGGCAGTAAATTGCAAGACCCTTCTTACTTGCTTTTTGCTGATTTGTAGACTCTTTTGGACCCTTCTTTCTCTGTTTCTTTGGCCTACCAGGCTATTTTTTCATCAATGGTGGGTTCAAATATTGCATTTTGTTATCCACCCAAAACTGCTTCAAAGAAATAGGACCAATTGTGAAATTGTAGGCCCTTAAATATGCTTCCCTATAGTAACAAACATCAACATATTGCTCAAATTCCAACTTTCTGCTCTGAATGTAGGCAACCGCATGCACGCATGGAATGCCACTAAGTTGAAAATGACCACCGGTACATGTTTTTATCTCGAAATTAACAACATTTGTCCTTCCATAGCCATCAACTTCCAAATTCCCATTTCCTCTATAAACCACAATACAATTTCTTGCTTTTATCTTCAGTTTCTCTAACTTCTCATGAATGTTTGGATAAAAAGTGCCACCATGTTTCAGCATGCCCTCTCGTTTGGTTACCAACCTTTGCATTAATCTCTTCCAAATCCACTCTAGCATTATTATTATTGGCTCACCTCTAACTTTTAGAATGTAATTATTCCATGATTCACTTATGTTGTTGATGCATTTGTCACTCCTACAAGCTGTACTAAAGTGGGCTCTAAACCATAGTTTTGGAGGCAATCGTTTGAACCATCCCGCAACTTTTAGCTTGTCACCTTCCTGTGGGTCAACCCTTTCAAGATTTGCTAGGGAAATTTCATACTCCGGCATGCTTGCTGCTGCAGCAACTTCCCAAAATATGTCTCTAAGGTCATGATTCTTGAATCTTTGTTTGAAGTTGTCGAACATATATATGTTTCGGGCAGAATCTGTGCTTTGATTTAGGGAACAACTCAATTGCATGGACAAGACCCTTTTGTTTATCCGAAATGAAAATGTAAGCCATTCCTTCATTTCCTCTTCCAATTTGGGTGATTAATTCCCGCAAAAATCAATTCTAGTTGTCGTAGTTCTCTACCGCAACAACATCAAAACAAATAGGAACATGTTTTCATTGGCATCCATACCCAAGGCTGTAAGTAACTGGCCTCCAAAGGGATTCTTCAGGAAGCAGCCATCTAGTCCTATTATAGGTTTGCATCCTTCTAGGAAATCATTCTTCAGAGCACCTAATCCATAATATATCCTCTGAAATGTAGCCTTTTCCTCAACACTTTGCCTATCAATTTGTAGTGAAATATGACTATCAGGATTGGATTTTTTTACAGTAGCTACATAATTCCAAAGTTTATGGTATTGCTCCATGCCATTTCCCTTAAGTGCCTCTAATGTTTTCTACTTTGTTCCGACAGTTTTTTTCTAACTAATGTCTAGCATAAACAGTTTTCTTGTCTCATTCACTATGCCAGGAATACTGCACCTAGGATCATCCTTCACCTTGTCTTGAAATTTATTACTTAGATATGTTGAAGTGAGATATCTATTACTATAATCCCTACAATAATGGTGCCTCCCTTAAGAGTTTTGATCATAAATATCTTTGTTCTCCGGATTCTACTTGCATAAATTCTCCAACTGCACCCCTTTGGATATTTAGTTGTGATTCGAGAGCCTTCATTTTTAATGTATTTGTGCTCATATCCTTTCTTAATTTCCTAATCCACCAAAGCCTCTCTAAATTTATATAAGCTAGTAAATTTATGGCCAACCTTTAGTTCAAAGTGTTCTTTCTTAAACTCTTCCTTCTCATTGAAGTAATTGTAACCAGAGATGATTTCATCATTAGATCTTATCTCTTTGTCAAACATGTTTTCATCATCCTCTATTGACTCATTCCAGTTCTCTTCCTGCTCATTGGCATGGCAGCTATCATCCACACTTGATGTTGGTTGACTCTCCACTTCATGGGTCTGGTTCTTTGCTTGTTTTCTTGATTTTGATTGCTAAAGTTTATTTTTTGGATTGGGCATGCTGATTTTCTTCTTGTTGATCTAAATCAACTTGTTTTCTAGCTTTTGCTTGCTAATTTTCTTGTTGCTACTTTGAACCAACTCCAACAAAATTTGCAGATCCTAGATTTATAAATGCCTGTGTTGATCCTTGACCATTTAAACCTACAAATATGTCATCATCTTCAGGCCATTCTAGTGCTTCTCTTAGCCAGTCAGGAAGATCTGAATAATCTGGTATGACATTATCTTCTTCTCCGCCTTCATGAACTGTTTTTTCTCCCTAAAATTAGTTGTTTCTTCTGTTAGATCTCTCTCATCTGTTGTTTCTTCTGTTGAATTCCTTGTGGGAGACTACTGGACCTCCGTGGATGTATCAACTTTTTCTTTCTCTTTAAATAACCGTCTGACTGATTTTCTTGCACTTAACATTACTCTTTGCCATTTAGCTTATTTATCATTTGTTGTCTTCTTTTTCTTGGACTTGTTAGCTACATCATGTATCTCCTCTCTATGTGGTCCCACAAAAGTTAGATCCGACTCCATTTGTGATGACCTTCATCACAGATTCTCTTTCCTCTAGAATTAATCTATGGAATGTCATTATTGTTCTCATTCCCAATTAATAAAAGGTTAATGTTTTCATTGCCTTTAACAGTTGAGGATGAACTAATTTCAGCATGCCAATTGTCATGATATGAAAGTGCAAGTAGGCCATCATCAGCCACTCTCTTGTATAGTAATTTTTCATCCGAAGACACAACTTCAATAGGATTAGGCCCCTTCTCAGCATACATGTGCATTGCTGGAAGCTCCTCATAACATGTTGTCAATAACTCGCTGTTGACATCATCCTTAATGCTAACAACACCAACATCAAGGTCATGAAAGAGGATAGAGTACCAGAAATTCATATTTGTTATGCTGCGCTCAATTGTATCATACATTTTTTGAATATCAAATGGAGATAATTCATTAGGGTCCCATCTACAAAATACCCTCACGTGTTTGGCAGTGTATCTAATTCTCAATTTCCATTTGAAATATTCATCATAATGCATGTGTATGTCTATGGTTATAAATGGATTATCTCCCATTCTTATACACCTAAACCAAAGTAATAGAGAGTAATTTACTAATTTCATTTTCAGATGTATCGAAAAGGACAGGCAATATTTCATACACTTTTGGTTTCAAAAAAATATTGTTAACATTAACACACTTATCTAGAAGGATAAAAAACATAATCAATACCAGTATGGACCACAATAGTTCTGATTACTCCAAAAACACCCATTCTTTTCTATTTTTTTGCATATTTAGCAATTTTTAAAAAAATTGTTCGACAAAGATTGTCAGAAAAACTTCTGACTAAGCCAAAACTGACACTTCTTTTACCAAGTTTCAAAATATCCCCAACAATTTAATACCAAAACACTTGCCATCAAACCAATCAACTCCTCTGAAATTTAGGATTCAAATTTGAGATTACCTCGTTAATCGCTATGCTCGATGCGTGGCAACCCTCGACCGATCTGCACAGAAACGCCTTCTTCATGTGCGAGCTACACACGAAAATCCCATTGTTTATCGGTGCCATGGAAGACGATACTGATTGCGGCGAAACTTGACTGTAGGTTTAGGGTTTCTATCTCTACACATAAAGTATTGCTCAAGATCTGCTAATTGCATCTATACCTTTTTAGATATTATAAATAAGGGTATTTTTGGTACTTTATATTGTTACCGGCTTCCCAATTGATTAGCAGGTAAAATCCAAAGAAATCCAAAGCATAAGGGGGTTAAGTGGGTATTTCTAAACAATGAGGGGGTTTCGTGTCAATTTTCCTAACCAGAAGGGGTTTTTTTGTATGTCACCCTTTCTAATTTATTGGTATTCTAGTTAACCAGCAGAAATAAAATTACACCTGAATCAGAAAATATGATACACAATAATCAATTGGATTACATGAAATAAGAGATAATTAATCATTGAGGGGAAGAATAAAAAATTTGCTTAATCAAACTTATCAGCTGCATGTTTAAGAAAGAAAGAATTATTAGTCAACATTAATCAAATCATTCAAATAGATAAGCAATTCACTTATTGATATTAATAGTGCATTAAAAACATCAAACATCAGTTATTAATGGAAGTCTCTTCTGCAGACAGACGTCATACAAACTTCCAAGACTCTGAAATATGAAACATTTAAAACAGATTGGTGTCATAAAGCTATCCAAAACAGCTCGACCAGAGTAAAGGACCATAAAGCCAATTGTATTCGTCGCGGCCAGTTAGTCCATCAAGGACAAAAGTGAAATCCAGGGGTAGCTTGTTCAACGAAAAAGCCGGCAGCCAATTCCAGCCAAACATGTGTGCAATTGCAGCAACCCATGAGCATATAATCCGTGCGAAATGACGAAGATATCCACACACTATTGGTGTTGATAGGGGACGAAATTCACTGTTCATTCTTACGGTTCACACACTTGTGTATATTGGTAAGGTAAGAAAATATTGTGTATATTTGATGAGAGTATACATACATATGATAAGCAGTCACAACACAAGCTCGACTCCAAACCGGAAGAAAATGGCCCAAGCTTCCAAGCTTATGGCTTCCTCTCACAGTAGTGTTCATTTCATCTCCAGCTTTAACCATCAACCTCGCCCCTCCTTAGCTGATCTCCCCAAATCCTCCCTGCTGAAGCCAGTCAAATCAAACTCCAAAATCAGCCCTTACACAATACTAGAAAATAGCTCAGCCAGCTTCCGCCGTTGGTCGGTTGTTAAACATATAAAATTCCTTGGCAGAGGCTGCTCCAACTTACCTATCCGAGATCCACATTTTTCAGCCTCAGCAAAGTCATTAGAGCGAGGCGAAGAAGGACAACCCGTTCCTTCTTCTTGGATTGAAGCAATTTTTCCTGAACAAGCCCGGCGTTACGCCTACCTAGTCCGCTTGGACAAGCCAGTTGGGACGTTTCTATTTGCATGGCCATGTATGTGGTCGCTTGCATTCACGGCGAATGCCGGCGGCACGCTTCCTGATCTGAAGATGTTAGCATTCTTTTTCTTCGTCTCTTTCATGTCAAGAAATATTGCACGCACCATCAACGATTACTTTGATAAGGATTTCGATTCGCAGGTGATGATTTCTTTTCATTTCATTATTTGTCTTTTTTTTTTCTTTTTCTTGGGGGTTGGGATATGTGTGATATTGACGTTCTTAAACGGATCAAGGGTCACAGGGTAATTTTTTTTTTTAGCATAAGTAGAAGGATTCTAATTCAAGATATCTTATTTTCACAAATCACAATTTATATTTGAAATTTGTGCACTTCAGCTCATCTAGATCTAATCAAAGTCGTTCAATTGAAATTTTCTTTCAAGCTTTTCTTTTTTTTGTTTTTTTTTTCCATTCAAAATTGATAGCCTAAATATGAGTTACCTTGGACGTTTTTAATCATGTGCCTTACATGACACTCCAATTATATGGGGAGTTAAGATTGGGATCTGTAAAAGATAAGGGAATTATCATTAATAAATATAGAGTGCCGATAACATTTCATTTATTTATTATTAATTTTTCTTAATGTAATATTTGGGATAATAAGCATGGGTAAGAAAAATTGTGGTTGTTAGCTTTTTCCTTTGTATTCTTTTTTGGGGTCTTAAATCTATCTTTCATGGATTAATTAAGAAAAACCTTTAGATTTGACAAAGCAAATGAGCTTTTAACTGCTAGAATGACAAAAGGCCAAAATTAATATCGCACTCTAAATGTTCAAATGTTAGCTACATAGAAATAAAAAATGTATCATGGTCAAGTTTAATTTTAGAGTAAATTTTATATACACGGAAAGTATTGTTCCACTAGGTTGAGCGAACCAAAGGAAGGCCGCTTGCCTCTGGCGCAATAGCGGGATTTGAAGCACTTATTTTCCTTGCCATTCAGTTGCTACTCGGATATGGTGTTCTTTTCGCAGTAAACAAACTAAGGTTTGTGCCACCTTTGCTTTGCTCTCCTATCCTAATCACATTAATTTGTGTCCCTTGGTCCCACACCAAAATTGCAATTTTGAGTTCGTCCCATACTTAACTCTAAAGTCTGACTAAATGATCCCTATCTGACGAAATTAGAGTGATGGCATCCAAATTGACCTAACAGGAGAAGTAAAATGATGAAACTATCCTCTGAAAAAACTATATTAATTTACCTCCCTTTAAGATTTGTACAAATTACAAAAAGGACCGTGTAATTTGACCAGAATTCAGTTTAAACCTTTTGAATAGACAACTATCTATAAGAAAAGCCCTTAATGTCATACAAGAAAATATGACAGCCGAATGAAAAGAAAACAATCAGTTGCTAACTATTAAAGAATGATATGTAAAAGAGAAATTTTTTTTTAAAAAAAAACCTCGTTTTCTCTCTCTTTGCCTGTTTACTACTAATTTCGATCGCTAACGCACTCTCCTAGATCACTTCCTCCACACAATAATCAACTGTTACATTCAAATCTATAACTCAGTATGGGACCCAAAAAAAAATTAGCTAGACTTTATGATTTATTATCCATATATTTTCTTGATGTGAGCATTAATGCTTCTAACACAAATTAACATTAGCAAGGCATTTGATCAACATTTTGCCATTCAAGAGATTTAACTGTAATTTGGTAAAACCACGAGATAAACTTTATAATTTGACCGTATTTTAGTGGAGGTAAATATAATTAATCCAAAACTCTATGTCAAATTAGCCAACTTCGCTTGAGTCAAGGTTTTACACTCTCACAATAAGCCTCACTTTCGCACATTGTTTGGTTGAATATAAGAAAATGATAGAACTCTGGAGATGTGGAAGTACAATCATAGTCAATAATGTGAATTTACAACCGAAGCTCTAAAGGTTCAATGAATGAAAATAAGATTAGGTGAGGCTCAAAAAGAGTAGACTTAGAAAGTTTTTGATAGACACCAGACCAGATAGCTCAAAAACTTCAGATAAAAAAAAAATATATGGAGGCTTTTAGGACATTCAAAGGAGTGGAAAATCACCTCATAACATTTAACTTAGAAGCTAAGTGTTACAAACATAAAAATAGCAAAGAGTAGGAGTGCTTTGCTTTGCCAAGTGTTCACTCAACATATACCTTGCGTTCATCTGAGCTGCCATGAATTCTCCACCTTAAGTCCAGTTGAGTTTATCTTCTAAATAATATATTCTTTTTAAACGGCTTCAACTGTGAAAAACAATTGTTAATATGTTCAATGAGTCTCATTCAAATTTTAATTTCAATACAATGAACTCGTAAACACAAAATTTGACTAATAAGCACTGCTTAATACATTTTTCATTCTTCATGCTTAATAAGCCTCCTTAATACTTGCACATTTCTATTAACAGTCTCAATTAAACCATTCGTCAATTTCATAGGATATTTGCAGGTATCAACTTATAAATATGCAAAGCGCCACCTACAGCAATAATAGCTGTCTAATATTTATCGTGTTAGGTTAATTATATTTGCAGGTATATATAGCAACCATACCCTAATCAGGCTTGATATTTGGACTACTAAATAGCCTCTCCATATATCAGAGGAATTCGACAAAAGTTTTCTCATATCTTTATCTTTTGTGTTTAGATGGAGGAAAAAACATAAACTGGGCTGTGAACCATAGCAAATGGAATGTGTCTGAACCTTATTGAGTTAATAATTATATCCTTTTCCAAATTTAGTATTTCATAAGTACATGTAATCCATTTAATAAAGCCATTTCAATACTTTGATCTCCATTAGTCTCCTTTTTTCTTTTTCATCCAGTATTTTAGTTTGTTGTTCCTAAAATACTAAATCTAATTGTACACGATGCTTCTCTGAGTATTCAAGTCATTTTTTCCTTCATTTATTTATTTTCAGTTCGGTGATGCATCTTCAAATTTTATTTTTAAATTTGTCTCTTTTATTTATATGCAGCCGTCTATTATGGCTTTCATCTTTGCCGTGGATCTTTACTTACCCGCTCATGAAGAGAATAACATATTGGGTATTATATCTATAATCTATGGCTCCTACACTTTTGCACACTTAATAAAAATGTTATACACACACACACACACACATTCTTTGTAGTATGTCCAAAATAACCTTGATCTCAAAATGCATGAACATCTTAAACGTAACTGTTCGTTTACATGGTATACTTTGCGCACTAATCAAAATGTTGCTGCCTTGTAACCATCTACACTTTTATTATCTTAAATTCTAGTTATATGTGATAGTTCACGTATAATTTGTGTACATTATAGTATATTACTACTAAATTATACACATTAATTTGTATATAAAACACATATTTATATAAATAATTACCCTGGACTAGGCTCTAACTGGGTTGAGCCTACTGAAATCCAAACTCAGTTCACAATTAAATTAAGTCTAATATTTAGGTCCAAACTTTGTCCATCTTAATAATACATTGGGAAAATGGCCAATTTAGTCCTTAAACTTTTTTCTAGATTCGATTTAATCCCTAACTTTTATTTTTGACCAATTTAATACATAAACTTATTTTCGGATCCAATTAAGTTCCTTTGCGGCGGCGTCACCACCAAAAAGCAATTGGATTTCTAATTTAATAGTTAAATAAGGGTATTTCGGGAACTTCAGGTATGAATTGTAATTAAACTCAGTACATTAAAAAAATCGATAGTATTTTAGGTATTTTTAAAATTTAAAACTTTTTAAAGGTGTTTTTAAAATTTTTAATTAACTTCTTAACCATTCCCCTACCTCACCTCTCCTTGCCATTGCTACCGCCGTCACCACCGCCTCTCCTCCCTTCCTCTTCTCTTTCTGTCGACTACTTTCCTCAGTCACTCCCTTTCCCATTAATCCACACCATTCCTCTTTCCTCTACACCCTTACCCTTCACTACCCCTTCTGCAACCTCCCCACAACCCCTTCACCAGCATTCCTCTCCCACCCCTCTCTCCCCTCTCTCTTTCCCCACACCCCGTTTCCCTATCTAGTGAAATCTAATCAAATCTGCGACCAAATCTGACTTTTTTTATATGTTCTCGTGTAAGAGTTACTTAAGAATATTTACCTCACATCATCCATTCCAACAATTGAAAAGGCATTCAACAAATTCAAAATGCATTCCAACAACTGATAGATAGCTCCTTTCTACTAGCTACCAGTTCCATCGGGTCTTACAATAGCACAAGCAATTTGCTTTGAAATGCATTTGACAAATTCGAAACATCTTCAGCAAATTTTTATAAAAACTAAGATGATTTTCAAAAGTTGTTAAACTATTAATAAGAAATCAGAGGGTGGACATCAGCAAAAGGGCGGACTGATGATTATGACAGTGCACCAATTGTTTCTAACAAATGCTGCAGCAACGATTGCGCAAATGGCTGGGACTTCTTTTCTCCATCAGCCATAATGGTAGCAGATGTGATAAAATTTGCATAATTATGCTATTTTTACTTGAGCCAGAAAGCATTTGCAGGTTTCCTCTTCAACTTTCTCAATTATAATGTAAACTCAAAGGTTGGCAAAAGAGGGTAGGGAAAGAGAGGTGGAAGAAGAAAGGTGGAAGAAGAAGGAGGTGGGTGGCTGGTGATGGATGTTTGGTAGTGGAGAGAGGGATAATCCACAGTTCCCAAAATATCCTTATTTAATTGTTAAATTAGAAGGCAAATTGCTTTTAGGTGGTGGCGCCATTGTAGAAGGTCTTAATTGGATCCGAAAATAAGTTTAGGTATTAAATTGGTCAAAAATAAAAGTTAGGGACTAAAGCAACTCTAGAAAAAAATTTAGGGACGAAATTGGCCATTTTCCCTAATGGGGTCAAATGGGCTGAACTTGAGTCAACCCCATTCCATTGACAATCCTATCTGCATGATGAATGAAAGACATATAGTAGTAAAGATAGATGAAATAAAAAATAAAATCTTGAAATTTTAAAAGACTTAACGTATAAAATGAATGAGAAATATATTGACAATTGACAAACCTAATATCTATGCAATGATCAAGAAAAATGAAAAGACTTCTATATATAAAGGATGGAAAGAATTTTATGAGTGAAAAACTTAGTAAAAGCAAAGAAATAAAAAAAATAAAAGAATTAGGTACAAAATGCAAGTAAAAGATTAATATGTAAATAAAGGTAATGAAAAATACTAACACTTATAATTTGAAAGGAAGAAAAAATTTTGATGAGAGAAAGTTTTAATATCTAAATAAAAGTTATGAAAATTAAACATACTTATAGTAAAACTATGAGGAAAAAAATTAATGAGAGAAATTTGTTATGTAAATGAAATTCATGAAAATTGAAAGTACTCAGTCTAAAAGGAAGGAAAATTTTTTAGGAGAGAAAAACTTAATATCCAAATAAATAAAAAAATGAAAAGACTTATGGTATTGAGAAAAGACCAAAATTTGATAAGTAAAAAATTTAATATCTAAATAAAGAATTGATAAAATTCAAATAGTGACAGTATAAATTCTAGGAAAAAATAAATACAGTAGTTTCAAAAAAGCAATATATAATAGAAAATTAAAAAATACGGTAGAAAATTCATAAAAAATCTCATTTTTTATGCATTTTGGTTTTTTGAGTTTGTTAAATTTTGTGTATTACATAAATACAGTAGCTTCAAAAAAGTAATATATAATAGAAAATTAAAAAGCCTTTGAATTATCTAGTCTTTGTCTTAATATTCCTCCATATCCTAATTTTGATGTATCAGTTTCTACTACCATGAATGCTTTAGGATGTGAAAGACATAAACATGATAATGAATGAATCTTTTCCTTAAGATATCTAATCTTTTGAGTATGTGCTTCTGTCCATGCTTGAGGATTCTTTTAAAGTCTATCAAATAATATCGAACATTCTTGCCTAAGTTCAGGGAAAAAATCAGCAATATAATTTAAACATCCTAAAAATCTTTGTAACCGATTTTTGTCTTTAGTTTCATCTGGGAATTTATTTGCAAATTCTAATGCTCTATTTATAGGTTTTATCGTTCCTTTATTAATATCATGTCCTAAAAATCTTAATTGTGTTTGAAATAATTTTAATTTTGGTGCTGAAACTACTAGTCCATTCTTCTTTATAATTTTAAGAAAATATTTAAATGCTTAAAATGCTGTTCTAATGATTCTGAATATATTAATACATCGTCTATATATATTATGCTAAATGACCTATAAGGGTTAAATATGTCATTCATTATATTTTGGAATTCTAAAGGAGCATTTTTAAGTCCAAAAGGCATAACTTTCCATTCATAGTGACCAAAGGGCATAGTAAATGCTGTTTTATACCTATTTTCTGGTGCTATTATTATTTACCAATATCTAGATTTTAAATCAAAATTTGAAAATATTTTAGTATTAAATAACCTATTTAATAAGTCTTTTTTATTTAGAATTGGATATCTAATCCATTGCAAAACTTTATTTAATGGTTTATAATTGATTACTAATCGTGATAGCCCTCTTTCTTTTTTAGCTTGATTCATTACATAGAATGCAGCACAACTCCATGGGGATTTTGATGGAGTTATTAGTACTTTATCTAATAAAATTTGTATCTCCTTTTTACAAAATTCTAATAATTCATAATTCATTTGAATTGGTCTAGCTTTTGTTGGGATATCCTTTTCATTAAAATCCTTTTCATAAGGTAAATTAATTATATCTGTTTTTCTATCCCAAAATGCATTTGGTATTTCTGCACATACTTCTTTTTTTTATTAATTCTTCCATTTCTGAAATTCTTTTTTGAATAGTTATTTCTTTTAGTTGTTCTTCTATTTTTAAATAGGATTTTTCTTCTTTAATATAATTTATTTGTTGTTTAACATGTTGAATAGTATTTATTGTTTTACAAATAGAAGAGGATTGTAATATTAAGAACTCTTTTTGTTTTATTGGTGTTAAAAATTTTAAACGCTATAGTTTTTCCCATAATATTTGTATGAACTCCTTCACTATCTACAGCAAAAGGATATATCTAATATCTGAATAATAAAAGTGTTACTAAAATTATATCTATATGAATGTTTTTCACTATAATAAATTATGTCTTATACAGTCATTATTATTACATATTGATCCCTTAGTAAAATTATATTTTACTTGCAATTTTTCTCCATTTGTAGCTCTCAATTCTTCATTTGTTCTTTCACAATACTTTGTTGGGATTAACCCTTCTTTTATGCAGCTCTGATCCGCTCCACTATCTAATAATGCTATAAATGTTTCTTGAAATCTTCTACCATTACTGTTACTAAAGCATACCATTTTTTAAATGTTATTCTTTCAATTATATTTAAATATTGCTTTTCATCTGATGGGTTTTCAAGAATAATTATTTCATTTGTTTTTGATGTAGATGGTTGTTCTAAAGGTTGATGTTTTAATAATGACATTCTTGCTTCAATTTCTAAATCTTTTGTTTTTAATTCTAAGATTTCCTTTTGTAATTGTTTTACTTGTGTTTTTAAATTATTAATTTCTGCTTGAAGATCTTTAGTAGTTTCTTTTCTTATATTGTTCATAGTTGGGTATTTATCTATTAATTTTGAAAAAATAAAGGGTTCTATTATTTTGAAATGTTTTTCTTTCAATTATATTTAAATATCGCTTTTCATTTTATGGGTTTTCAAGAATAATTATTTCATTTGTTTTTTTATAGATGGTTGTTCTAAAGGTTGATGTTTTAATAATGACATTCTTGCTTCAATTTCTAAATCTTTTGTTTTTAATTCTAAGATTTCCTTTTGTAATTGTTTTACTTGTGTTTTTAAATTATTAATTTCTGCTTGAAGATCTTTAGTAGTTTCTTTTCTTATATTGTTCATAGTTGGGTATTTATCTATTAATTTTGAAAAAATAAAGGGTTCTATTATTTTGAAATGTTTTTCTTTCAATTATATTTAAATATCACTTTTCATCTTATGGGTTTTCAAGAATAATTATTTCATTTGTTTTTTATGTAGATGGTTGTTCTAAAGGTTGATGTTTTAATAATGACATTCTTGCTTCAATTTCTAAATCTTTTGTTTTTAATTGTAATATTTCCTTTTGTAATTGTTTTACTTGTGTTTTTAAATTATTAATATCTGCTTGAAGATCTTTAGTAGTTTCTTTTCTTATATTGTTCGTAGTTGGGTATTTATCTATTAATTTTGAAAAACTAAAAGGTTCTATTATTTTTGCCATTTTATCTTCTTGTAGAATTAAACCTTTTTTGTAATGACATTTTTATATTTTGAGAAATTTGGAAAACTACAATTTTCTTGTTCTTTGTCATTTATTAATAATGCTATTAACTTATTTTTTATCTCCTTTTCTTCGGCACATATTTCATTTATCTTTTCTTTTAATTTACATTTATCTGCTTTATGATCTTTTTCCACATTTCCAACATACAATTTTATTTTTTCTAAATTTCCTTTTATTTTTCATTTTATCATAATAAGGTTCATTACTTATGTTTTTCTTATATTTTCTATATTTTTTACTTTTATACTTCTTTTTATTTGTTGATGATGGAGATTTTATTCTTTTAATACGAAAAGGTTCACAAAATGATCATACTTCTTTTCTTTCTGATCCATATTTAATTTGAAGTTTTAATTCAGAACATAGGGTTAATCCTTCTTTTTTAATAAAAGCAAATAATTGTCCAGAAGTAATGTTTTCAAATGAAATAACTTCAGTTCCCATTTCTTTTTGTAAATTATTCATAATTCGTTGAGAAAATAAATTTGGTAGTCCAGCTAGGAATCTTTCTTTCCAAAATGAGGTATTACAATCTGGTCTTCTTAATACATTAGTTAAAAGCATATCCTTATACATCTAAAATCTAATAAGGTTGGGCATCTTAAATTTGTTAAAAATGTTTTATTAGCATTTAATTCTTCTTTTGAGTTTCCTACAAAATACATTACTATTGTTACTATTAAAAATTTTGCTGCGTCCGATTGAACTTGAATGTTTCTTTCAGTATCTTCAACTTCTATTGTGGTAAAAACTTGCAAGTTTATCTTGAAAATTTAGAGCATTATCCTACCAATTTTTAGTTGTCCTATAAATCCAGATACTAATAAAGTCACAATATTTCTTTCTTGGATATTTTTCAATTTGTAAGCTAATCTAGCCATACCCATTTCTTGGAGTGTATTTAATACTTCGTATTCTATTCTTCCATCTATATTCGATTCATATATTGATTCTCCATCATATTTTGTAGTATGAAAATTTGATCTTTCTTCATATTGAATATCAGGAGAACTTGGTCAAGGGTAATAATTTCTTGTATCTATTATTTTTCAATCTTTTTGTTTCTAAAATTTGTTCTTTTTTTATTCTATTTATTTGATTATCTTCTTCTTCTTTTATTTGATTATCTTCTTCTTCTTTAAACTGTTGTTCTATTGGAGTTATCATGTCTATTTCTTCTGAATATTCTCCTGAAGATCCGGATATTTCGGATGTTAGTTCATCATTTATAATTCCTCCGTCTATTGTATTAATTCTTGAGGTATTTTTTGAAGATTGTAATGGGTTTGTTTGGATAGGAAGAGTTTGGATGATTTGGATTGAAAATTTGAGTTGTATGATTTACCATATCTGAATATGGTTTTGTGCTAGATGTTTGCAATTTGAATTTTGGCAGATTAGTGTAATGAGAAAGGAATGATTACCTGACTTTTGTTAGGAAGGTGGTAGATTTCACTTCCTTTGCTAAATATAGTGTACAGGTCCCACAGTTTGACTGAAAGGATTCTTATTCACTCGTTGTCACTTCATGAATTCGGGTGTATGGGTTAATTATAGTGTGCGGGTCCCACAGTTTGACCAAAAGGATTCTTATTAACTCGTTGGTACCTGGTGAATTGGGGTGTATGGGAAGCGAATTATTTTTCGATATTCCTTCCATATAACATGCCCGAGAGCGTCGACAACATTTCCCACATTTGCAAAAAAAAATTTTGGTTTCGATTTTTTTAAAAACCCAACCAATTATAAGTACAATTAAATCTTAGGACAGGATAAACCCCAAGTTTTTTATTCCAACTTGTCAAGCGACCAGCACTAAAAACTCAAGACTCATGGTACAAATACCACACGACATTAATACTCCGATTACAACAAAAGGCAATAACCATATTACTAAGAACGAAAAATATATTTGGGCATCACAAATATGACAGTGATTCTTATAACTCTGTGAGCCTCTAGCGAATAGCAAATCATGGGTTGAACTGTTTCGTGCACGATTTCGCGTATTTTTATAGGTATTGAACATATGTGTCGCCATTGTATCTCTCATGGCAATCTATTGCTCAACAACTTCAGGAGGAGAATGCAATTGCTGTATCTCGAGATATGGAAGAATTGCACCATGAATATCTGGATCTCCCTCGTCTAGGTTAGCAAAGTACATATCATTCGGCTGTTGATCCCTAATGAAGTTATGCACGGCACAACAAGCAATAACTACATTTATCTGTGTTGTCATCATGTAGTTCGGAACGACTCCCCTTAAAATGACAAATTTTCTTTTAAGGATACCGAAACTTCGCTAAATGACATTCCGTAGTGCAGAATGTCGGTAATTAAAAAGTTCTTTCACAGTTGCAAATCTCCCTCTCCTGCGACCACTAACATCTGCTTGGCGTCCCCTATATAGTGGTAAGAAACCGGACAAATTTCGATACATAGAATCAACCAAATAATATTTTCCTATGGCAATTAGAAGATACGATCGAATTAGTTGCATTTTGTACTTTTTTACTATTTTTCAAATTATTCAATGTCCGTACGATTTGATAAACAATAAAAGATGATTTTGGCCTAGATTTTTCAATTGAAAAAGACAAAACAATTAATATAATAGTTAAATCAAATCATTGTCAAAAAGAAAGTAAAAAGATAAATAATTATATTTTCTAAGGATTGGGATAAAAATATACAATTGAGATCTTAATTTATGTGAAGGGAGGGATTACAAATTATACCTGTAGGAGGCACATGAAAGTAATTTGGGTCGGTCAAAACCCCATCCAAGACTCAGGCATCATGTGCACTTTCCTCCCATCCGACATACACATATACAAATCGCATATCATTTTTGCATACAGTTAAAATATTTTGCGATTGTACACCGTGTCTATTAGTGTATGCCACTTGCTATCCTCTTGGGACAGAAACAGGTATATGTGTCCCATCAATAACCCCGACGCAGTCCTTCAAAAAGAAACTATTAAATGGATGAGGTATAAACCAATATATGAATGACACATGTTCTAAGTGCACTATTAATATGGACTAAATATAATCCACTAATTTCATATACTAACGCCAAATAAGGAAAAACTAAAAATCTGCCACCATAATGGTGAAGTGTGCTCTTGTTGGAAGACGGGACAACACCTGTATTCACGTTAATTAGATGAAATTTGAAAAGAAAAAGATTTATATCCGAAAACAATTTTGATATCACCGTATTTCAAACCAAAGATAAAACCTCCTGTCGTTCAAAATTTTCGGATGAATTTCGTCATGCTGTCTTGGAGTAATGATGAATTGCGCGAATGTGCATAGGCCTCGAATGACTTCGTGAATATTACGATGCACTGTTTCTGTCGAATGGTTAAATCGATCAGCAATCATTTGCATTCTCATGTTGTGACTCATCATGACCAATAGCATCGCGAGTGCCTCCTCTATTGTAAACCGTTTTTAATGATTTTGGGGAACAAATCAACATTCGGCCAAAAGCTGGCACAATCTCATGAAAGAATCAACATTTAACCTTGTTGCATCCATAATTCTGGTATGGTGGTCTGACATCAATTCTTCAACCCAGTGTCGTCCTGATAATGCAGACGTCCTGCATGGTACCTTCTGGATTGGATCTTCGTATGGTTCTGCATGTGGTCCAAATAATAGCGCATCACCAGCAGCAAATAGAAAAATCATCTTCGTCCGAAAACGAGCTCGTCCCCTGGACATCACCAAATGCGCTCATTTGGATTTTTTCCACCAAAACAGAGCTAGAATGGTGCTTTCTCCGACTAGATTTGCTAAATGAGAACTGTATGGTTAAATGCGCTCACATGCTCTCTTTCCTTTTATACTATCTGTATATCCGTGTGAAATCTACAAATTTTTTGCATCCTTTTAAAGGCCATGACCCTTCGCAAGACAACTTTGCTTTTTCATCCTTGGAGGTGTTCACGTGAATAATAGTGTGCAGTTATTACCATTATTACTAACTCGCATGAGTCGTTTTTGGATTCCATTACGAATGACCTGTAAGCAGCTTTTGCCTCTCTATATGCACTTCCATTCATTCCCATTTTATTTGTATGCTTACGATAACGTCCATTGAGAAGGCTGTATGAGAAGTCAAATCTCATTAAAAAAATGGAGAGAGCGATATTTTTCCGAATCACGCAGTACGTGTCTGAGCACGCCAATACTCTGCCAATTTGAAAGGTTACGAATATAGGGTGCATGTGCATAAATGTGTTATGAGGTCTGTATTGCATCAGGTTACTGCTTTTGCTGTCTACTATAGTTGTATATCTAACACTTTTTAAGGGAATACACTTTTGTAAGGGAAACCCATTTTGCCGCAATCAATCTACTCTCTACTGGATTTTTTTGACTTTTGTGTAGAAGTTACTTGACATAATAAATAGAAAGTCTGGGTATGTAGAAAGCTGCTATATTATTTTCTACTATTTGTACTACTTCCTAATCCAATTACCCGTCGCTGGACTTTCTACTATTTCTACTAAACAATCAATCTACTAATTGGAACTATTTCTTATTATTTGTATCTAGACTTTTGTCAACTCAATTTTTCAATTTTTAGAGTCTCAATGGAATTGGTTGGGACGAGAATAGGAGGTGCTTCTTGGCTGAAGAGTCTCAATGAAACAATTTACAAATGTATTTTTTCCATTAACTTTAATTCAGTTCCAGCCATTTAACTTTGCTATAACTGATTGCCATCATTCACTACTTGGTGATGTCCTTTTCCTGTTTCTTGAGGCTATACAGTATATGTAAAACTGCATATACGATTAATTGTTTATTCGTATAAAGCCTTAACAGATTGTTATCCGAACAGTAGTCAAAATAAGTCTTGTCCATGCGTCTTTGATATACAGATGGTCATCTAATCTGCCAATTGTTCTTAATTTCTGCTCCATTTACTATATGCTGGTGGTTAGCTGTATGCGTGCACATTGGGAGGGCTGAATTTTTTAGGTGCTATTGACATTCTGTCTTCCGAGGGAGGGAAGTGCATAAATGTTAATCTATTGTCCAACAAGGGAACCTTGCTGTCTCTTTTTTTACTTTTGTCCTTGCACAAACCCTTTACATCAAATGTGAATACTCTCATGTTTCACCTTTCTTGTTTTGCCTTTCAAACAGGAGAACCAGGATTATAGGCACTTCAGATATTGCCAATCGATAAATATGCAATCTTGTCCGAGGTCTTAGAAGGAGAAACCGCCACAGGGAGTCAAGCTCAAGCCTCTTTAGTACCGCTCTCAATTTACAATCCACGCAAGCGAGTTGGGCACAGTCGTAGGCAAATTTTCTCTTTGCCCTTTGGTGATGAAATGTACAACGCCGGCCAGGATGCCTGTTTCAACGAAGAAGCTCCGAGTAGTCAGGAAGCCACGACCTCGCTCCTAACTGGATCCCGGGGAAGCAAGATGAAATGTACAACGCCGGCCAGGATGCCTGTTTCAACGAAGAAGCTCCGAGTAGTCAGGGAGCCACGACCTCGCTCCTAACTGGATCCCGGGGAAGCAAGTCAAGTAGAAGTACGGACAATCCATTCGTCGAGTGTGCCAACTCGCTCTCCACCCTAGTGAATTCTGAACTACATATCAAGGGTCGCCAAGAATCTGAAAAGGAGAAATTTGATGTGGATATGGCAGCCCAAGTCGTGGAATCGTTTGAATCGCTAGACATAGGGAGGAAGCTCGTTACAGTTTTGGCACTCCAAAACGACAAGTGACGGAAGACTTTCCTGAGTCTCAGTTGCGTTCTTCAAGAGTATTGGTTGAACTCTTTGGAGATTGCCCCTCAGAGGGGACCCAATGGAAAGTAGTTGAGACTTGGGATTTTAATGGGAGTTTCGGGGCAACTACTTTGGGATGATAGACTGCTCGGCCTATGCAGTTATTTGAGTGGAAGTACCATGCAATTGGGATTTGAGTTGGGACTTTTAGTTCCTTGAATGTGATTTTAAATCTACTGCCTTGCATAAACTTGTTTGGATAATTTGTCGATGTTGAGTTTCTTATTCCGCAATTATTTGGACAGCCTTGTTTGGTTTAAAACTTTGGCTTGGAGATTCACTTGTTTGGAGGAATTGATTCTAATATATATATATATTATGGTTAAATTTGTAGGTTTTTAATTCCATTCTTTTAGTTGCAATTTTTTTTTGAAGGACTATAAGGATGCCACGAGATTTGATTTGCATTCTTTTATTGTTGTGGCCTTATTTTACATGATGCAGGTCTAATGAAGAACAGGACGGTCCAGACATCTAAAAATTAGGAAATTGAGTTGACAAAAGTCTAGATACAAATAATAAGAAATAATTCCAATTAGTAGATTGATTGCTTAGTAGAAATAGTAAGAAATCCAGCGATGGGTACTTGAATTAGGAAGTAGTACAAATAGTATAAATTAGTAGAAAGTAATATAGTAGCTTTCTACACATCCAAATTTCCTATTTATTATGCCAAGTAGTTTCTACACAAAAGTAAAAAAATCAGTAGAAAGTAGATTGATTGTGGCAAAGTGGGTTTCTCTTACAAAAGTGCATTCCCTTAAAAAGTGCTAGATATACAACTATAGTAGATAGCAAAAGCAGTAACCTGATGCTATACAAACCTTATAACACCTTTATGCATATGCACCCTATATTTGTAACCTTTTAAATTGGCAGAGCATTGGCGTGCTCAGACACGTACCGCGTGATTCGAAAAAATATCGCTCTATCCATATTTTTTTTGTATGAGATTTGACCTCTCATACAGCCTTCTTAATGGACGATATCGTAAGTATACAAATAAAATAGAAATGAATGAAAGCGCACATGGAGAGGCAAAAGCTGCTTACAGGCTATTCGTAATGGAATCCAAAGACGACTCATGCGAGCTAGTAATAATGGTAATAACTGCACACTATTATTCACGTGAACATCTCTAAGGACTCCATGAAAAAGCAAAATTGTCTTGCGAAGGGTCATGACCTTTAAAAGAATGCAAAAATTTTGTAAATTTCACACAGACATACAGATAGTATAAAAGGAAAGAGAGCATGTGAGTGCATTTAACCATACAACTCTCATTTAGCAAATCTAGTCGGAGAAAGCACCATTCTAGCTCTGTTTTGGTTAAAAAAATCCAAATGAGCGCATTTGGTGATGTCCAGGGGACGAACGATTTTTCTATTTGCTGCTGGTGGTGCGCTATTATTTGGACCACATATAGAACCATACGGAGATCCAATCCAAAAGGTACCATGCAGAACGTCTATATGATCAGGACGACACTGGGTTGAAGAATTGATGTCAGACCACCATACCCGAATTATGGATGCAACAAGGTTAAATGTTGATTCTTTCATGAGATTGTGCCAGCTTTTGGCCGAATGTGAATTTGTTCCCCAAAATCATTAGAAACGGGTTACAATAGATGAGGTACTCGCAATAACATTGGTCATGATGAGCCACAACATGAGAATGCACATGATTGCTGACCGATTTAACCATTCGACGGAAACAATGCATCGTAATATTCGCGAAGTCATTTGGGGCCTATGCATATTCGCGCAATTCATCATTACTCCAAGACGGCAGGACGAAATTCATCCGAAAATTCTGAACGACAGAAAGTTTTATCCTTGGTTTGAAGTATGGTGATATTAAAATTGCTTTCGGATATAAATCTTTTTCTTTTCAAATTTCATCTAATTAATGTGAATGCAGGTGTTGTCCCGTCTTCCAACAAAAGCACAATTCATCATAGAAATTCATAATAGAGCTATTAAAAGTGGCAAAAAGCATTGTGCATAGGAAAATATGGTGGCAGATTTTTAAATTTTCCTTGTTTGGCGTTAGTATATGAAATTAGTGGATTATTTTTAGACCATATTAATAGTGTACTTAGAACACGTGTCATTCATATACTGGTTTATACCTCATCCATTTAATAGTTTCTTTTTGAAGGACTGCGTTGGGATTATTAATGGGACACATATATACCTGTTTCTGTCCCAAGAGACAGGACATACACTAATAGACATGGTGTACAATCGCAAAATATTTTAGTTGTATGCAACAATGATATGCGATTTGTGTATGTATATACCGGATGGGAGGAAAGTGCACATGATGCCCGAGTTTTGGATAGGGTTTTGATCGGGCCCAAATCACTTCCCTATGCCTCCTACAGGTATAATTTGTAACCCTTCCCTTCACGTAAATTAAGACCTCAATTGTATATTTTTATTCCAATCCTTAGGAAATCTAATTATTTATCTTTTTACAGTGATTTGATTTAACCCTTATGTTATTTGTTTTGCCTTTTCCAATTGAAAAATATGGTACATTGAATAATTTGAAAATTAGTAAAAAAGTACAAAATGCAACTAATTCAATCGTATTTTCTAATTGTCATAGGAAAATATTATTTGGTTAACTTCTCGTATCGAAACTTGTTCGATTTCTTACAACTATATAGGGGACGCCAAGCGGATGTTAGTGGTCGCAGGAGAGGGAGATTTGCAACTACAAAAGAACTTTTTAATTACCGACACTTTGCACTACGAAATGTCATAGAGCGAAATTTCGATGTCTTTAAAAGGAGATTTGGCATTTTAAGGGGAGCCATTCCGAACTACATGATGACAACACAGATAAATGTAGTTATTGCTTGTTGTGCCGTGCATAACTTCATTAGGGATCAACAATCGAATGATATGTACTTTGCTAACCCAGACGAAGGGGATCCAGATATTCATGGTGCAATTCCACCATATCTCGAGATACAGCCATTGCATTCTCCTCCTGAAGTTGTTGAACAATGGGTTGCCATGAGAGAAATAATGGTGACACATATGTTCAATACCTATAAAAATACGCGAAACCATGCACGAAGCAGTTCAACCCATGGTTTGCTATTAGTTAGAGGCTCGCAGAGTTATAAGAATCACTGTCATATTTGTGCCCAAATATATTTTTCGTTCTTAGTAATATGGTTGTTGCCTTTCGTTGTAATCGAAACATTAATGTCGTGTGGTATTTGTACCATGAGTTTTAAGTTTTTAGTATTGGTCACTTGACAAGTTGGAATAAAAAACTTAGAGTTTATCTTGTTCTAAGATTTAATCATACTTATAATTGGTTGGGTTTTTAAAAAAACCGAAACCAAGTTTTTTTTTTTTGCAAATGTGGGAAATGTTGTCGACGCTCTCAGGCATGTTATATGGAAGGAATACCGATAACTAATTCGCTTCCCATACACCCCAATTCATCAGGTGCCAACGAGCGAATAAAAATCCTTTTGGTCAAACTGTGGGACCCGCGCACTATAATTATCCCATACACCCCAATTCATCAAGTGCCAACGAGTGAATAAAAATCCTTTCGGTCAAACTGTGGGACCCGCGCACTATATTTAGCAAAGAAAGTGAAATCTACCACCTTCCTGACAAAAGTCACGTAATCATCCTTTCTCATTACACCAATCCGCCAAAATTCAAATTGCAAACATCCAGCACAAAACCATATTCAGATATGGCAAATCATACAGCTCAAATTTTCAATCCAAATCATCCAAACTCTTCATATCCAAAGAAACCCATTATTATTTATGCTTGATTCTGCTTCTCTCTTCCTTGTTTAAAAAGTGATGCAGTTATATATCCTTCAGTAGTGTTTATTCTAATTTCTTGTAATGGGGGATGAGTAGTTGTAACTACTTGAGTATCTTTCAAATTCCATGTTTTATATAAATTAGTTTGCACATTTATTTGAGATTTTTCATATATATCATTCAGCCCTATTTTTGAGGTATAAAACGACAGCCATGTGAAGAAAGGAAAATTAAATTTTCTTTGTTTTAATTCATTTTTCCATTCTTTTTTCAAATTTTTTCTACATAAAGGTGATAACTGAGCAAACCAAATCCTTTTATTTGTATTTTCTTCATCTTCAAAATCTTCTTGTAAATATTTATAATTAATTTTAAAATTAACTTTATTTATAACATTTATCTCTCCTTTCATTTGTGAATGTGTTGGTGAATAATCAGATTGATATTGATGTATTACTTCAGGTACTGGGGTTTTGAACTTAAATGTTGAATTATTTTCAATAGGAGATACAAATTCAATAGAATTAGAACAAGATTGTCTAGCTAGCATCCATGAAAAATTTGAAAAAGTTGATGGTCGTTCTCTATAAGAAGGAAATTTTATAAATACTTTTCCATCCAGCTCCTCTATTATTTGTTATGCTTATGTTCTTTCTAGGTTTCTTGGAACTTGTGGATTTTGTATTTGAAATTCAGCAGGCACTGTGATTTCATTCCATTTTAATCTTTTAGGGTTGGAGTCATTACAAATTTTGGATTTAATTGTGATAACAAAGATCTATAATACATTCTATAAATTATAGCAAAATTTTTACTTCTTAACTAATATAAGTGACTTGTCAGGTCTACATGCAAATAAACCATTCTGCGACCTCCTGTTTCTGAGCAAAACCATTGTATGCATAGCCTACAGTTATAAAACTATTATGCCTATGTATTCAGACTGCTATATACTACAGAAAATGTACGAGGAGTCGGAATACTAGAGAAGCAACCAAAAGCTGCCACACGTAACCAAGAATATTAGAATATAAATTCTACCCGAGGTAGAAAAATTCTACGAATTTCATGAATATCTCCTTGACATCAATAATAACGACTCAACCACTAAAATGTAGACAATTTTAACTATGTTCATAAGGTGAATGGTTCTGCAATTGCCCTAAGGTGATAACCTTAAAGAAACTTTCCAGGTCAAGTTGCCAAGCTAAGTACTTGAAAACAGATTCCAAACATGGATATTAATGACTACACCAGACATTGTTAGGAGAATAAAGCTCACTAAGCAAAATTGATCCATCCTAAACACATTTGCATTTGCTATAGATCAATGCTACAACCACATTCTAAAATCAATTCAATCTTCATATCGGACATCTTTCAATGTCAACCCTTGCGACAATGAGCCAATGCACGCTAGACCATGATTACTTACTTTGGGATCTGGATATTCATCTTAGTAGTGCCAAATCTAAACATTTCTCCCACTCAAAATTCTCTTCAACAATCATATGGTGACCCAGTCTATGGAACAAAAATAAAGTTAATCCACAACTCAAGCCGGCCACTCCCAAGTATAGATTATCTTTATTTAAGAATCCAATAAAGTGCACAATGTCTTATTCCCAAGATTTAGTTTAGATCTAGTCCTAGATGTTATGCTTCCATGGTCTGATGACACCAACTTATCACTCCCAGACATGCCTACAAAAGTAATTAGTGTCTCACAGAAGCTTAAGCGCTACTACACTTATTAGCTAGTATAAGTGATTTGTCTAGTTACATGCTAATGAATCATTGCGTGATCTTCTGTTTGTGAAAGGTAAACAAGCAAAACCATTGTTAATTAATTCAAACTCACTAGATTATGCACAGACTACATTTGTACCAAGGCTTACACATAAACACCACTATCTACTACAGAACATGTATGAGGAGTCTAAATAAGAGAGAAGCATCCAAAAGCTGCCAGGTGTAACATAGAATGCTAGAATATATTCTATTCTAGGTAGCAAAATACTACAAATGTCATGGATATGTCCTTGACATCACTAATAATGACTCAACCCCCTAAAATGTAGATAATTTTAACTATGTTCTTAAGGTGAATGATTCTAAAATTGCCCCTACGTTGATAACCTTAAAGAAACTTTCCAGGTCAAACCACTTGAATTGAACAAGGAAGGCAGGGGGAGGGGGGAGGGGGGGTTGGAGCCCGACAACCTTAAAGAAACTTTCCAGGTCAAACCACTAAGCTAAGTACTTGAAAGAAAATTCTTATAAATATTAATGACTACAGCAGACAATGTTAGGAAAATAACCCTTACTAAGCAAAATTGATCCATCCTAAAACACATCTACCAAAGATCAGCTCCACAACCATATTCTAAAATCAACTCAAGCTTCATGTCGGACATCTTTTATACGTCAAACCCTTGCGACAATGCGAAAATACACAGTAGACCATAATTACTTCAGAATCTGGATATTCATCTTAGTAGTGCCAAATCTATACACCTCTCTCACTCAAAAATTTCTTCAACAATCACATGGAGACCCACTCTATGGAACCAAAATAAAGTTAATCCACAACTCAGGCCGGCCGCCCCCAGGTGTAGATTATCCTTAGCTTAGAATCCAACACAGTGCACAATGTCTCATATCCCAAGATTCAGTCAAGATCCAGTCCTCAATGTCATGCTTTTCATAGTCTGAGACTAATCCTAGCTTGAGCTACCTAAAGTAATTATACCAATTTCTCATGTCCCCAACCTAACCTGTCCTTGGACGACAAATTAAATGCCTTCTTTGCTCTCACTAGGACTCAGTAGTTCAGTATTCCTCTAAAGATTGAAACGTACTTGTCAAAAATAAAGATTGAAATTTTATCCAATCATCAAAAGATCAACCTAATACCCAGGCATCCATGCAAAAGAAACTACGTGTGTCTCTTAGAAGGTCAAGTTCTACTGCTCTTATAAACTAACTAATAAAAGTGACTAGTTAAGTTTGCATGCAAATAAAACCTGTGTTTCTGAAAGGCAAATGAGCAAAACCTTTAATAGACTTGATAAAGTTATTGACAGCCTTCAATTTCAACTACTTAATAAAACTGATATCTGCTACAAAATATGCAGGAGGCTTAATTCAACATTTCATACAAAGACACATGGGATAAAAACGATTTTGTGAATCTCACGTTCCTTGAACTTTCCCTAGCTCTAGGACCTCCCCCTTCAATCTGTCCATCTCTCTCTCACACACACATACACAAACACACACTCCACCAGCAAACACGAACATTAGATTGGAGAACAAATAAGCATGACAGAAGCAATGAAAAGCTGCTAGGTTCAATCCATAACCTTAAAAAGTAAATTCTTTAAAAGCAAAAGAATCTCTAAAAATTCCATGGATAGGTCCTTAAAATCATTAATAATGAGGTTACTGCTAAATCTTCAAAGTTTACGACCATGATTTTCAGGTAAGTGGTTCTACAATTTCCCTTAGACTGATAACTTAAAGACTTCCAGGTCAACTGCTTAGTGAAGTACTTGAAAGTAAATCCCTCGTCTCCCTCTTTTACTTTTGTCTTTCCACACAACACAGCTCACTCAACTCACCCTATGCCTGGATTCCTACTTCAGAAACCTCACTCAAATCATCCAGGGCACTCCATCGAGATCTTCAAGTTATAGCTTAAATAAATATCAGAAAACCAGTATTTGTTCGTAGTATCCATTTTATCAGGTCAAAAACCTTAACTCCTTTTTTCTAGTATTTTCTTTAACTAAAGAAGACAAAACTAGGTTTATGTCAAATGGGAAGGAAATATGAGAAACTAATTAGTACAAAGCATGGATGACTCCAACTCATGGCATAGTATTTTGTAAGTTCAAAGGAAACACCAAAAAAAAAAAAAAAGCACAGGAGTTTAAAATATAAGATTCAAATATTAATAATCAGCAGAGAGGAGGACAGAACTCTGCAATTCTACAACAATTTTACACAATATGTAATCAAAAGTATAGCAACAAATGGAGAAATAAAAAATTCAAAAACAAAAATGTAATGCATAAACAGATTACACATTTGAACTAGTACTTCAATCTTAAAGAAACTATAAAGCTTTAACAACAAACAAACAAAACAAAAAGCACTTAAGAGGAGTAAATTGGTCCCTCTTTTACTTTTATATTCCCACACAAAACAGCTCACTTGTATTCTGACTTTTGATGCTACACTCTAATCATCCAGGCACTCCATTGAGACCTTCAAGTTATAGCTTTAATAAATATCAGAAAACTAGTATTTGTTTGTAGTATCCATTTTATCAGGTCAAAAACCTCAACTCCTTTTTTCTATTATTTTCTTTAACTAAAGAAGACAAAAATTGGTTTGTGTCAAATGAGGCGGAAATAAAAGGAAATTTTTTAGTACTAAGCATGAATGATTCTCACTCATGGAATAGTATTTTGTAAGTTCAAAGGAAAAAAAAAAAGCACAGTAATTTAAAATATAAAATTCAAATATTAATAATCAACAAAGGTGAGGTTAGAACTCTACAACAATTTTACACAATATATCATCAAAAGTATAGCAAGAAATGGAGAAACAAAAAATTCAAAGACAAAAAACGCAATGCATAAACAGATTACACATTTGAATTCGAACTTCAATCTCAAAGAAACCATAAAGCTTTAACAACAAAAACAAACTACTTAAAAGCAGTAAATCAGTTCATCATGCATTAAGTATTTTGTTTTCACAACTCACAAACATCATATTGTTTGAAAAATAGATCTTTTGCCCCTTTGAGGCTTACAAAAAAAAACACTCATAAGAGTAGATAAAATAAGCCATCCAAAGAGTAAATGGTATATCCTTCAAACAACACAAGTGTTTGTGAGTTGTGAACCAACTTTGTCAAGGAACAAAATACTTAATGCATGATGAACTGATTTATTCCTCTAAGTACTTTTTTTAATTGGTAAGGCTTTATAGTTTCTTTCAGATTGAAGTATAAATTCAGATGTGTAATCTGGTTATATATTGTATTATTGTTTTTGAATTTCTTTATTTCTCTATTTCTTGCTGTAATTTTGATGAAAGATTATTTAAAATTGTAATAGAAATATAGAATTCAAAGCCTGGTTTTTTGGTTTATGAGTTTTAGACTTTTCAATCCTAGGGTACTTTGCTCGTTAGTTTTCATCAGGAACTTACCAAACACTATGCTATGATTGGAAATCTTACAATGCTTTGCATGAGTTATCCTTGTTTTTTCTTGTCATGTACTTCATAGTACCTCAACATAAAAGGAACCCCTTTCGGACAGTCCTAATTTGTCCTTGCCAAATTCAGTTTTTGTCTCTCTAGTATACTGGTTAATTATTTTTAAGAACATTGTGAGGCAAGTTATTAGGACATTAATCTAATATTGCTAGCCATTATATGTAAAATGAGTAAAAGGTGTTAGCTTACTAAATAAATGAATATTAATTCCCATGCAACGCTGTCCCTTATTCCAACATTCATTTACTTTTGGTTTGTTTTGATTTGCAAGCCAAAGTCTTGAGTTACTACATGGACACTTAATTCCCCTGTTCAATTAATGTGCTTTCGAACATAGAAGTTATTTCTTTTTTTTTTTTTGGCAACAAGGGAAAGCTTCTGCACTAACATGGAGGAACTGTCTGAACTTCTGCTCCTTTGGTCAAGAAGACGGAAATTTCAGCAAGTAAAATTTACAAAAGAACGAAAACTGGAAAAAAATAAAAAAAATAAAAAAAAAAAAGAAGAAGAAGAAGACGAAGAGATGACATCTTTCAAACAGAGGAACGATCACAGAGACATTTTCTCAAACAACTCGGCTATAAGTCTAGAACCAACACAGACAGCACATGATCGAAAGCAAAATTTGTAGATTAACAACAAAAGCATAAATAATTCAATATTCAACAATTCCCAGCAAGAAATTCACCGAAAAAATAAAAAGCAAGAAACAAAGTGAAAGAAAGAAACCGTAACAAAGTAAGAGAAAAATAGAAAACTAACCTGACAAAGGAGCATGTAAACTTAACTAGTCACTTTGCATGTAAACTTAACTATTAGCTTTTTCTTATTCTCCTCATCTCAGCGGCTTCTTCTACCTAGGGCTCCCAAATTCTCCTCTCTCACATCAGAAAATACCAACTTTCTTTGGTTCACGGACGAAAAATGGGGATAGGTATGGCTGGGATCCATTTAAATAGTAGTAGTAGGAATGAGTTCTGGCGGTGGCCCGTAACGGATAGTTTCCAAATTCCTCGCGCCCCTTCTCAAAGAAGAGTGGCGCTACCAACGGTAAAATTAAATCCGAATTAGTATTGGAATAGGAGTGAAATTTCCAAATTGTGTCCTACTGATATTTATTATAATTTCAGGAAAATCCCTCAGGTTTAAGGAAATTTTACGTACACCCCCTATTTCAAGCTTCTTGTGTACCCTAAAATAAACCTTTTTTTTTTGTATAGTTTAGATGAAAAAATAAAAAAAAAATTTTGCCAACTAAGACAAACCAAAAAAAAAGCTTAATTCTTTTGCCGGCCACTATATCGCCTTTTCTAGGATCTCAATTTTTTTCTCCTTTTTTAAAAGGTTAGAATTTCAACATGACAATTCAACTCTTGATTCCTTGCACTTTTTGAATATTTTCTTTTGAATTTGATTAAGTAACTTGTCCTTTTGTTATCATTTTTTCAAGAGAAAAAAGGCCTAATAATAAGTCAATGCCTCTCAAATCTCCCAAATAGATTGATAAGCAAGAATTGATGACTAGACATTTATGTAGTCACTTCTAAAGAGAAACTAAATTAATCCCATCAAAATTTCTTAATTTGATTTGGTGTTATAAGAAGTCTATTAAAATTACTCAAACAATTTAGCTAATGAAGAAAAATTTATAATCGCTAGTTTATTCTAAAAGAATGACATTGATACTCATGTATTAATGATCCGCTAACCAAATAAATTTTTTGTTGTCTGTCAATCTCGAATATTATATGTAAAATAAAGTTTGTCAATTTCAACGACTATCAGTCTATAATATTTGGGAAAGAGTTATATTGGATGATAAATTAGGAAAAATTGTAAATAAGAGATGTTGGGTTCATGACCTCTTATTTTTAACAAAAAAAAAACAATAATGTTCAATAAAATTTTGTTCAATACTTTATATATGATGTCAATTTAACAAATATCTTTTCAAAATTTCAAGTTTATGTTTAAAAAAGAAGCGAATCAAATTTTGTTATGATATTCAAATTTGATTAAGAAGTTAAATTAAACTTAAATAAACAATTACGCGTACATAATAAGAAATCCAAACACTTACCAAAGTTTGCATAGAAAATCCCTAAAAACCAACCAAAAGAGACGAGAGACATTCCATTGAAATTTGCTGAAGGGTAAAAACCACCGCAAAAAAAACGGTGACATACTTCGCATCCGCGCCAAAGCCCCCACTTTCCACCGAATCCACCACCTCTTTCTCCGCCATCTTCTTCTTCTTCTTCTTCTTCTTCTTCTTCAAAGCTTCATAAAATCCCAGTAAAAAAAAAGGAAAGAAATCCCAGAAATGGGGGTGGATTATTACAATATATTGAAGGTAAATCGCAATGCAAGCGACGAGGATTTGAAGAAAGCGTACAGGCGATTAGCAATGATATGGCATCCCGACAAGAACCCTACCAGCAACAAGCAAGAAGCCGAGGCCAAATTCAAGCAAATTTCCGAAGCTTACGATGTTTTAAGCGACCCCCAGAAGCGGCAGATCTATGATCTTTACGGTGAAGAAGCCCTCAAATCTGGTCAAGTTCCTCCGCCGCCTCGTGGCAGTGGGCTCTATGCTAATAGGCCCCACCACCACCACCATAACCAGCAGCAGCATCCGAACCCGTCTTTCCGGTTTAATCCTCGGGATGCTGATGACATATATGCTGAACTGTTTGGGAATGAGACGAATGCTGGTGGCGGCGGTGGCGGTGGGAGTGGTAGCGGGAGGAGCGGTGGGGCTGGGAGGGAAAATGCTAGTAATAATGGGTATTTCTTTAGGAGTACTACAATGGGTGGCAGCAGCAGCAGCGGGGCTGGAAATGCTGGTGGCGGAGTGGGGACTTCTGGAGGTCGTGGGATGAGGAAGGAGGCCCCGGTGGAGACTGTTTTGATGTGTAGTTTGGAGGAGTTGTACAAAGGGTCTGTCAAAAAGCTGAAGATATCGAGGAGGATAATCGATCGGGCAGGGTACGTATACCTCAAGTTTCTGTATTTTCTAGACAATACCGTCTCGGTTTTGCTTTGTCCAGTTGCATATTGAAAGATTCTGACTTTCTTGCATTTGACATTTACGTGTTTTATGTATGTGGAAAGCTGAGTAAAGGTCATTTCTTGAAGATTGAAATACAGAGTTTTAACTTAGGAATGTATATTGGCGCGATACCTGTAGTGATAGTTTTAGTGAACTTGGATTAGGAAAGAGTTTATAGATTGAAGGTTGGTTAAAAGCTTCAATTTCAAGGTATGCATGAATGAAATCATGCTATTCCACATTCTACATGTGGGTAATTGCAGAGATATTTGATGCATTAAGGATTCCAGGTTCTTTTAGTGGTTCTTGATGACTAAAATAGTTGCAGAGCGTATTAAATCCTATAGTAGACTGTTAAAAACCGTGAATATATCTATGACCAATTCTCTGTTTAAAGATGTTCTTAAGTTGGTGGAGTATTGTTAGAAAAAATGTGTAACCCTAAGTGCTTTTCAAACTTGTCGAGATCAGTATCTTTTCATATGTAATTGTTGTGGACTTCTTTAAATATTATGCAAATGAATGAAATACGTAGTGAACATGAGATTGAAGAAATGTAGCCTATCGTGATTATTTACGCTCTTATATAGGAAACCGACCGGTTAATAAAACCTTGTACCGGTTAATAAAACCCACCATCTTTCTTGTTCATTTAGTGTATGGTTGACATACTGGCTCTGTCTTAGGGACATTTATTGTGGGGCTGTTTGCTTGGATTTATGGGGGCAGCCATTTAGTACCTGCTGTAATGATTGCCATAAAAATTAGTTTAGTGAACTACACTGCCACATCTCTTGAAATCAAACAGCTCAAAGTGAAGAATGAGGAAAACCACTGTTTACATGGGCTTCTTTTCATTCCATTTTGGACTCCTATGCGTCCCCCCTCCCTTTTATTAACACATAGCTAACCTCAAAATCTAGAAGAAGAAAAAGAAAAAGCTTGAACTTTATTCTAGCAAAGTTGCTTTTTTTTCACCTTTCTAATTTTTTATCTGAACCAGATTGGAGTATCCACTGATAAGACGCTAAAGAAGATCGGCAATTTTCCCTAAGTAAATGGCTGTTTCTCATGTGAATATCTTTTGCTTCTTTGTTGGCCAAACTTGTTTTCTGAAGTGCCCCATCAAGGTTATATTGCATGATGTTTGTTAAAAATCTCTTTCTGGAAAATCTAGCAGCTTTTGTCGTGCTTCTGATTTGTTAATCTGGTAAATCATTTCCCCCATCCCTTTTTTCTTGGTCTTTATCCTTCTGCATTTGCTAAACATTTTATTGGAACGTCTCCACTATCTCTTTTCTCCTTATTAGCATCTCAATATTGAATCTGATAAATCCAACAAGGTTTCTATACTAGTTCAGAATAATGACTTTTGAAGATCAGTTTGTTGTGTTTTATTCAGTGAGAATGAAAAAATGGGTAATAGAGTAATCTACCACTTGTAGCTTTTGGAGATCTCTTAAAGTGCTTCTCTAATTGGCTTCTGAACAAAGACAACTGATAAGTGCTTGAATTCTTAAAATCCAAAGAATATATGTGGAATAAAGTCTTTACAACCAAGATCTCTTCTGCTTTAGCCTCTGCCCGCCCCACCAGGCTTTTTGCTTTAATTATAGTTGACAGATGCAATATTTAAAGATGAAGTATGATATCAAACTGAGATTGGAGAAAAAGTTTAAGTTTTGTAATGTTTGTCTTCCATAGAAAATGTATAGCAGCTGGCCGGAATTAAGGGTTTTTTTTTTCCTTTGGTTGCATTCCATAGAAATTTGCATCCGTATAGCTTGCTGAAAAGTTTCTTTGTATAATCTGCCTAAAATAGGTTTATGGGATGGTTTTGACATTTATTTGTGGGACAAAATGTCTTTCACAACAAAATGAAGAATAGGAAGAATCATGATTGCGGTGTATCTTCTTACTTATTCGTCATAGTTTATTTTCCTGTAAGTTGGTCAAGAGTGACCAAAGATCATGTGGTTACTATTGCGATGCTGAATAATGTCTTAATTACAAACTTAGTAGGTGATCTTAGGTCCCTGACAAAGGAGGAGAAGGATAATACTCTTGAAACCTTTCTTTTTCCAATGTCTAAGAAATGTCTAGCACAGAAGGTTTGCTAAAGATGTAATGCTTCAGATAGTTGATAACCAAATTGTGATGTGGGAGGATGGAGCTTAGGATTTATAATGATACAAATGTAAAAGATGTTAGGGTGTCTTTTCTTTTTCTAGATTTTTTTCATTCTACATGGTAGCAGCTAGTTCAGTGGCATCTATCTACCTTGAAAAGCTTCATTTCTACTGAAACTATGTTTAACCCGTACAAACAGAAGGATATACTGCATTCTTTGAATGCCATCTGAGCTTATTTCTGGTGGGATAAAAAAGCGAGAAACCGTCTGAGGATATAATGTGCATGACCCCATTGCACTATCATGCACTTGTTCACATTTAAGTTCGCACACCCAAGCTTTTTCTGGAAAGTCTGTAGAAATACCACTTAATGTAGGAATTAATTCCAGTGTATTGACTTTAGACCACATATCATTAGTTCAAGTTGGTAAAAAAAGAGTAGAACTAGTATAGTTTGTAAGTACATTGGATGACAAATGTGCGGTGGACAATGAGCTTTATTGTAAGTATCACAATTACATTAATTGTAACATATACGACATTTGTAAATATGGAACCATAATGGGATAAGATTGAAAGTCCTGATGACCACAAGAAATAGGAGCGCCAATCAACTAATGCCACCAAAAACACAAATACAAGGGAAAACAACATTTTTCTGAGGCGTTAATGATGACACTTTACTGCTATATATTCTTTTGTAATGTAAGTTGCTAAAGAAGTAATTTCTAAATGAAAAATAACTGTCAGTTGAGTTGCTTGCCTTACTGACAATGAGACATTGTAACTTCTCACACTTGTCATGCTATCAACTGAGTATCACTTGTGTCAACAACCATGTGGATGCAAGACATGTTTCTTTCCCTTGAATGATGCCCTGGAGCATGAAATTGGCTAAAGATCTTACATTTAGTTCTGTAAATATTGCTTGGAAAACTACATGATGCTGTAATTCTGTACTCTGTGATATTTGTGTTCCTTTTCATGAGCTGCCCAATGCTGTTGTTCTTTTTCCAATGCCAGATGTTGCTTCCATAGTCTCAGTTAAAATATAGTCAGTCTCCTGCCAAACAGAAAAAACAAAATTCACGTAACCACCCTGGATAATAGTGGAACCTCCAATTTCACGCCTTTCTCACCTAAATTGCTCATCCCATATCAATCTCTCTGCTCAGACACCCCCTCATGGTTCACCTTCCTCCGCTGGATCAGACATTCTCATCATCCTCCCTGCCCCACTGAATCCCTCCCGCTTCCCACTTCTAAGAAGGTTCCAGCTCATTTCCTTCCTGTCTTTGCTTACTTCACCAGCTGTTCTGGTCACCTATCCATTCTCACCCTGCTCAATCTATCCCCTCACCCCCCCCCAAACCAACAACTCCTGCACCACTATGCTCCTGCTCTTCATGGAACTCTTTCGACAGACCACCTCCATGTGCCACTGTATCCCCTGCCTCTGTTCCTCCTCTCACTGTGCTTCTCTCAGACGTGCCATGCCCCCGCCTCAATCCTTCTCTATTCTTGCACAACTATCTTTACCTCTGGCTTCTTGCATGTTGATTAATTTCTGGAAATGGTTTCATATAACAGAATACCAAAATAAAAATATTTTGAAGGGACCACTTCTGTTAGGACCATGTATAACAGTTACCATACTAGTAAGTGACTTAAAATGGAAAAACATTGAAATCATCTTCTATTTTTGTTCTGAAGAAACAAACACAAAATGCTCATCACCAAATGCTTTTAGATATATTTCATGTAGTTAAAAGTGGCGTTGTATGTTAAATTTTCATTGTTCGGGAGCTCAAACCATTATTGATGAAACAGATCAACACCACTTTACCCTTTGATGTGCCTAATCCATAGCACTACAGAGGCACATTGTTTTGGGGAAAGCTTTGTCTGCAGTTGGAATAATATTTGCCAGTCATAGCTTGTCATAATTTGAACATCGCATTGGTTGAATTCTTTCCTGGGTGATCATTGTTCTGCTTTTATGTATCTTGATATGCACATAATTTGCCTGCAGTAAGTTTCGAAATCTGGAGGAGATCTTGACTGTTGATATAAAGCCTGGTTGGAAGAAGGGAACAAAATAACTTTCCCTGAGAAGGGTAACCAGGAACCTGGTGTCATTCCAGCAGATCTTGTTTTTGTGGTTGATGAAAAGCCTCATTCTATTTATGTGAGGGATGGTAATGATCTAGTCGTTAATGAGGAGATAACTCTTCTGGAGTCCCTCACGGGAAAGAATCTGGAATTGACAACACTGGATGGTAGGATCTCTTGATTCCGTTAACTGAGATCGTGAAACCAGGCTATGAGGTGACTATCCCTGATGAAGGGATGCCAATCTCAAAGGATCCTAGGAAGAAGGGAAATCTGAGGATCAAGATTGATGTTAAGTATCCATCAAGACTTTCAGAAGCACAGAAAGCTGAATTGAGGAGAGTTTTGGGCCCCAGCTCATGACAACCCCTTTGCTTGCAAGCTTCAGGGATGACCAGATTAACACAGGTAGATAAGACAGTTGTGGGATGTACATAGAGTACAAATATTCACTTGAGGTGTGTGAATAGTAGGAAGAAAGCCTTATAGGGTGGATGGCAGGGTTACTGCCTTTTTGGGTTGTGTCATTAGATAATCAGTATTATTTTGTTCTTTGGCTGGAGCAGAATGGGACTGCTAATGTATTTACTAGGGAAGTGGGGGTCAGATGCTCTTATAGAGAGAGAGAGAGAGAGATAAATTTATGGTCTATGAACATATTTAGACGAAGCGATACATGCTACATTTATATAAATTGTTCTTGTATCAATTGTGAATTTTCACATTGATTGGAAGATTGATGATATTTGTATAAACTTCATCTAATCCTTTTTTAAGCATGCAAGGTGCAAGACATACTTCCACAGATTTTATCTTTTCAGCAAACGACTTACTGATAAGGTTGTACGACATTGTCACGCCTACATGATTCCCGGCATTGATGCAATTGCACTGGATTCAATATTTTCTGTTGGATGATTTGTCCTGTGTTGAAGCTTCTTCAGCTGCAGGCCACCCAACAATCGTGTTGCTATTATGTGCCAATGAGCTCCTCCTATGGCCTGTGATGGACCGGAGTCTGGATGCCTTTGAATTAAATTACTAGGAATACCCTGATGTGGGGAGAAAATATATCAAGTTTAAAGAAGAACCTCATGAGTTTTTACATTATTTGGCTTTTGTAAGCTGTTGCAGTCAGGCCATTAACAGGACCAACTCATTTGGTGCCCGGATTTTCTTGTAGTAGTCTTGGTTTAGCAGTCTTGAAAGACAAGAAGGCCATTGCCAAATTTCTCTCTTGTGTGGCTACAGCCTCATCCATAAAGCTTTGTGATGTTACATGATGTCACAATGGTGATTTACAAGGAGTTGGCTTCGATCGTTTAAATGTGTCAAGCAACCGAACAGATAAGACGCCAGGCAATTCTGAGCAAGTTTTGAAAACGCTGATATCGGACTATATTTTGTGTGCCGTAAACCTTTAACCTTGGCCTAACTTTTGTTCACCCTATTTGTTTTGAGTGTTCTTTACAGTTGTTAGTTAGTTCATAATCTCTTGCGTTCAGTCATCTCAGAATTTGCCCCCCACGCTGAGGGAAAAGGGCAACCTGTTTAGGCAAAAAAGGCTCCAAAAAGTCCCAACCCAAATACCACTGAATAGTGTTTGGCCACACACAAAATCCTGGCATCAGCATCCACAAACTAATTTTTGTTTGTTGCTGTCTACTTTTGCCTTCAAGAAGGATGTAGCAACAGATTGAGCTTCCACTAGCACTAGCAGCAGAAAAGTTGGTGTCCAACAGGTGCAGAAAAAGAGCAGCTGAGTCAGATAAGGAAAAAGAAAGTAGCACTAGTGGATTTCCGTGATCTTGCGCCACGCTTACCACTATCAGCTGTGAACCTAATCCTGTTAGGCAGCAGGAATGTGGCTCAAAGGAAAAGGTTATGGGAACCAGTAATTCCTTGTATCTTTGAAATTCCCCCAGGACAGTGGTATCTTTGAGAATTGGATTACCATGCGTAAGAAGAAAACAAAAAAAAAAAAAAAAAAGAGGGAATCCTGAGATAAATTTTGATTTATAACAACTTAGAATACGCTCATTAGTTAATTATTGTGCGGCTCATTAGTTAATTATACTGCCTTCAATTGAAATCTCATCGTATGGAATGCCTTCAATTGAAAGTGATAATTAAATTCCTATATTTCCCTTTTTATAAGAAGATGCAAGATCTCTGAGAGAAAAAATTTTGGCAAGTGAGTTTTTTAGGTGTTTATCTAAAATTTTACTGTAAGTTACTGTAAAAGTTTTTAAAAAAATTTTTGATGTGTGTAAATTTTTGAATATTTTGAAGTATATAGTTTAAAAACTTTGAAATGTTTTTTGAGGTTACTGTAACTAAGGTTGCGTTTGGATCTGGTGTTTTTTGGCAAAAACAGTTTTAGTAGTCAAAATTATATTATGGTCAACTAAGTGTATTTGAAATGCTACAGTTATTCTGCAAACCTACGGCACCGTTTAGATACAAGTTCTTTTAACTTTTAGCTTTGTCCTTTCCCGTTGCTCACCATTTTCCGCATCTAGAACGTATCTGCAAGAATTACTTTGAACTAAAGCTGTCCTCTTCTAGGCAGCAACAATCCTTTGTAGCATTTCTGTCTTCACAAATCTGTTTCTAATCCCTCGAGGTTCGACACCGCGCGGCTAGGGAGGTTCAATCTTACCTTCTGTCGCCGTGCTCTAGAAGTTGCAGCTTATCTTCGGCGTTGGAAGGGGGTGAAGAAGGAGCTGAAACAAGAGCTGCAGAGCCACCGAGGAGAACGGTAGGAAGGCGCAAAAGGAAAGAACCAACAGAATCAGCTCATTGTAGTGCCTCCCTGAGGTCGCGGCTACTTGGTCAGCCTTAGTAGATTTGTTTCGCCGCTGCTTAGCTGCTGTAATTTGGAGGTTCGTTGAACTGTTCAGTTAATTGGGCCCTAATTCGTATGAATTAGGGCTACAGTAATTTTATTGCGTTTTTTTTTCAAGTTAAGCCTATGAAAGTGCGACTTTGCAGATAGTATTGTGTAGAGTCAGAGGAAACAATTTTGAATTGGTCTTTAATAGCATGACGAGAATTGGAAATTTTTTTATTTTACCCGGCCGACATGTCTGGTTCTGAGTTTGAATTTGTTTCTGCGGCATTTGCACTACAATTTTCTTAAGTTCTTGTTTTGCAGTTATTCTAAACGGCACACTGTCAGGTTACCTTTTATTTGTTCTTGTTCTCTTCCCCTCATATGTAATGGGTATGCTCCAATTACTGGTTATTAGACAGGGTACTCATAAAAAGTGCATATTTGCAAATATTTTGCTTTGCGGCTTTTGGATGTGTGTTTGGCAGGCATAAGAGATTTTTTTGTAATATCTCATGGTATACGTATTTATTATTAATTGGGTGAATATTGCTGCTATTTTGTAATATTCCTTCCCCTTTGGTCAATTCCTATTGTTGCGTTTGGATAGATAGATGTTTGCCACAACTGTATAGGTAGTTTCGTGTTGTTCATACACTGATGAATGTTGGATAGGGAATTTCCTGAATTCGTTGTACATGTTATTCGGCAGCTGTTCTTTCTTGGGTTATTGCAATTCGATTACTGAAAACCATCGAAAATGCGACTCGGAACTGGATTATTTTTATTTGGGAACAGTTGTGTGAGTACTCTATTATTTTCTGCCACCGTTCTAGTACTTGAGGCAATGCCATTCTTGGCCCTGCAATATTTATGGCTGGTCTTGTGAAATTGATGCATTAATTAGTCCTAGCTTGCATTTAAATGTAGTCCTGGAGCAGCCGTTTCGTTTTCATTCCAACAGAACCTATAGATGGCCGAAACTAAATATGTAACTTATGTGAAGCTGTTGATATTCTGTGACACTTTTCCCCCGTATATTATGACCTGAGATGTACTTTGAACCTTGGCTGGAACTGATTTATTTGCCTGGAACATAAAATTAAATGATATTTTGTTAACATTTTATGCGTTTGGCCTGCTAATTGCATTTTAGTGGTACCTTGTACATATTTTTAGGATTGTGATGCCCCCTGTGACTCGGAGTGCTTTGAAGGGTAAGGAACAGTTTTGTTCATTAATTCTGTCAAATTTTGATCCTTAAGACGAATAGGAGTGGGCTTTTTAACATCCTTATTCACAGCTTTGCAAACGACTAAGGGATTTAACAATTGTTCTTCCAAGTCGGCTCAGGGAGAAAACGATTTGCGTCTTTGTATAACTAACTATTTCAAGGTGAGTTATAAGTGACTAGAGTCAAATTGTCTTGAACAAAGATCCCAATCTTGACTTAGAATCTGTCTACTTTTCCATTTGAGGTCACCCTAAGTGTTTTTTCTGTTTTGATATTCCTAAAGAAAACAAAGATGCCCAAACCAAAAGGAACGTATAAGGAACGTAACACTTTCACTCCGGCTATGGAAGTTGCCATTGCACAACAGCTTGTGAACATGCACAGGAATGGGGAAATAGCATCGCATAACATCACTAGCCATGTTGTCCCCCAGATTATTACGATGCTCACTGAGACTTTCGGGCAAGTTTTTCCGCGCGATACTATTCGGTCGAAGTATTATGCCCTTCAGAACCTAACTAGGCTTTACATGTCATTCAAGAAGCGAGGCACTGGTATGGGTTGGGATTCAACCAACTACACATTCATGATGGACGATGAGCGATGGCATCATCTACTTCAGGTCCGATACTTCGACTTTTTCTGTTTAATATCGTATTACAAAGGCTGTTCATTTATTGAACATACAGTTTGATCCTTACTAATGCTAAGTACTGGCCAGTTCTCTTCGCCCCTATATATTTGTGAAAGCTGTTTAATGACTAAGGCTGTTTTGCCCCTATTAATAGTTTTCCTTATTTCTAAAAGCTGTTTTGGTCTTTTGTAGGTCAACCAGGGGTACAACAGATTTTACAACCGCTCATGTCTGGTCTTCCATTTGCTTGAAGAAGTTTTCATGAATCAGGGGGCTACCGGGGATTTTAGCCAAGGATTTGTCGTATCGCCCTGCAATTCGGCCGATGAATTGGAACTGGAAAACGCTGCTAGACGTTCCACGGGCAAGGGGGTTGTGGACATTGATTCAGCAGATGAGGAAGTCGCCGTTCATGTGAGTCGGAAAGGGAAAGAGAAGGTGAAGAAGGGCAAAGGAAAGCGCAAATCGGGGGACATGTCAACTGAGTCGTTCTTTGCGCCGTCTTCCCCCCAATTCCAGAAATACGTCCGGGTTTTAGACAGTATTGAGACACATTTGAGCTGTAAAAAGAGCTCTGACATGACCGGTTCAGTCTCTTCACCCGCTAAAAGCAGAAAGCCTCCAGTTGATGATGAGGAGGAGTTAAAGGCTGCCTTGGCTGACCTCATGGCTCTTAACCTGGACGTATCGGTGCGCCTGAAGATGGCCGATCTCCTGCGGAATCGTGAGGAGCGTCTCATTTGGTTCTTATGCCTGAACGACGAAGACCGACTTGCCTTCGTGAGACATCGGGGCTTTCTTCCCCCTGCATAGGGGTGCACATGGTTGTCTCCGGAGTTGCGGTTGCGGTTTGTCTTCTACTTTTTTCCCCATGAGTCCAAATTTTCGATGTTGCGGCTGAATTTATGTTGTATGAGTTGACATTCCACTTTGTACAGTGATTTTTCACTGTTTGAGGACCAGACTTTTTTTTTTCCGAGGATATTTCTGTTAATTTATTTGTGTGTGTTTATTTTATTGGTCGAACTCAGTTACTCCATATTAATTGTTAAGGGGCTATCCCATGGTTATTATTTACCGTGGAGTTGACTTTAAATGTAGTTGTACTGACAGGGAGGCGATCAAGAGTAGTATTGACATTAGATATGGAACATAAATTTGTAGTTGTATGCTATTGTTATCGTCCAGGTTTCTCAAATTAAATTCATTTCGCCGAATTACTTTGGCAGTTGTTGGGGATTTTACTCTTTTTCATAGGGGTTGTGTTGCATATCTATTATAAACATCAGTTTATGTTATGCATTAATGAACCATGATTTCAGATGTTGTTATATATGAGAAAGGTCACTCCTTTTGCTATTGCTTACCTTTGGATTTTTGAGAATATGTTGTTAACTACATCTACAAATTATTAAAAATGCTTTTTGGTATTTACCACATAATTGTTAATCTATTCTGGTGCTTAATGCTTCTTTGACAAATTGGGGATTTGCAGAGTTCAAAATAGTTGACTTGGGATGGATAACCAGGGGTACATTCAAGGAGGACATCTGGATGACGACCTGGATGATGATGAACTCGACAACATTCTTATGGCGGTCGTACTATTAGGTTTCATGTTCTTTGATCCGTATATCAATCGGGTCCCAAGAAGAAGACGAGTACGAGATAGTGCACTCTCGGGGAGGGATTACGTGCTTGAACTGATTAACGGACATGAAGACCGAATTATTGAGAATATGCGCTTGGATGTTCCGCAATTCCTGCTGTTGTGCGATTTATTGGTTAATCGGGGTTACTGGCATGCATATCCTTCTCAGAGGGTGGGGGTTCATGAATCCGTTGCTTTAACATTAATGTGCTTGAGCCATGATGAGCGGCATCGGGTGCTAGCCGAGCGGTTCCAGCATTCAACGGAGACGATTGATCGACACGTTCGTCGTGTCTTACGAGCTTTGGTTCGGCTAGGTCGTGATCTCGTTAGGCCAAGAAACTTTGATGACACTCATCCAAGGATTTTGAATAATGCATTGCTCATGCCGTGGTTCCGGGTATGTTGTACATTTACAGACAGTGATTTTTCCGATTTCTTAATCCCCGTTGCAATCATTTTAAAACAATCGAACTTCAATAGGATTGTGTAGGAGCCTTAGATGGGACCCACGTCTCCGCTTGGTGCAGAGCAGAGATAAGAGAGAGGTTCAGAAATCGGCATGGCGACTTATCCCAGAACATACTTGCTGCCTGCGATCATGATATGCGTTTTGTCTATGTTCGAGTCGGTTGGGAGGGTAGTGCTCATGATGCCCGAATTCTCCAAGAAACCTTGCTAGATCCGGACTCTGGTTTTCCAATGCCACCGCAAGGTTTTTTTATTGACTTGCTATTTTTTAAGATGCTCGATAACGAATTGCTTATTTGCCCTGGCAGTAGGAAATAGTTTAACCTAATTTGAAAGATTTTCGCATTGGTTTTCATATGAATGAGCAAGGGGCTGACATGTATTCTCTGTTGTTTCGGTAGGAAAGTATTACATGGTAGATGCTGCCTACAGAAATATGCCGGGGTTTATGGCACCGTTTAGGGGTGCACAGGGCACGCATCATGAGCGAGCAGCTAAAGCTCTGTTCAACAGGCGACATGCATCAGTTAGGAATATTATTGAGCGCACATTTGGAGTTCTGAAAAAGCGTTTTCCAATACTCAAAGGTCCAATGCAGAACTACCTGATAGCAACGCAAAATAATATTGTGCTTGCATGTTGTGCTTTGCACAACTTTATGCGGGATTATGTACCAAATGACGAGTATTTCAACGAAGAAGCTGCAAATGGAGCCTTTGCTGATGCACAGATAGCAGGGGAGCAAGTGCAGATGGGTCAACCCATCGATATGTCGCAACAAGGCATAGATAACTGGAACGAAGATCGGCGGGCAATCGCGGCGCACATGTATTGGAATGCGCATAACTAGACTCCTGTGTATGGCCTTGGACTTATAAGTCGGAATTGGTTCCAGTTTCTTCCTTTATATTTGGTTCACCTGTTTTTTTTATCAAATATTTTGAAATTGGGAACAGTTAATGTATTATGTCGACTATGGATTTGCACTTTTATATTATACTTGCTTACTAGTTTGTGGCTCGTGAATGCCTGTGTATATCAATTGGCGGTTCTGTTTAATACTATTTTGTAAATGCTAGTGCATCAAAAAGCCATTAACCAATTAAGTTAATAGACAGTGTTGACAGGGATTACAGTCATAGTGGACTGTTGATTTTTTGCAATTGCGGATATGAGATTTTATAGTTGTGGCACATTTGCAATGACCTGAAGTTATTGGCTAATTGACTATTTAACTATTTTTAGGAATTATTGTGTACGTGTTTTTCAAAAACTGTTCAATCCAAACGCACGTGTTTTTTTAAAAAATACTCGTTTTTCAAAAACGACAATCCAAACGACAATAGTAGTTTTTAAAAAAATGCTACAGTGAAGTATTTGAAAAACAGCTCCAAAAACAGGGAATCCAAACGCAACCTAAATTTTTAAAAAACTTGTAGCAGACAAATTTGGCAAAAAACTTGCCTTCCAAACAAGGCTTCAATGCTTCATCGTTCAACGACGTGGAAGTTGCGGTATCCTCCTTTTCTTTTCAATTTTTTTTCTTGAAGAAAGTTCATCGTGTTATTGTTACAAGTAGATTGGAGAAGCTAATTCTACAATTGCAACCATAAGAGTTAAAATTTAAATTTTTAAATTTGTTCAAGAAAAGGTCATTTAACTTCAAACTTAGAGGAGGGATAGATTGGAGGAATGAACGTAAATGAGAGCTTTCGCATTTGAATCCTTTTACTTATACTTAAATAAAAAAAAACAAAAAAACTACAAACCTTGTCGAATAGATCAATTAAAAAAGAGTCAAGACATTCGCTTTGGTTTTATGATTTACAACTAATATTATTAGAGTCGAATCCATCCCTTGCCTAATTGCCTTGATTCCTTTTTCTTCATAGCAAATAGAGCTACTTGGCTTCATGACAAAACATAAGGCGTAATCTTTCCGAAAGTGTCGATTAAAAGTCAAAAAGATTTCGACATCCAAATTTCAAAAGGGCTGCAGTCACCTCCAAAACAAAAGTAAAAACAGTTAACTCAAAAAAGGCTGCAGTTAAGAACACAGCAATAATTCGATTGGTAACATTTGATAGAAAAGCTGCACAGTTCATTTGCTTTTCAATTTTTTTTCAAGAATATAATAAAAAAGGTTAATATAAAAATGGTTTGTCTAGGGCATCCGTTAAAATATATTTTCAGGTGTTATATTTTTATAAATATAAAATTAATCAGGAAAAGTAAATAAATATAAAAGCGGATATATAAAATTAAATAAGAAAAGTATATAAAAATAAGAAAGGATAATAGTAATTATTAGTATGTACATATATATGATAGGTTAGGTGGGTATTAATGGCGTTACCCTTTAGAAAAACCCATATATTGAATTGGATCCATTCACTGCTATGGCATTTGATCCTTTCCGATGAAGTACAATCAATACAAAATTAAGCCCAATTTCTCTCTAAATTGCTCATGTGAGCATACATGACACTGTGTAAAAGACTAAATTAGCCCTAAAAAGTTTACATTGACTGCACTTCAACACATCCTGGAGTCTAATAAATTAATAAATATATATGATACAACTTTGTATATAAATTCCAAAAATGAAAAAGAAAAGCTAGAAACTATGAAATCCTTGAAACTATGATTTGTTCTACTATGATGGAATCCCGATAATATTTTTTTTCCTTTAAAAGAATTAAATCCTTGAAACTATGATTTGTTCTACTTATATTCCTTTTTTTTTTACACGCAATTGTTGTTTGTAATGCATTCTTTAGACTCGAGGGTATAGTTTTTTGGGGGTAATTTAGTCAGATATTTGTAAATCCATTTTAGTGAGATATTGGGCTTACTATGTAAGCCGTTTGTACTTGATTGGGAAAATATGAATATCATTAAAGACAGATTGATTCAATTCACCATTTTAGGGGTAAAGTGAAAAAAATCAATTTTTGAAGGGGTATTTTGAATTAACCTAAAAAAATAGAATAAAAAAAAACTCCTCCGTCCTTAAGGGCATAAATAAGTCTAATCAAACTGAACACCTTAGTGTTCAAGTTTGTTTCATTATTTTAATGAGTTTGAAATTTTATTCAAATTTAACTTGTTTATTTGTTGAACCGAATTTGAACAATCTTTTTATTGAGTTTGACTGTTATCGAGCATAAAATATTGTTCAATCTTGACTTAACTAATTAACGAACTAAGATTGAACGAATTTTATCAAGTTAAACTCAATTCGAGGATCAAATAAATTGACTATCTTTTAGCCCTACCAATTCCACATGATAAGTAATGTAACGATGGTTGACACAAGTCATCCCACTTTGAGTAAGAAATGCCCCACAAGATGAGAATCCCCCGTCAATATCTCTTCCTTGCAATATGATATGCCCCACAAGATGCAAATCTCTCATCAAACTTACCATCAATATGATTAATATACGGGTTTGATTTCAACAGTAGTAATTATTTTACTCAAACAAAAGCACGTATACGGCAATCACAAGGTGATGATCCATTTATGGCACATGAGATAAACAAATAAGCCCAGTGGAATTCGGATTGAGATCGCCAGCGGTCACTGGTGCAGTTGAAGGTGGGAGATGAAGTGTTTTGAAATTGAATGGAGGAGATTAAATGTAGATACCAATTTTAATATATCAAAAATATTTATTATATTTTTTCATTTTATTGTGTTAATATCCATATTTTTTATATTAATGTCTACATTAGTCGTGCTATTGTCTATATTGTACCGTGCAGTTGATACTGACGACGACAGAAGCTTATATGTGGAGAATGGAGATAGTTTAGGATTACAGGTTCAACAACAAACTATCGTGATTGATATGGTTTTGTTTGGGTCTGCCGAAATGGCAGTATTAAAACTTTGTTAGATAACAATTATGTTGTGACCTGCCAAATTGAATCACATCAAACTATAGCTCAAACACAGCAAATTAGAATGGGCAGACTCTCAAATCCCTCCTGCAAGATTCATCCCTTTAAGTAGGTCAAGTCTTATCAAAGCTGTACGGTTGCAATGCGTATAGTTTTTGTTTTTGGACCACTCTTTAGTAGCTAGAGGATTTCGACATGAACTCTTTTGGTTTTCGGTAAGAAAAGGGGTTCATTTGCATCATACAACCTAAGGTTCAATTAAAACTGACAATGTCCACAACTATTTTTTGTTACGTGTACAAACCACAGGCCTAAAGATAGTTCAACGGCCACGGTCCTTAAAATTCTGCCAATTTAGTAATGACAAAGGTAAAATCCGTCCACCCCAGTTTCCCTTCTTGCTCTAATTATTCTCTTGCACTAATATACGTGTGTATCAAAAAGGCCTTAATTTAGCAGCTAAAATTGAGACGCCTGAATCTAGAGGTCTTGAGTTTAAATCCATTTACTCTTTTTTTATTTTTTAAATCTTATCCCTCTCCCACTAAAAAATAAAAATAAATCATTAAATTAAATATAGGGTCTGTTTAACGAGTGCTCATAGGGCACCCGTTAAGATATATTTCAGATGTAATATTTCAAAAAAATGTAAGATTAATTAGAAAAAATAAATGAATATAAGAGAAGATAGGTAAGATTAAATAGAAAAATATATAAATGTAACACAGGTTAATAATTATTAGCATGTGTATATACATGATAGGTTAGATGAATGTCAGATGTGTTAACGAGTGTCCAATGAACACCCATTAGAAAAATCCTTAAATATATACGTGGAAATGGTAAACTTTTATGAATAGTAAGAAGACACATTTGTACAATTACAAGCCGCAATTTATTTAGTTTCTCAGGCAGGTCAATCTTATGCTCTCTTGGATTCCCTAAAACACGAGGTTAAAAAGTTACATGCATCGACAAAAAACCTGCTGGCCCTTCAATTCCGTGTAACTTATCTAGCAATACAGTATTTACGGCTATTAAAGTTTTACGTATCCCATCTCCCAAGCTTGTTTCGACCACATTTTGACTGCATCAAGTTCATGAAAAGAAATTGAGCACTTTTATTAATTTTGCACAAAGTCACAAGATCATAATTGGATGACCTTGATGTTTACAACTAATAAATTCTGAATTTCCCATGTTCGCAATGACACACCAAGCAAGGTTCATTGCACAAGAATCCACTGGGGAGAGTTCTCTATGCAACTAGAAAACCCCATAATTTTAAAATGCTTAGATTGAACCTTTATGAGCTTAAAATTTGTTTTAAATGCTTAACATTAAAAGTAAAAGGACAACCAAAATTTCAGCGTTTTCATTATAGTTTTCTCGATATAATGTCTAACTATTTCTGGAATGTGACAGCAAACATGTTCAAATTCAACTTATATCTATTTATAAAGGCAGAGAAAAACAGAGAATACATTTTTTCTTTGTTTAAAAAATTACCGATGAAAATCTCAGTTTTACCTTTGAATTAGTAGGCATATGAAAAGGGCATGCTTTTTTTTTATCGAAACAAAAAAGAAAAAACAACCTTTAAGAAGTAACGAAAATGATCACAGTACAACTTCAAAATTAGATTTCTAGATTATTTCATTCAGAATATTAGAGAATGAAATGAGATAAGAAAATTTTGTTAGGGACTAATTGGCAATTCAGGCTGCATGTGTATTTAATAGCTAGCCCCCATAAACATAACTTATTAGGAAGGGAACGGGGTGGTGTGTTACGGCGAAGTACGGATGGTACGTTGGATGATGTTGGGGAAAGAGACAGACGTCATGTGAAGTGATTTAAATAAATTTGTTTGTTTGTTTGGGGGTTTTTAGCTTCTGCTTTGTGGCTAAGAGTCTGCCTCGATACATGTGCCAGGTTTAGCTGTACCTGCCCTTCTTCCTTATATATCCTTCATTCCCCACTCTACCCCTCTACTATTTTCTTTTGCACATCTAATAATTCTATTTTTTTTACATCTAATAATTCTATCCATTGAGTAAAAAGTCAAAATAGGGATCATGATGCCGTATTGCTTATTGGCATATGAAATTAAACCTCTCAGTGTAAAATGTTGGACCCTATGATAATGGGGGCAATAAATTAATCACCTAGATCAATAATAATACGTAGTTTAAGTTTTAATTGTTGTTATACGAAAGTAACATTAGACAGAGCTTAAATTAAGCTTGTTATCGTTAGTTTCACAATTCTTTAAATTCCTATTTATTGAAATTGTATTCTTTGTTTACTTTTCCAATAGGGTACTGTAAATTGTACTTATTTTGATGTGGTCAATATGAGAGTAAATGAAAATTTCACAAATTTTAGGGTGTGAAAATGCGAGACAAATTGAAAAATTGAAGAAACTCGTAAGCGTAATTTTTAAATTTTTTATTGGTATACGGCGTCAAAAACTTTACTTGGGCACTCGATAAAAACAGTGTAATATCCGAAGTCATGCTATAAATAAATAGACACTCGGCGTATTTTCAGAGGTACGTACAACATGTTTAAGCATCTGATTGTTCTTAGCCACAACTATATTTTTTTTTAGGATAAAACGAAGTTTTCATTCATTCATTCAAATCATAGATTACAGCTTGGATCTAGCCACAACCACTTCAAATACTTCATGTAAAAGATCGTCAGTCAGCCGGGCAAAGTCCATGTATTTGTCATTTCGTTTCAATTTTTTTGTCTCAAGAGCTAAAGCTTAAAAGGAGTTATAGTAGTAACATTTAAGCATAAAGGATGCAACTTGTGAACCTAACTGGTTTTCAGATATTTAGCCCCCTGTCATAGTCTTCATTATGAAAGTTATTAGAGTAGTTGAGGTGGTAAATTATGTCCCAATATATAGAAAATGGTGGTGGCTCCCTTTTCTACACTTGCTTGTATACAACAAATCCAAGTGTGTTTGGATTGCCAAATTATCCCAAATAATATTTCGCTTGCATCATAAAACATACTTCCCAATTCACCTTTTTATATTCCCAATTACTTTTATCTCACATACATCACATCACAAAAAGTGCTACAGTAATTATTCAAAATAATATTTCAAATAATACTCTATTTCAAGTAATTATTCCCAAAATTGTTTCAAGTAATTGTTGATTGTTTCAAAATTGCTATTTCTAATGAGACGAGACATTTGAATTAATGCATACATATACAACCCTATGTATGCATTGCATATGGGCTGCATCAGCTGAAATGCATAACGGATTGATTGATTGATTTCTTTTCCTTAATGAATGTTAATGAAGAAATGGGGTAAATTAAAGAACTAGCAATGTTTTCCATTAAGGGCCTACTCTCGTGTGCCTTTACTTTTTAAAGTAATTGAAGAAGTGATTCCAAAAGGTCTAATAAAGCAAAAGTTCTTTTTTACCAAAAGCTCCCCGAATGTTTTTTTTTTTTTGCCCTTTAATTTTTTTTTTTATTTTTAGTCTCAGCTTCGCAAGAAAAACAAATTCCCACATTATAAGATAAAAGGAAACAAAAACACACAAAGAAAAGCTTTCATCTTCAAAAAAAAAAAAGGTTAAAATTAGCTTCTTTTCAGAGATCAAAGAACAGGGTCAAATTATTTCTTTTCAATTAATTTGTCAAAAAATTTGTTGACCTAACAACAAAAAAAAAAAAGGTCCAATGATAGGCTACAGCCAATTTTTGTTGAGCACGACATCAGAAAATGTGAACGCCATCGCCCGCCAACATGCATACCACTTATTTCATCAAGCAATCACGTTCACAAACTTCAGAGAGATATTTGAAGATAATGGAAGATTGGAAGGTACAAGCAAAAAACTTACAACCCTGGAGGAACACTCCACGTTGTCAATTGGCAGAGAATTTTCAAAACCTTTTTTTGTTCTTTTTTAATTTGGCAATCTTTTTGTAAACCTGGACAACAACCATCTCCTAACATGAAGATACTTTTGTCTTCTTTTTTTTTTTCTTTTTAGTCTCAAATACTCGAGAACATTCCTCAAATATTGAAAGGACGAATCTTTTATGTACTGTTAGCGTACATACTTGCGAGTATAGATGCACGTTACACGTGTAAATTTTTGATGTTAAACTTAAATTTAGATGATGTGGTATGCATTTGCATCTGTTAGTTAGGGTATGCACTGACAGTATACAAAAAATTAATCCATATAAAAAGGCAAAAAAAGATATTAGCTTAAACTCTACCTCTTTAGATTTGCAAAATCGTTTACTCCACTTAATTGGTTGACCATTTTGTCAGAAAGAGATGTAATCTGTAAACATCACCTCTTTTTTTTTTTTTTTTTTTACACATTTGGTGTTTAATAAATTATACATACTATAGTGTGTATCAAAATCATGGTCTTAAATCAACCTATAAAATCTTGTTAATTATATTTACCCCGGTATTAGGTCTTAGCTAGCGTTCAGTAGATCAGGCCTCCTACGTTGTGGGCAAGATATCTGTCTAAAAAAATTCAAAAGATTCAAAAAAAATAAAATAAAAGAATGAATCCATTGATTGTGCACGAATAACTAAATGTATACTATAAAGTAAGCAAAAAAAAAAAGAAATTAATATATTGCCGAAGTTGGTGGGCTTGTGTGGAAGGGATAAGATATTCTCCTAATTCCTAAGCATGGTTTCTAATTCCCATGTTTGACTAGTAGTGGTTGTATTGACATTAATTGATATTTCTCGACTGTAGCAAAAGCCAGTGAGGATAACATTTGTTGGTAAGATGATGAATATATAATGGTTTGCATGAAAGCCTATTATAGTTCTTGAAAAAGGAGTTTAAATGAAGATCATTTATTCATTTGTATGTACCAAAGGGTAAAAGAGTATTCTTCTTTTGTTTTCAATTAATACTTTATTTTCTTTTTTTTTTAGGTTGAAAAAGAAAATAAATTACTATTTTGAAAACAAGAGAATAATACTAACTTTTATTTTGGATGTATTCACGTTTAAAGTAATTAAGCTACAAATGCAATTACTCTATAAATTTAAGGGGACAATATAACGGGAGACAGAAAATTTAAAAATTTTAGGGAGTGCAAGTATAAGATAAAATTAAAAATTCTTGCAATGCCCGCCCCTACATCCATTGCTAACCTCTACTCCCTCAGCTTCTTAGAAAGGAAGATAATATGGCACAATTTAATTCTATCTCTTCTTCCCTACTCCTTTATTTTTATATTAATTTTGAAAAAAATTCTAAACAAACTCTTTGCGAGAGCAAACCCTAGACTAGTATGTACGTACTCATAATAGACGAAAGTTTTTCATTCATGATCATGCAAATTCCATCAAACCAATAAAAATATATTATCATTCACTTTAAACACGTAAACTATATGCTATAGAGTAAGAATTGTACGTCCTAAGTCCATACAGAATCTTCTTCTTCTTCTTCTTAGGCAAGTCCATTGCAAAATCTTATTCTGTGCTCATCGTTTTTGAATCACATCCACATATGTAGATGAGATGTATGCAGTTGAAATTTTTGCTTCACATTATATGGAGGGTGGCTTCTGAAATGAGACTCCTAAAATATTATTGTTGTCTCCAACAACTTAATGTGAGGCTTATTGTCCCAATAATATGGGACGAAGTAATTGAAGGTACTAGATCCGTAAAAATTGTACAAATATATGGTTTTTTCTTTGCCATGCAATCTCTATTTCTTTTTCTTTTGGCTAAAAAAGTTTAAATGGTTTCGTCTTTCACAGTTAGTGACTCAAGTCCTTTCATATGCGCGGACAAATCCTAATGATTTATTCCATTACTTGACAAATAAAAACAGATGCTTATACATCAATTTCCTTTATTCCAAACTATGCCTTTCACCATAAACAAAAGGTACCAATATGCACTATGGAAAAGGAATCTTATAAAAGATTATGGAGGAGGGACAAAAAACAAAGGGAAAAAAAAAAAGAAAGATGATAAAGCCTTAATGTTTCTTTTAAAAGGTACGAAAGGATGGAAATCAACATCACGGGAAATCAAATTCTATCGTTTCGGAAAAAAAAAAAAAACATCACGGGAGCGACCTTAAAGATTTGCGTTCAATTCAGAATCAGAATAATAAAAGTGTATCAACAGCAGCTTTCACTTTCTTGGCCTCAGTCACCAATGGATTTCTACAACTTGGCCGAATTATATGATACTGCCACCGTTCAATCATACTTGGGAAATGGAATACGTGCATCAAGGCAAATATAAAAGTCCGAATTGACAAAGTAAATGGACAAAGGAAAGCTGAGTTTGAGGAAAGCAAGAGTCGTTCACCCACCCCTGCAACATTTTCTTATTGTGTAAAATAAAAGTTGAATCAATTGGCAAGCCAGGTGGCCAACCTCCCATGCTTTTTTTTTGGTTGAATCAATTCAAAGGTAGCTTCGCTTGCTCAAAAGAAAAAGAATGGAAAATTAAATTTGGATAGTGAATTATTTGGAATAATTATTGTAACACCTTTTATAATGTGATGTATGTGAAATAAAAATATGATTGAAAAAAATAAAAAAAGTGCATTGAAAGCAGTGTTTATAATACAAGCAAATAATTTTTGGTCAAATAGGTATTATCCAAAGACATAGAAATGTTTTCCTTTTGACAATTATTGCAAAATATATAAACTTTTTTTTTAAGATAGCCCAATATTCCTTGCTTTCTCCCCTGCACATTTCTTGTCTGTCTTTCTTTTTCGTTGGCTCCTTTGTTGTAAGTGCTTTTTAACAATTTGAAATAGCATAAGTTAAGGAGCATATTTTTAACCCACATATTTATGCGTGAATGATTATACCACGTTTGGAGAGCTTGTAGATTCCAAAAGCTAAACCTCATCTTTAACATAATAATTATTTTTTTTTAAAAAAAAAGTCTCTTCTCAAAAACACAATATATTTATTCACATGTAATAATTTTATGCAAAACTTTTAATCGTATTTCGGAAAAAAATTGATATAATATAGGTATATATTATATTTCATATTACATCCATCCCGTATTTTACTAACTATTTCCGAAGCATAGTTAATGATCATTTTTGCATCATTTTTCTAAATACCATAGTAGTCTTAATTATAAAGTCTTTAATTTAACTAAACTACAAAGTTCAACATAGTTTAAATTTGTGAAACTTTGCCTAAAGAATAATGAACAAGTATAAAATTAATGGACAATTTCAAACAGCAAGACACAAAAACTTTACTCAAAACTATTCAACAATCCCCACTCACACAACAAGAACTAATTAGGTTGAATAATTACCTAAACAAAGTATGGTTCTATGTGACTTCACACTTTAGTACTAGTATAGAAATTTCTCCAGCTATTGTTACTTACAATGATCTTACCTAATCCATGATATCTATAAATTATTGTTATTAGAATTTTCTTCTTTTATTAGTAGTATAATATAATTTAGGACTGGTGTAAGAATAAAAAACAATAAGTTAATTGAAGAGACGAAATAGGAAGAGTTATATGAACACATTAGGACATACATAATGGGGTAGGTGTGACAATTTTGACACCACTTAAACCTAACACATCTTTTGTGGAACTTGATCAAGATTTTACGAGTTTGTGTCAAAATCATAAAAAAATTTTGTATAAATTAATAATAAACAAGTCAACAGTTGACCCTTTTAACTCTTTTAACCCGATTATTATGAGATCCATTAAGTGGTCATTTATTTTATAACTTTTTGGAATTTTTGGCTTGTAACTGGTTGTTTTGGATATTGGTATTTAATATTTTATAACTTAAAGCATTTTGTAAATTTGATATCTTGATTGTGTCATTTATTGATGTGGTCAATCATTTAATATCTTGTTAGGATCTTTGAATTGTAATCATTTGTTTTGGAAGGTTGGTGATTAATATGCATTGTAGAATCTAAAATTATTGTTGTTTACATAGTTTTCTCAATACATGAGTGACACAAGGAAAAGAAAAAAAAACTTGCCTTATTTATCAAATAAGTTAAAACAACCGGTATACATTTTGGATTGTTTCAAGATGAGCTATAAAAATTTCAAATCAATCTCGAGTCAAGATATGTAACACAAATAGTTAAACAGATTGTGTTCGAATTAACAGGTTATCTACAGTACTTGGACCCGACTCGACCTATGGACCCGTGACCTCATTTTCACTCCTATAGAGAGGAAATTTCGTACTCGACACTATTTTTAGGCGTTAATAATGGGACATTTTATTAAACAGAACAGAAGAAAAGAGCGGACTGGAGTGCCTGAAGTTTTTCTCAAGTGCCAACCATGGTTGGCCTAAACAATAACCAGATAGACAAAGGATATGATTAGTAAATAATTCATAACCATGATGGTTTAAAGATGTCAAAACTTAAATGCACATACATAAATGAATATGTCTCTCTATTCTCTAACTTCTTACTGGAAGTTTTTTTATTAAAAATTTTTACGTTTTTTGTGAATATATTTTTTAATTATTTTTTTACCTTATATTATATATATATCAAATCGTTACAATATATTTTTACAAAAATTATTTGTTTTTCTTTTCATATGATTATGTTTGATGTATATGCCACGAATTGCACTTATTTAGTTCCCGTCACAGGCAAAACTGGTAACATCTAAATTAACCAAACAAAAGAGAAGCAATTCTTTCGTCAAAAAAAAAAAAAAAGAAACAGACAAGTACTACATATGCTTGAGAACGATTTTACAGGAGTTACATTATGTACATTAAAATGATATGAAAATTAGGCCTGACCAAGATCAACTTATTTCGTCTAAAATATCTTTTTCAGATGCAAAACGATAATCTTACAAAATTTCTTTTTCACACCGTCATGGAGTAGTTTTTGTCATTTTGTGTAGTTATAAATTATTTTCCTTTTGGAAAAGTTCCTTGGTCCTAGAGTGTACGTACTTTGATGCATTCCATGTTCAAACTAACCATCAAAATCCATAACATTTGCAAATGCAAAATCATTTCCTTGACAATAAACAGTATAAATACTCTATATGAAAATGATATCCTCTCACAGTTCACGTATTTTAATCTTGCGTTGTTACATGGTTACTAGAATTGGATAGTTTCCAGTAGCATTAGACCCTGGTTGGAGTATAAATGGATAAATGTATTTTTTTAACTACAAAAAAAAATGTTTGGATTGTTGAGTTTTTCAAAAAAACTAGTTTTGCAAATACTATTAAAATTTTTAAAAAATATTCTAAAAGTACTCTAAAAAGTATTTAAAATTTTTTTTAATGCTTAAAAAATATCTCAAAATATATTCTAAAAACTCTTCTACTCTTAAATATTCCAAAATATTCTAAAATATATTATAAAAACTCTGATACAGTAAAATTTTTCTAAAACACTCCAAAAAACAGCTAATCCAAATGCATTATTTTTAACTTGAGTAGCATTTCTAGGATAGTCAATAATAAATCATTTTTCATAACTTAAGTAGTCTAATTTTGATATTTTTAAAACCATTTTTTTTAAAAGCACTTCGGTTAAAAGTGCTTCTTTATAAGCCACAATAATGCCAAACGGGACTTAACCGGGTCGATTATTTGTTTGGTAATGATTGATATGAGAAGAAAAAGATTTACTCCTACATCCACTTGGTCTCCTTCAAGACTGCCAGTCAAACAAGTTTATCATTTGTTATTATTTCTGCTGTAATTTGAGTCAAAGAAGCTGCAACTGCAAATTGACTGCTGTGACTCTTTTCCAATTACTTTGTGGGTCCCACTTATAAAAACAAATTTTTAATATGTTTCATAAATACATCATCATCTCACTCTTCTTCTGTACTGACTCCTGTAGTCCTGTTGTCTTTGTGTGGTCTCAGCCGTTTCAGAAATGTTATAAGATGGTTTTTTTTTTAACTACTCCTGTAAATTACTCCTACAATTAAAAAAAAAAATGCTTTTTGTAAATTAAAATAAAAAGAGAGAAATGGGGAAAACACAAAAGGCAATGAACTTTTAACTGTTTACAACTCCAACCTCTTTCAGCGGTTCAAGTTCTTGTAGATTTGGTGTTGGTGGGAGTTCTCATTTTGGCCTTCAATTCCATTTCTTTCTCTTCAAAATCCGATCTTTGTCAGTGGGTTCAATCTTGTTTTTCCTGTCTTAAAGTTTGTTGTGCTGCCTTCACTCTCAACCATCCATCCAACCATGGTGGTTCGCTGATTACTGGGTTCTGATCTGAAGCCTGATTTCTAGAGAGAAAGAAGAAGGAAAAGAAAAAAAAAGAAAAAGAAAGAAAGAACTCAGATTGATAGCAAAGAGAAAGTGAGTTGAAGTAGTGAAGATGGCTGACAAGTCTGAAGTCCTCGAAGCTGTAGTGAAGGAGACAGTTGATTTGGTAATGGATCTGTGAACTCAAGAAGCAAGCTTTTTCCTTTTTTGGTTTTTTTTGTTTTGGCTGTTGCCCTGATTTTTTCCTCATTCGGGTTTTTGATGGGAAAAATTTTCGTATGTGGGGAACTGCAGGAAAACATTCCTATCGAAGAAGTTCTTGAGAATCTGAGATTGTACCAAGGAGGGTCTTACTACTGAGGGTGCTCAAGAAAGATTGGCCATTTTTGGCTACAACAAGCTAGAGGAGAAGAAGGTACTCGTTTTCAAGTTACCTTCATTTTTTTATTTTACAAGTTTCTGAATTTATCCCCTTTTTAAGTAGTTCCAGTACTATTTAATTCTCACTTTGTCATCTCATGTATTGTTGTAGTTATTAGTATTCCGCTTTTGAATTTTGTTTGAATTGGACTTGTGTTTTGGTCTGTGATAGCTATTGATCAATGTGTCCTGATGTTGGATTGTAAAATCTGGATTGTAGGAGAGCCAAATTTTTGAAGTTCTTGGGTTTTATGTGGAACCCTCTTTCATGGGTCATGGAAGCTGCTGCTATTATGGCAATTGCACTTGCCAATGGAGGGGTGAGAGCTTGTCTTTTGAGGTTGGAATTGCTTAGCTTTTGTTTCTGCTTCTTGAGCTCTTTTTGAGCTCCGTGTCATGTGTTGACAGGGGAAGCCTCCGGATTGGCAAGATTTTGTGGGTATTATTACTTTGCTTCTGATCAACTCCACAATCAGTTTCATTGAGGAGAACAATGCTGGCAATGCAGCAGCTGCTCTCATGGCTCGTCTTGCTCCGAAAGCCAAGGTATTTGATCTAATTTTCTGACATTAAATTCATGCACCTATGTCTAGACATTGAGTTATGTTGGTCTGAATCTCATTGTTTTTGCTAAGGTTCTTAGAGATGGAAGGTGGAGCGAGGAAGATGCTGCAGTTCTTGTGCCCGGGGATATAATCAGTATAAACTTGGTGATATCATTCCAGCTGATGCTCGCTTGCCTTGACGGAGATCCTTTGAAAATTGACCAGGTTGGTATCCTGTTTTTGGTTGCTCCTTCTATTTCCAATCATCTCTTTTTCAGCTCTGCTCGAGGTACTTGAAAGTACAATTGTGGATTTGGCAGTCGGCTCTGACTGGTGAGTCACTTCCTGTAACAAAAGGACCTGGAGATTGGTATATACTCTGGTTCCACGTGCAAGCAAGGAGAAATTGAAGCAGTGGTGATTGCAACTGGTGTTCACACCTTCTTTGGGAAGGCAGCTCATCTTGTAGACTCCACTAATCAAGTGGGCCACTTTCAAAGGCAAGTATATGGCTGTTTGTATGCATTTTTTGACAATGCATTCCTTTTGAATTTTGTTTGTTTCACATTTTGTCTCATTTTCCCTGGTCATCTTACTTAGGTTTTGACTGCTATGGGAATTTTTGCATTTGTTCTATCGCCATTGGGATGATAATTGAGATTGTTGTTATGTATCCAATTCAACATCGGCGATATCGTCCTGGGATAGACAATCTTCTTGTGCTTCTCATAGGTGGAATTCCAATTGCCATGCCCACTGTTCTTTCCGTGACAATGGCTATTGGGTCTCACCGTTTAGCTCAACAGGTTTGTTTGTTGGTTTCCTTGTACTTTGTGATCAATTGGTGGTTCTTAAAGTTTTGCATTTATGACAAAACATTTCAATTCTGACAGGGAGCTATAACAAAGAGAATGACAGCTATAGAAGAGATGGCTGGGATGGATGTGCTCTGCAGTGACAAGACAGGAACTTTGACATTGAACAAGCTTACTGTTGACAAGAATCTTATTGAGGTTAGTGAGGGGGAAGTAGTTCTTAAATCACACATGCTCTTTTTACACCGTAGGTTTGTTCAACGTATGGTTTTCCTAATTCTGATCCTATCTTCAGGTTTTTGCCAAAGGCATTGATGCAGATACTGTTGTTCTGATGGCTGCTCGGGCATCTAGAACAGAAAATCAGGACGCGATAGATGCTGCTATAGTTGGCATGCTGGCTGATCCAAAGGAGGTATGTTGCTTTTGTAGTAGGAATGTTTATACAACTAATCTTTCTTACTATTCTGAATTGGCTTTCAAAATGTCCATTAACAGGCTCGTGCTGGCATTCAAGAAATACACTTCCTTCCTTTTAATCCAACTGATAAGAGGACAGCGTTAACTTATTTTGACAGTCAAGGCAAAATGCACAGGGTCAGCAAAGGTGCACCAGAGCAGGTAACATTCTTCTGGCTTTTCTGTTAACTAGTATTCAGTTAATAGCGTATGCTAATATGTAGTATAAAATGGATGTTAGATTCTTAATCTTTCACACAACAAGTCGGATATAGAGCGTAGGGTTCATGCGGTGATTGATAAGTTTGCAGAGCGAGGTTTGCGGTCACTTGCTGTAGCATACCAGGTAAATTGGCTCAGACATATTCCATTTTGATCACCGCATTTCTGATTTTCTGTTCATATTGCCTGTGTAGCAAAACTGATTTGTGTTGCCTCTTTAGAATCTTGTCTAAATTGTACTTTTCTTTTTTTTTTTTCCTGCTTTGCATTGTGTAGGAAGTTCCAGAGGGAAGAAAAGAGAGCCCTGGAGGCCCTTGGCAATTTATTGGTCTCATGCCTCTTTTTGACCCACCCAGACATGATAGTGCAGAAACAATAAGGAGAGCTCTGAATCTTGGAGTCAATGTTAAAATGATTACAGGTGCATTGCACAATATGCCTTTAAGCACCAATTGGTTTACATGTAATATGTTGCAAATGTTTTGGTGAGTGGCATATAGAGGTTATAGGGAGGTTTACTATGGGATCTCGCTGAAGTGAATACTGAGACTAAACTATCTTGTTTGAACAATTGTATTGCTGTATGAATAGCTAGAACTTACCTGGTAAACTTTAAACAACTCCAAGAACATGATACTACAGCTTCCCCCAGCCTCTGTATTTTAGAAAGGCACCCTATGAACTGGCCAAAAGTGAGTCTTTGGTGGTCATTGGTTTGAGAAGATGGAAATACTCTAAAGTTTAGGCAGCCATTGCCCTTCCAAATAACGCATTCTTACGAGAAAAAATGACATGTTGCGTAAGTATCTATAACATAAGATTCTTCCTGGCTGCTTGTACATTTTTGCTTCGAACAGCCTACCATCATTGTCTGCACCAGTTTTTTGTCGTGAAGTCCAGTGTTTAATTGGTTGACTCTTGTATTACCAGGTGATCAGCTGGCAATAGGTAAAGAAACTGGGCGACGATTGGGAATGGGAACAAACATGTATCCTTCATCTGCTTTGTTGGGTCAGGACAAGGATGAGTCTATCGCTGCTTTACCCATTGACGAACTGATTTGAAAAAGCTGATGGATTTGCTGGTGTATTCCCTGGTAGGTTCTGATGTAGTTTTTGATGGTTGGAATTGCGTAGTATATTTGGAACCCTTTCCTGGCCTTCAAGATCTTTTATATAGTATTATATTTTCTTGCTTTCCTTGCTATATTCACTGGACATTTTGTTCAGAACACAAATACGAGATTGTAAAGCGCTTGCAAGCCAGGAAACATATTTGTGGAATGACTGGTGATGGGGTCAATGATGCTCCTGCTCTGAAGAAGGCTGACATTGGAATTGCTGTCGCCGATGCAACTGATGCAGCTCGTAGTGCTTCAGATATTGTCCTTACAGAACCTGGGCTTAGTGTTATCATTAGTGCTGTTTTGACCAGTCGGGCCATCTTTCAGAGAATGAAAAATTATACGGTACTGCACCAAAGAGGATAATTTTTATGTCTCGGTTATTGGTGTTTGGTTAATTATTGCTGTCTTGCCAGAGTTCATGTGCCCTTTCCTAAAGGCTGTTTGCATAGACTTTAACTGATTACACTGTTCAATGTTTGCAGATTTATGCAGTTTCTATCACTATACGTATTGTGGTAAGTTATAGTAGTTCTTTGTTCTTGTAAGTTTGTGCTCGTATTCTCGTTTTCTTTATCCTTGGCAGATGCTAGCTGATCTTTTGTCTGTTAACAATGATATGTCATCGGCACTTCTGCACTTCTGCTTTTGTTTGACTTTTATTTGACAGTTTCTGATTTTCTTGAACATTGCAGCTTGGTTTATGTTGCTGGCATTGATATGGAAGTTTGACTTTCCACCTTTCATGGTGCTTATTATTGCAATCCTTAATGATGGTTAGTTCATAAAAGTGCTCTTCACCCAAACACCTCCCCTGTCTGGCTTTGTTGCTTGATATACACACAGTAATAAGTCAACCAAAATAAGTGCATCAGAGAATAGGGCAAGCCTTTTTCTGTAGTAGAGAATAGGGCATACCATCTTCTGTAGTATGGTACAGAAGCTTTCCAGAAATAACCTCAATATTTACTGGATTTTAAATTGATGATATTTCCTAACCTGCAAGCATTAGTTCTTCATTTTCCTCATAGCATCTTTTAAGCAGTGTCATACATTACCAGAGGAAGGGTATTTGTGATTGATGAAGCTAAATTGTGCTAGAGGTCCCATAGGATGGCATCCGTCCTTTCTATAACGATCAACTTGTGGTATTTCAGGCACTATTATGACAATATCGAAGGATAGGGTGAAACCATCTCCACAACCAGATAGCTGGAAACTGGCTGAGATTTTTGCAACTGGAATTATTCTTGGAAGTTATTTGGCTCTGATGACAGTTATATTCTTTTGGGTGGCCTATAAAACAGATTTCTTCTCTGTAAGCAGACCTGTACTACAGAAACTGATGGTTTACATTTTCATTGCAAAGCTACAACTTTTTTCTTGTTTGAAATTTTAGTTTTGATCTGCAAGTGTCAAAAGCGCTGCACTACATGTGGATTTGCTCCTTGGATTTAAAATGTATCAATCTATGATTGAAGTGCTTGCTTTCAACAATTTTTTCCTCTGTTAAGCTGATTTGTGAAATAGCTGATTATTGAAAATCTTTTGAAAACACTAAAAGCATGTGTTTGTCTTGCCTGTTTTGAAAGCTAACATCTGTTTCCAAATGTACCTCAAGCGAAAGGCTGAAGCCAAAATCTGTTTCAAACACCTGAAGAAGTTTTAGCTTAAGAGAAGCTATAATCAGCTTCCAAAAGTACCTCAAGCGAAAGGCTGAAGCCAAAATGAGTTTCAAACACCTGAAAAGGTTTTACCTTAAAAGAAGCTATAATCAGCTGATTTTATGCGCTTGAGAACAAGCCGGGGGACTGATTTTTACTGCTAGATGTCATGACTTAGGCTTGTTACTTCCCCACCAATTATGGATTTTTGTGCTACTTTATAACTGAAGTAACTCGTATTTGGTCTTTTACCAGAGAACTTTTGGGGTGTCAACACTTGAGAAAACAGCTCATTGATGACTTTCGAAAGCTTGCATCGGCAATATATCTTCAAGTAAGCACTATCAGTCAGGCGCTGATATTTGTGACAAGATCTCGAAGTTGGTCATATGTTGAACGTCCTGGTTTGTTACTTGTGGTGGCTTTTGTGATTGCTCAGCTGGTAAGCCAGGCCTGATCTTTTGTATTAGAGTTCCTTTTAGCAAGACTATTGGCTGTATTAAAATTCTTTTTCTATTTAATGCAAATAGGTTGCAACTCTCATTGCGGTATATGCAAATTGGAGCTTTGCTGCCATTGAAGGAATTGGATGGGGTTGGGCTGGAGTTATTTGGCTATACAATCTCATATTCTATATCCCACTTGACTTCATAAAGTTCTTCACCCGCTATGCCCTAAGTGGGAGGGCCTGGGATCTTGTTCTTGAACCAAAGGGTACAGATAATAATGCCACAGCATAATTGATCATATCTGTCATGAATAGCTTATTTTATACATATATTTTTAATGTTTTCCCTGTTCTGCAGATTGCTTTTACGAGACAAAAAGACTTCGGAAAAGAGCAACGTGAGCTCAAATGGGCACATGCACAGAGAACACTTCATGGGCTGCAAGTACCAGACACCAAATTGTTTAGTGAGGCTACTAATTTCACAGAACTCAATCAGCTGGCTGAGGAAGCCAAAAGGAGAGCTGAAATTGCAAGGTAGAGATTGATCATAGCAATAAGTGATGACAGTTTCGTGCTTAGAGTTGTGTTTCTCTTATTATCTTTTGAAACTCCTATGGAATAGCGTAAAATTCTTTATAATCTATTTAACGATAGATAAAAATAGTTTCTTTATATTGTGCGTTTGCATCAGGATGTTCTATGGTTGACCTAGTATTAAGTCCAATACACTCTTGGAAATTTTTTACTGACTTAATCTGTTGGTTTTGTTTCATTCATTTTATTATTGCATGAGCAAGTTTTACATCATTGGAACTTCAAATGTCCATATTGGTATTCTTGTCGTTCTTTTCTCATGGCCTTTGTTTAATCAGGTCTAGACATCCGTGGATTTAAGCTTGTGCATTTTTTGGGGTGGTTGATTTTCCTAACATATATTTATTTTCCTGATTCTTTGTTGTCTTCATTTTCAGGTTACGAGAACTACACACCCTCAAAGGTCATGTCGAATCAGTGGTGAGATTAAAGGGTCTTGACATTGATACTATTCAACAAGCCTATACTGTCTGAGGAGATATACGACTGCTGCTGCTGCTGGGTGCAACGTGTGCTGAGAGTAAAAATTAACCCATAATCCACACTTAGATGCGAGTTCCCTTTGATACAGAGAGTTCTAAGTGGACTGTGATTGTTGCTTTCCAGCACATTTGCTAGAATATCATTTTTAATTTTATACCTTCCCAGGCGTTCTCTGGAACCCGAATTGGGATAAATCAACGCTTATTATGCCATAGCGTATTGTCTATATCCATCAAGTTTTTTTGTTCTCACGGTTCTGTCTCTTTTTAACTTGACTTTTGCATCTTGCTATTGAGTTGTGAATTTTTTTTCCGTCGAGCATCTAAGTGTATTTTCCACGAAGTGAATTTCGTCGGACGTTATCTCTATTTGCTGCTGTTGTCGCCGTATTCCATATGTCGCTTGGTCATTTTGCCTTGCCACAGGCGCAACAACGGACAAGGGACAAGCATTACATTTGGTCATAGTTCAGGGTTTCGTAGTTTGGATGATATCTTTGAATGGATAGGTTGGCTTTTTCGCAAATGGCGTAGGCGAGTTATGGCTTGCGAATCTCCTTTGCTATAGCTGTTGAATTTCAGTAAAGTTGAATTGTAAACCATAGATTGTGAAATTTGAGCTGATGCTTTCCTTTTTGCATCATATTGTTCTCCTAATCTAAGCATATTTATCCAAAGACAAAGTGATCTTGCTTGTCACCGTAGGCAGAGAAAGAAACTGGAAGTTTTAGCACTTTATGAACTTCCAATCCTGTTTAATGTTCGATATCAGTTTCAAGAAATCTGACTTATTGATCCATCTTAAGCTACAGCTTTTTCTGACTTTTTAGTTTCCATTTCCACTGCAACAGCAGTGCTGCCCTCACCCTTGTACCTATACCACTTGGCACAAGCTAAAAAGTAGCAAACATTTAAGACCCCAAGAGCAGTGATGAGGAAATAGAAGTAGTCTAGTCTCCCCTTGTTTAAATCTTCTGGCAACCAATTTCCAGAGCGAGAACCTTCAGTTGTGCGGTGCACTATTGATAGCAAAAAACTATTCACATAACTTGAAGCAGCCATGCCACAGAAGAAGAGTGATCCTGCAAAGCTTCTCATGTTTTCTGGGAACTGCTTGTAGTAGAATTCCACTTGGCCCAATTGCAGCAAATGCCTCAGCAAGTCCTGCTAGAGAGAGCTGAGGAACCAACCACAAGGCAGTCATGGAAGAAACCGCCCCTCTTGGAGAATGAACTCCTGGCGTTGGCCTTGTCAGAGCCAATGTCCTCCTCCGTTCTTCAATGAAGGCAGCGATGAGTGATGAAATGACGACAAGGAAAAATCCAATGCCCATTCTTTGAAGGATTGTTATGCCCCCTTCTTTTCCTGTGAGCCTTCGGAGGAATGGGACGACGAGCCGATCATATATGGGTACCCATAGGGTGAGGCTTAACATGGAAAAGATAGTGTAGGTTGAAGCAGGGATTTGGAAGCTGCTTTTGCCTAGATGTCTATTGGATTGAAGTGCCTGGAAAACTACGTATTGCTGCTGTTGAATGATTGCAACATGGTATATTATAGCTGCAGCCCATATAGGAATTACTCTGAACACACATTTTGCTTCTTCCACTTGCTGAATACTACAAAGCCTCCAAGGATTCGCAGCTGTTCCATCCGATTTGATCTCATCTTCTGGAGTTATAATCGCAGCTTTGTCAAGAAATCTGAAAACAGCAAAAGTTTATTTAGGATTATAAAAGTAATTGCAAGTGTATGGAAAATCTTGTCGGCTTTCATCCATCTAGAAAATTTGAAAATAGCTTTTAGATGCCGGAGTCCACATCCTTCCATTCACTTGTTTGCCAAATTCATGCTCTTGATGCTGGCTGCTTTGTCCGGGCATGTATTAACTACTAGTTTTGCTTCAGTGATGTGCGGAATTTTCGTTCACACTCTTGATGCAGACAGTTCGGTCGAGTGCGTATTAGTCTCTGGATTTTTGTGATGTGTAAAAAATCATTCACACTCTTGATGCAGACCAATACTTTGGAGTGTGTATTACTAATTTGGTCTTATTGCTCCGTGGAATTTTTTGCCAATAGGATTATAAGACTTAATTTAAGTTTTTCCGAAGTTTTCTCAAGTCTTTTTCAGTAGAAGCAAATTCCACTTGACAGTTAAGCGCCTTGAGCCAGTCTGTGTTCATACTCTTTAACAAAATGACAGGTTTTCTCTCACACCAATGATAAGTTTAATGCAAAATGTTCAACTTATAACTCACTCGACAGACTAGAAGTTAGTCCTCTAACTTCCATACAACTATCTTGGCGAACTCAAGTAAATGCAGCTGCTTTTAACTTCAACGCGACCAGGTTAACTTGACAAACACTCTTTTTTTTCTTTTTTTTTCGGAGACGACAACTGTTGTATAACCTATCTATCCTAGACTATTGGGGAGGGGGGGGCCAAAAGAGGCTATGTTTGGGACTAGCAGGTACACAGACATTACTAGACCAAGGAAGTGTTTTGGCATAACTCTTGGATTTTTTTTGCTGCAGGTGGGATTTGAATCCCTACTTACAGTCCAAGGAGGGACTTAAGATATATACTCAACGAAGATGCCATTAAAGATCAATCAATGTTAATCAAAAATCAAGTTCCAAAAATATAGTTGCTTCAATCAAACTGGTACCTGAACTGGTGCGTGTACGAAAGCTTAGAGTTGATGGATTTAGGAGGTGTATAACTGAAGAGGGACACCCATGGTTGCTCCGGTAGCTTTAGCTGCCTCTTCTTGACTGCAACCACTATGACTTGGACTATACTTGTCAAGGGACTTCCCTCAGGCTTCACAATTACGTATATTTTTGTACCGATGAAGAAGAGAAAACATGATACCAACATAAAAATAGCTGGAATTGCTAATCCTATTGACCAACTCACATCAGATTGTATATAAACAACTAGTGTTACTGATACCATCTGGGCAAAGGTTATGGTGAAGAAGTACCAATTGAAGAAACTGTTGATACCCCTTTTTCCAGATTCAGTATTAGGATTGAATTGGTCAGCTCCAAAAGCCAAATTGCATGGCCTAATGCCACCAGCCCCTATTATCATGAGGGCAAATCCACTCAGCAAAAAAACAAACTGCCCTGCAGTTGGCCCAATGCAATGGCTTTCTTCTGATCCACAGTGGGGAGGATGCAGCTTTTTCACTGCTGCTGTTAATGATATCAGAAGCAGCCCCTTGACCAAAAAATGTAGCACAATTTAGTAGATGTAATACAATAATCAAAGCATTATCTTCTCATATTCATCTCGCAATTTGAACTCAAAAAAAATAATCATTAGCGTTATCGAATCTAGCTTGTTTCCTTGTCCAAGAACCAGGGTTCAATTCAACACTTATTTATTCCTTTAGTGCAACATTGTAAAGCTCAACAGAAGAGAACATTTATAGAGGAAGTTCATAGGAAGATTATTTGCTAGTTATTGGTAGTACCAGAAATGAGGCAATTGAAGCAAATCCCAGTGTCTTGTAACGACCGAAGTAAGTGTCACAAAGGAAAGCTCCAATTAAGGTAGCAAAGTTGGTGGTACCACTGAAAACATTGATGAGAGTTGTAGCTGTAATATGTTTCAGGTTGAAAACTGAGGTGAGATAAACCAACAGGTTGGCCAAAGTTTCCTATAGCTCCAAGCTTCTCAAAGGTCTCATTCCCTGAAAATAAAAAAAAAATTCCAAATCAGTCCAGAAAAAATGCAAAAGATGCTACACAATTGAAACTGCAAGTTCTTGGGATGAGCCCAAAACCCCAAAAAAAAACAAAAAAAAGGGGTTCCTGGAATCATAACCAATTGATAAATTAGGTATCTTTTCTTTCATCACACCTATGATATAGGGCATGGACTTGATTCCTCTGTAGTTAATCTCAGGCTCATCTACTTCTTCCACAGCAGCAATTTTCTCGTTCTTTTCCATGCTCACTTTCTGGTTCATCTCCATAATTTTCTCACTCATTCAACTAATGTGTTTGCTTACATGTTTTTATGCCTTGATGAGTGGGAAATGATGACAGAATTGAGAGAGTACCAGTCACGTATTAACTACAGATGACCCAACTAAAAGTGTGTGCCACCAACTCAACTGCATTTCAAACTTTGCATCTTTTCTGCCAATCCCATACTGACACATGCTTCTTTTTTTCACTATTTCGGTCCAGCTTTTTTCTGCAACTAGCTGGTATTTTTGTTCACACCAGCTAAATTGTGATCCTGCTGGACCACAATTTCAGTCGGTAATAATTGTCGATTCCTAATTTCTTTTTTTTTTTTTGTTTTATGTCAGTCGCTTGCCTATCCAATTCTTACTTTAACATATTTTAAAGGGAAGGACTCAATCGAGCTATTGAAAAATTAACAGGGACTGAATCATGGCAAGTGATAAAAGATAGAATTTGAATCTTTGACCTCCTGCCTACCAAGCCTCAAAGACCAGTGGTGGCCAATAGGCATTTGGGCTGATGGTTGTCGATTGTCGTTAATAATTGTGGTTTCTCTGGTGACTAAGAGAAAGGTCTATGATACAGCCGGTTGGTTCACACTTCACAGCCGGTCTTAGTCTAAGAAGGTATGCTAATTTTACACGGGGTCCCTATATTTTCCAAACGACCACTCGTACAAGTTTGTAGTAAAATCACTTAACTTTGATCTTGACGTGGAGAAGTCTAATTTCCATCCTACTTCGCAACCATTAATCCATGTTCTTGACCGTGTAGTGTCTGTGTCTTACTTGAAATTGGTATTTATGTTGCCATACTTCTATCTCTCTCTCTCTCTCTCTCTCTCTTATATTTTCCTAAGCCTATAATTATGATATTGATTTTGGTAAACTAAAAACAAAAGTCAGTCATAATCAGTGTTGTTAGACTCGGATTGAACTGGTTGGTTTGACCAATCCGATTGTGAATCAGCCTTTTTCTTGAGTTGGTTTGTAGCACAAAATTGCTTTGGTAAACAACCAATCAAAACCGTAAAAAAATCGGCTAAACTAGTGACTAGTTTCAACTGATTGACCAGATCCTCAAACTTTTCTTTCTTGTTTTTCCCAAATATAAGTTGAATTTCCTAATTTGTAACACTTTCATTTATTAATAGGAATAAGAAAACTTTACCCACTTTTCGCTTTCCTAAATGATCTCTAAATCAGGATATTTTTAACCCTATCATCTTATCAATTTAGTATCTGTGATTCCAACTTGCATTAATTTGTTTAAATTATGTTTTTCAAGTAGTTTTGTAGAACAGACATATTTTAACCATGAATTTATATTTTTATATATAATTATTAGGTGTATATTTGGATTGGAAGTCTAATATTTTCGAACATTTTGTTTGATTGGCCGAATATAATCAAATTTCAATATTTCTAAAACTTATAAAATATAAAATAATTATGATATCATATTGATGTCAGCGAGTTTTTGAGAAATAGTCCGACTGATCCGACCAGTTGACCCCTAATCCAATAGTTTAGCCGAATCACTATCTAGTCCGAGTTTAACAACATTGGTCATGATGATGTGCATTTTACTCTTGTTCCTGCACTTATATTTTTTCTTTAATTTTTGATAGAAAAAACAATAGTTATATTAAGGTAATTATTCGGTCACGATGACATGAGATACATTGTCTGGAAAATTAAACCACCAAATTGCAAAATCTAAAACATATTTTGCACGTTTAGCTAACTCTCGTGCAACTCTAATATTACTACTTTTCCTAGTCCAAACAAACTGAGACAAATGGAATGATCTAAATGTCATTATCTAATGATGAAAACGTGCTTATGAACATGTTCGTTAGTCGCAAAACACATTGTATACCACTTTGACTGCATATTGGAGGGAAATATTTATTGTCCATTGTTTCCCCTCCAGTTGTGTGTTCATGATGAATGACATGTTAGTGTGACCTTTCGCATGGAAGGATGATAAAAAAAAAAAAAAGATATCTAGGATTAAAGTGTGATTCGACTAATTTAAGGATCAAAATTACTTAAACAAGGGTACGTTAAAAAAAATAACAATAATAATAACACAAGAAAACAATCGAAGGATCATTTTTTTTTGGTGCTAAAATTTGTACCATATCTAGATTTGTGCACGTCCTCCTTGCGCATGCCGTGCTCATCCTCTCTGCATTGTTCAAAATTGAAGGATCATTTAGTAGTATGCTTTGCATGGGGGACACAAAAGGTAATTGAGTTGCTAAACTTATAGTTGAGAGGTTCTTTGCAGTTGTAGCTTGTTTGAGGGATTCTAGGTCTTTTCACTAGAACAACACATGCTTTTATGCCATACGTCTGTGAATTTCAAAGGGTTGATCAGTTCATGATCATAGCTTCTCAAACTTGAGCTGGATCTAGTGATGATTCAACCTACTTTGTCATCTATTTCTCATGTCACCAATTAGGAGTTCTACAAGAAAAAAATTGCGAGCAATTAAGTTTGTGGTTTCTGTTTGGCACTTTTCTTGATTTTTCTGCAAACTCACGTTTCCATTAGATAAACTTTTCCCTGCAAAACAACAAAATCTCCATATCTCGTGATAGCAGGTAACACAATGAAAGTAAGCATCTTAGTGTTTTTACAATATCACCATCTCAGATATCCCTTTTCACAGCTGTATCCTTGTGACTACTGATCAGTCGTGACTAGTTGCCATTTTCACACAGCTATTGAAATCTGAAAATAACTTCTGAAAGTTTCACGAATGCGTCCAGATTGCCATTTTCACACAATGAAAGTTATCATCTTATTGTCTTAACATAAATTGTTGCATGCTATTTGCTAATATATGTTGGTTCTATCTTGTCTTAATTCTTAAATCTTGAGATTTTAAATGAAATAATTTTGTCTTGAATCATTTAATTTTGTTCAATTCGAACGGGAGATTTAACTAATGTGCCTACTAATACAAGGTAAAGGGGTCAAAACCTGAATTCTGCGTCTATAACTGGAGCCAAAGGTAATGAATTTACTGGAGAATAAAGTGGGTTTGGCCTCAGGCTCTTAGCTTACCCCAAAAGAAAAAAAAAAAGAAAAAAAAAAGAATTTTGTGGTCTTGTGCAAAAGAATAAATAAACAGCATTATATATGCGATATAGATAGCCCAATTAGACCAATCCAAAAATGACGAAGGGCAATGAGAAGGGTTTCGTGTCGGATTGGATGTTCTTTTGTTGGGACATTTGTGGTCTTGAGATTTTTTTGGGGGTTCTATAAATGCTAGTCATGGTCAAGAAGGACATAGATAGGGGCATGGATGGCTATTAGTGATAATCGTTTAAAACAATGTAATATTTTTTAAAAAAAGTTATAACTACATTTTAACTGTTTGTATATGTTTACAAAAAAAAGTGTAACATTTTATTATTATTCATGGGGTTCTATGTATAATAATTATGTATTTATTATTAATTATGTATATGTTATAAAGTTTTACAAAATAATTCACATAGAGTTGTATTATATTAGTGTTTCAGTACGAAAGATGCATCCCTCCTTGTTGAGTAGGTTTGTAAAAGAATCATGCCAACTCACAAGTTGGTCTGATGAATAGTTAGGCATCATTTGATAGCGAGTCAACTTTGAGCAGCTTAACGAAACATTCAAGTTGTAACTTGAGTGCAAATATTTGCTGCGCTGATAGTTATCATAGAGCACTACCTATTTTACCCATTTTAAAATATATTGTGTACAGTATTAACTTTATGATTTGAATTTAATAAATTTTAATCAAGTTCTTAAATTAAGTTAAAACTCGATTCCACTCTACTCGTTTGGTTGAAACTTGAATACTTATTAGTAACGGCGAAGTATGTTAAAAAGAGTTTGAAAAATGATTATAGTCTTGATTCCACATTTGACATGAACACACTTCCAAAAATGCTCTAGGAAACTAGAAATGTTTTGAGATCGAGTGCAACAAATTACGACATGAATAGTAGTGGAAAGCTAGCTGGCTCCATGATACATCTTCCTCCAAGACAAACCATCTGCTATTTCCCCAAGGGAAACCACGGTTTCATCATATAATTTTTTGTAAGGCTCATGGCCTCATACAATGTAGGCCTAACGGACCAAGTGAATTTGGCTAACTATATGCTATAATTTCTACCTAATCCACAGCAAATGATATGTTAACTGAGTTGTCCGCACAGATAAAGTTTTAATTTCTATTCATAAATGTCAATTTTCAAATACACTAAACACACTTATTTACTTAAAAATTTGTGGTCGACAGACTAAAGTAGACTACATATCATATTAGTATTTGAATAAACAACACATATACCAAGCTAATTAACAACCATCGATGCCTTCAAACACTTAATAACAATTCTCATCTTCTTACAAGTCACAAGGATGAGATCGATCCCCAAGTGCAAGGTTTTGATTTGCTTACTAGTGTGGTGTATAAAGCAAGTTAGTGGAAGGGAGCAAATTGTAATTAAATTTGTCAATTAGGGTGTGATATTTTATTTACAAACAAAAGACTTGCTTGTTACAATAGCATAGTTGAGAGGGCCAAATTAAATTTTTCACTAGAATATGGACGTAGATGATACTTGAATCCCATTGTTCCAACTTCAAATTATTTTTTTCGGCAACGATAACATTTGTATAACTTTAATCCAGCATAATTGTGACAATACACAAAGTATACTACTGTGTGGATCCCTCTAAGCTTTTATTTATTTATTTATTTATTTTTTTGCATCAATTTGGTGGCCAAACATTATGAATGCACCTACTCAGGTGAGTGTAAATGGTGGTCCTAATTTTAGTGCGGATTTTGAAGTCGACTTGCAGATACATTCAATGAAGTATGAACTTTGGCGATAAGCACATTTAGGCCTGTTTGTACAAATCCAGTGCATTCATTTTTAATCTGTATCATGTACTGTACTAACCAAGTTAGGAGAATTTCATTTGGGATCAAGCTTTAGCAAGTTGAGCTTTAGCTTCAGCTCGTTCACTTGATGGGAGCTTTGGCTCATTTTGTGAAGATTGCACAATTTTAGGCCGCAATGGATTTTTTGTCCCTCTCCTTGTTCTACTATCTGTCTCACTTTTTATTATATTACTATTGTTTCTTCATAACATTATATTTTAATTTTTTTTGTTTCCTTAAAATCCAGTAACTATTACCGAATAATACACAAAATTTGACAAACTCAAAAAATCAAAATACACAAAAAATGAGGTTTTTTAAATGAATTTTCTGCTATATTTTTTGATTTTCTATTACATATTACTTTTTTGAGACAGTTATATTTATTTTTTACTGTGTTAGTAGTTATTTGATAATAAGACAAAAAATGATGTTTATTGAAGGAAAATAACAATATAACAAAAAGTGGAGTAGAGAGTGGAAATAAGAAGTGGAACAAAAGATCTGTATTAATTTTAGGACTGTTATCGCAAATTGGCATTTGTATTCACTTTGTATGAAATATGATTTTTTTTTTGGGTGCATTTACCACGACATTAAATACAAAAGTGAGTACAATTGCACTTGGAAGTATAGCTAAAACTTTCTAATTGAAGTAGATAGAGTTTTAATTGTTTTTGAGCTGAATTGGAGACCTTTAGATTTTTGTCAAGCTCAAGCTGAAGCATATTTAGATACTTAATGACTACAACAATACATTTAATCTACAAGAAAATTCATTTCATAGATAATCCATAGAGGGGGAAAAAAACTGAAAGGACTTTTTTAGCAGAAAAACCATTCCACCATCCCCTTCTCAATCTTTTAACAGAATTTATCGAACCAAAACTCAAAGAACATTTTTGCAGTAGAGAAAATCATTCAATCAACTTTACGTACGAGCAAGCCTTACCTTATTCGCCCTGTAATACAGATTCACAGATATTGCTTCTCAAGTATAGAGACATGGAAGGGCCAATCGATGTGGGTATTTAACAAGGCTTATTGGAGTAATGAATTACTGCAACACATTCTTCTTTATTTCAGGCTGTTGAAAGTAAAACACAGCTCAAATGACATTTGAGCCAGAAAAAATGGCTCCGACTAGTTGCCTAAAAATTGCATTCCAGAAAGACCAGTACTAAAAAATGTTGTGGCAAATGGCAAATTCCTTTCCCATTTTCCCCAATTACTGATCCAGGTTGGAGGTGCAAATACTTTATCATCTGTCTGCTCAAGTTCTTTAATTTCTCAAACGACAGCCTTTTCTTCAGATTGCACTACTTTCCCCATGGCCACATCAGGGGTGGTGTCTGTTTCTTTGTATTTGTAATACTTGGCGCAGACCAGAAAGTAGATCAAATTCAGGAGCTCCAGCACAGCTATAAAGTAATAAAAGTAATCCAACTTTCCCATATTGAGATCTTCTGCTAACCAGCTTTCTCCATTGCTTCTACTTGTTATGCTTTGGACTATTGATGATAATAAACTACTTAAATAACTCGATCCTGCAATCCCAACAAATACAAATGCCATGGCAATGCTCCTCATGTTTTCAGGGCATTGCTGGTAGAAAAATTCATTTTCGCCAACGATCGTAAATGCCTCAGTCAGCCCTGACAAAGCCAATTGTGGAGTTAGCCAAAAACCTGACATTGAAGATATGGCACCTTTTCGTGGTTCAATCCCTAGTGTTGGTTTAGTAAGGGCAATCGTTCGTCGCTTATTTTCAACCAAGCCTGATACAACCATGGTTAAAATGGACAATGCCATGCCAATTCCCATTCTTTGCAGGATTGTGAGGCCACCTTCATGTCCTGTGCGTTTCCTCAGCCATGGAACTACGGTTCTATCCCAAATTGGTATCCAGATTGTAAGGCTTAACATCGCGATTACGATGTAAGAAGCTGCAGGGATCTTGAACTTGCTTTTGCCAAACCGCCTGTCTGCTTGAAGGGCCTGAAATACAGCGTAGTTTTGCTGTTGGACCACAGAAACAAAGTAGATGATGCCTGCAATCCAAACTGGGATTACTCTTAACAAGCATTTCACTTCCTCAACTTGTTGAATATCGCAAAGTCTCCATGGATTGGCAGCTGATCCATCTGGGTTTATTTGATCTTCAGATGTTATGATTGCAGCTTTGTTGAGAAATCTGAATGCAAAAACCATCTTGCTTGTTAATGCAAAACATTTATCCACTGATTAAGCCAAGATATTGGTTCGTCTGTAAAGTAAATGCATAGTTATTCTGTAAACTCTGATCTTTCACCTCGAAATGTATTAACGTTTGATAAAAAACTGAAGTTTGAAAATTGAAATCTAAAAACTGAAGTTTGAAAATTGAAATCTGAAATATAAATTCATTAAATTATTGAATTATTAAATTATTAAATCAAATACATTTGGGTGTACGTCACATTCAGTGATAACTGAATACAATATCACTTATTTTTTGAAGCAAGTTTTGTTTAGGAAATTCAATGTCACTTAATTAATTCAGATATTCAATTTTTGGTTGTCAAACGCGTTTGAACATATTAAGATATGAATCCATTAAATTTAAGTGCTGGATTGAATTATCAAACATGGCCTAAGATTATCAGCCATTAAACAAAATTTTATGAAATTTTCCAAAAGAATTGGTGAAGCGATGGACTAAACAATTGTGGGCAATCATTATTAATTCACAATTTCAATTCAATTTAATCTGCCCAAGAAAACTTGGAAACTGCAGTATTTAGTGATTACTTTGAGAACTACCTGGCATGTTTGTGAAAGACATTAAGGGCCTTTTAGAGTGATTTGCTCGAATTTGATCATGTATCAAAAGAGATCTGAATCAGTGCTTTATGCTTTTGGTGGACTAAACTAGTAAACTTGAGCACAAGTTCAACCAAAAAAGAAAAAGGAAAAAGATATATAAGAATGACAAATTATAATTTGCTAAAAGTTTGAGGTCCATTGTGCTCATTTATCGAAAATGGGATAGGTGTTAGGCAGGTCCATCTTGAAATAATTAATTCTCCTTTAGACTTTGCAGCAATTTACTATTATCCTTTTGGAGCGACTGATGAAATTAAATATTAGTTCTATCGACAGGGACAGGAGAAAAGAAAAGATGGTATTTCTTCGTGATTCCGGGAGAATTGTCACTTTTCCATACCAGCTCAAGAGTTTCCTCTTCTGAACCAAACAATAAAAGCAGAGCAGTATGAATTTTTAGTTAATTGCATACTGCCCCTTCTGAATTATCAATAATTGGCTCTTTGCCCCAAAACTATTAATAGGAACAGTTTCAATTTAATTTATATTAATAACTGCTTGCAATGTGCACAAATCACATTTGTTTATTTGTTCAAATCGGACTGAAAGGAAGGGCAATGGAAGGGATTTCATGGTAAAAGAAAGGATTGAGAATTGTAACCAAAACATGATAGTGAAAAGGGGCAAAGAGAATAGAGGTGGGGCTATTTTGGGAACTTTGATTACTTATAAAGGCTAAAATCATTATATCATTTTTTTTAAAAAAATAAATAAATTTTGGGTTGACACGAGTTATATTATATACACTAATTTGATGGTACTAGTAGTACTAACCAGCAGCATGTGATATGAGTTGTAGAATATGAAAAAAAAATGTTGAGACCATTATTACCTGAACTGATCTGTATAAGCAAGCCTTGCATTGATGGAACTTGCGGCAGAGAAACTTCTAAAAAGGGACTGCTTAGGTTCCTCCGGCAGCTGTAATTTCCTTTTCCTGATTGCAGCAACTACAACTCGAGCTACACTGACCAATGGACTTCCCTCCGGCAAAACGATAACATAAATTCTTGTGCCCAAGAAGAAGAGTGCACAAGACAGGAACATCAGAAACGTTGGAATCCCTAGTCCAATAGACCAGCTCATGTTGGATTGAACGTAGACTATGATTGTGAGTGACACCATCATGGCGAAAGTGTAAGTCAAATAATACCAGTTGAAGAAACTATTGATCCCTCTTCTCCCAAACTCTGTTTTGGGATTGAACTGATCAGCTCCGAAGGCTAAATTACATGGTCTAATGCCACTAGCCCCTATTACTAGCAGTGCAAAACCGCCCAACAAAAACGCCATCTGCCATTGTGTTGGACTGGCGCATATGCTGCCATCGCCGCATGCAGGGGGGTGCAGATTGTGGATTGCAGCTGTTAGCGTAAGTATCAACATGCCCTGCAGAAGAGAAGAAGAGGGTACTCAGAATTGAAATGATCATGTCCTTCAAAATGATCCAAGAATTACAAGAAGCTTAATTAAAACCCGAACTCGATCGAGCTATGGAGAAAAATGCTATTTAGATGAGTAATCAATGGACTAATGCTTACCAGGAAGGAAGAAACTGAAGCAAACCCCAGCATGTTGTAGCGGCCGAAGTAAGTATCACAAAGGAAAGCACCAACCAGAGTACCAAAGTTGCAAGTGCCATTGAAGATGTTGATGATATTGGTGGCAGTGATGGTCTTCATGTGGAAAACAGAAGTCAAATAAATCAAGAGATTGGATGAGGTTCCAATGGTTCCAAGCTTCTCAAAAGTTTCATTTCCTGCATACAAAATTCATCCCGCGGGTTGGTTATCCAAAGTACGCCAAGACATACACTTGTCTATCTGCAGAAATAGCACAAGCAGCATCAAATTTACCTATGACAAAGGGCATAGCTTTAATTCCTCTATATTTGGGCTCTGTTCTTGTGGCCTTTTGCTCATGATTCTTCATGGTTTCTGCTTCAAGATGAGTCCTTTCCCCCAAAACAAAAAATTTTTCCCCCTTTGCTATCTTAATAACTGAAGTGCATGTTATGATGACGCAAATAGTCAGAAGAAAGACTAAAGAAGTTGTACTGCAAAGTAGCTAGCTGGGACCTTTAGGTGCATTATTTATGGGCCGAAATCCCTCCAAATCAAATCAAGTCGAAAATTTTCAACTTTTCTCTTGGCAGGCAGGCTGGGTGGAGTTTGACATTTGCGATGTGGTGTATGGTGTACAAAATCTTGGGTGTGGCGTGTGGGCATGAGTATCAACTTGGGCTAATATTGGAATTGTCACCCCGGTCAAATTAACTTGTATACATCTGTTTTTCCATTGATGATAGTAGCAACCTGTAAATAATTAATTCGCATAAAATTTTCTTATATACATGTCAGTTAAACATATTTCTTGATGTATCAAAAATAATCTAATTCTTGATGGACCAATTATTGGCTCCTGTTCTAATGCCATTATTGTTTACAATTTGTTTATCATGATAGAACTGGTTTGCCGATTGAATCGAATATCTGTTTGGATTGCTGAGTTTTTCAAAAACTAGTTTTTTAAATACATATAAAATTTTTAAAAAGTACTCTAAAAGATTCTTTAAAAAGTAGTCTAAATTTTTTTAATGTTTAAAAAATATCCCAAATTATATTCTAAAAACTCTTCTACTCTTAAATATCCCAAAATATTTTCTAAAAGTATTTCAAAATATACTATAAAAACTCTACTATAGTAAAATTTTTCAAAAACATCCCCAAAAACAGCTAAAAATTTTTCGAGTTGCTCAGCCTGGACACACGGTGGTTGTTCTCTTTTATACACTAATTAATGATTGGACATGGCCACCATAATGGATCGACGAAACAGAGAGCAAATGCAATGCTTACCTTACGAGTTACGATGCGTTATGGAGATGGACAGATGTTCAGGTGCAGTATCAGGGATCATTTAGGAGATCGAATGATCAGGTTCCATACAATTTTGATTTATACTTTTGTTATATATATACTTTGTTGACTTCCATTTTACATTATGGTTTTGGCTAGAGCCGGCAAAAAAGTCCAAAACCCAATAACCCGTCCCCAATCCACCCATTAATTTTAAAGGATGGGTTGGGTCAATTGAATTATGAGTTTTATTGGGTTGAGTAAGAACAACTCAACTTATTCATTGGACGGGTTGGATTTTTTATTTGGGTACCAATACCCAACTTGTTTAAAAGTAATTCAAAATAATAAATACAAGGTTTAATACACATATGCCCAACTATTTACATTTGGACATGTTTTAATAATTCATTAATTAATTTGTATTAATTTGTATTCCAAATTCTCATATATATATATATATATATATTTTCAATCAATTTTTTTAATTTTTATTTAAAAGAAAAAAGAAATTTGAAATAAAAACTCATGCTTATTTTACTTTTATAACAGTAGTTAAACTTGTTGAACTTCTATAATAATTTATTATGCCTTTTAAGAGTATGTTGTTTTCCTCCCCTTTTTTTCTTTTTTTTTTGTGGTAAAAATGTCAGAATAGTTCATGAATTCTCCTCTCATTTATTTCTTAAAAAGTTTGGGATTTTCCTTAATAATTTTTTGGGGACCAATACCAGTACTTTTTACAAGCATGTAATATTTTCTGCTTTATATTAGAGCTGTGGTAATTCTAAAAATTAATATGACCGTAGCATCAAGTATGATCCTAGATGATTCTAATTAATTAGGTGATGAATTATTTAACTGTATCAAATCAATAAAAAAATACCTTCAAATATATATTATATGTATATAGATCATGATATTAGCTTCGAATCAATATGGTTGACTTGCAGATTCTATTTTGTTTTAATTAATTATGGCAACTTGGGCATGGCTAGTCCAACGATTTCATTTCGTCTGAAGCAAATACCTCCAATCTTCAACTTCATGAGAAGCTTACAATCAGCAAGACAATTAATTTTCCCTCTTAATTAGCGACTCCAAGAACCAAAATGTAGTAATGTCTCCAGTCATTTAATGGAAGAAAGCAATTTGCATATTATCCCCAGATTGTAGTTCTGATGCATGGACCTTTCACAACAGTTTGCAAAAATTTCTAGAGTCATGAATCATAAAATTTTTGAGAATATAAGGACTAAAGTACAAACTTATTTTCTATAAGTTCAAAATTATTATACAACAAATTATATGTCTCTTACTTACATTTTCAAGTATAATATAATCTAGCATTCAATAATTTAAATACATAGAATATGACAATTTACAATAAAACAGATATGAATAGTAAAAGTGTTAATAAGTTGTGACAAAAATAAGTTTCAATCAATTAGTAGTATTAAAAAAGTATAAAGTAAACAATTGCTTTAGCTAATCTATTTAAATGTATAATTTATTATCTAAAATTCACAATACAAGCAATATAAAATATTATTCTATTTATGATGTGTTTCCAAGGAACTTAAGAAGTGAGTGTGTGTTTGTGTGTGTGAAAATACATTTATGTATGTAAAAATGTGTTTATATGTGTGAAAAAAATCTTTTTTGTGTGTTAAAATGTATGTGAAAAAGTTTATATATTAAAATGTATTAATTAATTTGTTGGGTCATATTTGGGTTATGGGTTTGAGATAATCCAATATGATCCAACCCAAAATCAACCCAATCTAAAGTTGGGCGGGTTGGGCATAACCCATTTAAGTACCCAATATTAACCTGCCGCCTAACCCCGCCCAATTGCCAGGTATAGTTCTGGCCATAAAAATTGGCGATGTTGCCCCGTTTGGATTGCATTTTCCGTCATTTTCCATGGAAAAATTACTTTAGCGATTGATGTATATGAGGGAAAAAGGTAATAGAGAAATGTAATCAAGGAAAACGACATAATTTTTCGACGGAAAACGGCAATCCAAACAAGGCCTATGTCATAATAATGTGTTCTTTTCAATGAACATCCTAGACTATTATTAGTCTCTCCTTTCTTCTTACATAATAATGTGCCAAGTACTAAATTTAGTAAATTACATGAGCTTTGCACTATGTCAATAACTAATCCTAATGATGAAGAAATGGTTTGAACCTTAAACACCATCCAACATGTATCTAGTTAATAGTGTGGATGAGTCTTTCTTATTGATACTCCATTGAATTTGCTTCAAAAGCTCGTTCGAATCTAATTCAAGAATTAATTAAATCAAACTTGAACAGCTTTTTATGTTTGTAAAATTTTAAGTTCGACTCCAACTTGATTTGATTAGTACAAATTAGAATTCATAAGTAAAAAAAAAAAAACTCGAGTTACTTGATTGTTTGAATTCGATTTGGTAAATAGACAAATCAAGTTTAAACAGAATTCTAAACTTGTTAATATAATCAAACAAGTTTGAACACTAAAGTATTTGGATTGATTAATCATAGACACAATAAAATAATAATAATAAAAAAAGATCTTTTCCAAAAATCTTGAGGAAAGATTCTGTTCTGCAAACCATGAGATTAGGCTCTAAAAAAAGAGCTGGTTATAAAATAAGAAATTCAAACTAAGGTCGGCAGGTATTATGGCTCCATTGATGTCTCTTTGACTTGCTTTCCATTCGCAGTACCTATTGATAGAGATTATGGTCCATTGCCACTATGTGATTCAACGCAACTTTTTAAGCTCAAATGACATGCCGCATGTCTTTCTTCTTGGCTTAAAGTATCTGGTGGGTTCGTCTCTGTCTACTTTTGGGAGTTATGAATGATCACGGCGATGATAGAATGATGGGTAAGCATATGTATATATATAGGTTTTCTAGAAGTAGCGTCAGCAGGCGCGTAAGCACTCATTTGAATTGGTGATGATTCAGTCCCCTTCGAATTATTCGTGGGTCTCTTCAAGTCCCCTCCTCTACGTTGACTTGTTATGAGAAATGGGTAGAGGTATATGGGAAATAATAGACAAGTGGGAGCAGTCAATTTGTAAAATTTTTGTAGGTAGAAAAAGGAAGCTTTATAAAATTCCCATATACTATTTTTCCCCAAAAAGTTGGAATAAAAGATGATAATGATAGCGTCAGTCAAACATCATCCCATATAAATCTGAAAACTCCAATGAAGATGAGAAAGATATTATAGGATTTTCCCAACCCTCACTCTTTTTTTTTTTGAATTGTTATATATTTTCCCTTTCTTGCATAATCTCCCAAACTAGGCCTAATTTATAACTCCGTTGACTACTTCTATAAAGCCAATTTTTTTTTTTAGTTTTTCCCCTCATTTCTGTAATTGATAAAAATGACAATTCTTTTCTTTCATGTTTAAATAGGCAAAGCTGTTTCTGATTGCAAAAGGAAAAAGTGATTGAAAACAAGTCAAGATATTTTTCGCTTAAAGAAAAGCTATTCGACTGATTTTAAGCAATTGCAAGCAATCCTAGCAGTAGCATGCCTATATCTATATTTGGACGAAAATGTTAATTGAATAATCTTTTGACCAAAAATTTGAATATTTTCAAATTTGTATACAATATAATCCTTCCATAAGTATAATTTCACACAAAAAAAACCCTAAGAGTATGCAATGATTAGAATGTCAAGGCTCATTATATTGTAGCATTCATGTTGAATAAGCTATGAATGACTACACCTCATGTGCACATTGCAATTGAAATTACTACTCAATTTTCACATGTTAAAATTCAAGCCAAAAGATAAACAGCCTCAAAACTTCTTGATGATTCCGATTCAACTGGCAAATTAGTTTGCCTTCTCCCAATCATGAATGAAAATTTGATCCATGTATAAAATCATTTACAAATCTCAAACAATTTCTTTCTCTTCAGACTGCAATTTCACCATGGCCACTTCAGAAACGTCCTCTGCCTCTTTGTACTTGTACCACCTCGCACAGACTAGAAAATAAATCAAATTCAAGAACTGCAAAATTCCTACCAAGTAATAATAGTAATCCAATCTTCCCTTGTTGAGATCTTCAGCTAACCAGCTTTCTCCATGACTCCTGCCTGTTATGCTTTGAATAATTGATGATATTAAACTACTCAAGTAACTCGCTACTGCAGTGCCAACAAATATGAAAGCCATCCCAATGCTCCTCATGTTCTCAGGAAATTGCTTGTAGAAAAATTCATTTTCTCCTATGATGGCGAATCCTTCTGAAATCCCAGACAAAACCAATGGCAGAGATAGCCATAAACCTGACATGGAAGAAATGGCACCTTTGTTCGGTTCAAACCCGATTGTTGGCTTAGAAAAGGCAACGCTTCTTCTTTTGCTTTCCACCAAGCCTGAAACGATCATAGTCACAACAGAAAATGCAAATCCAATTCCAATTCTTTGCAGGATTGTTAGGCCATCTTCTTTTCCAGTGACCCTCCTCAGCCATGGAACTATAAATCTGTCGTAAATTGGGACCCAGATGGTGAGGGCTAGCATGGCTACAACGATGTAAGAAGCTGCAGGAATCTTGAATTCGCTGGTGCCAAAACGCCTGTCTGCTTGAAGGGCTTCAAAAACAACATAGTTCTGGATTTGAACTACTGAAATGAAGTAGACGATGCATGCTATCCATATGGGAATTACTCTCAATATGCATTTAACTCGCTCCACTTGCTGAACACTGCAGAGTCTCCATGAATTTGCTGGTGATCCATCCGAATTTATTTCGTCTTCACGGGTTATGATTGCAGCTTTTTCGAGAAATCTGATGTGACAAAAGTGATCTTTATTGTTAACTACAGTACTACGAAAACTAAAATCTAGTGCACAAGAAATTTGATAAGACAATACCGACCTCCACTATCCGCAGTGGAAAATGGTCCTATCATAATTCAATTTCCAACCAAATAGTGTTCCGTAAAGTCTAACTCAGTTTGCTTACACACAAAAATAAAAAATCGTGTTCAATTCAAACAATCAAATAGTAAAACTATAGCAATAAAATCAGTATCAATTTTCGTTCTCTAAAACATATGAGACTCTTTTTTTCTTTAAACTTCCAATTTGTTAAAAGATATTTTGTTGAGAGAACATTCTAGAACATCGTAAGAAACAATTTAAAAACGAATTAATTTTTTATGCACTGACAGCATAATTCTTTTATGTGATATGTTAGTGTGAAAAAAAAAATTCATACACTGACCGTATATAAAGAACTCACTTTTTAAAAATTATCTCAACCTAAGGCATCAAAGGAATTAAGTTGAATAAAGATTTCACTCGTGGTTTTTGTGGACTTCTGGAATCTAATCTAGGTAGATTTGAATGAAGATAATTTTGAAGTGCCTTCATGGCTACTGTGAACAATTAAAGAAGTTTGGTAGCAGGGGCAATTATTTAAGTTCCTTTCATTCCTTTCTAAGACCATCTAGACCTTGCCATTCGTTCTAATGCTATCCTTGTACCGACAAAAAACAATTCCTATCGCTAGTTGGCAAAGATTTTAAGCTTCTAATGACCAAATAGGGCGACGAAAGATTATGCAAAAACATCATGAGTTTGGGCACTAACCTGATCATCAGTGTGTTTGGATTGTAAATTATTTGAGATAATTTTGTGAAAAAAGTATTGTAACACTTTTTTGATATGATATATGTGAGATAAAAAGGTGGTTGAAAAAATATGTTGATGATGCAAGCAAGTCAGTGTGTGTAAATAAGGTATAAATAAAGTGTAATTTTTTACCGTCCAAACACACTTAAACAAGTTCCTCCAGGAATTAATGCATTTCCTTCTTTCTTTTTTGACAGGTAAAAATCGTAGAAATATGAGGTGGAGACCAAGACAATACAGTCTTAGTGGTTAGACATTTCATTTGACTCTTTCGAACTGAACAATTGACCATTGTCCTTGAGAGAGAAATTTTTTCTGCACAAAGTTTATATATCATGATTACCTGAACTGGTCCGTATAGGGAAGCCTTGAATTGATAGAACTGGCAGTAGAAAAACTGTTAAAAAGAGACACCTTAGGATCCTCTGGCTGCTTCAATTTCCTTTTCTTGATTGCAGCAACCACAACTTGAGCCACACTAGACATTGGACTTCCCTCTGGCAACACACAGACATATATCCTCGTACCCAAGAAGAAGAATGCACACGATAAAAACATCAGAAATGCTGGAATCGCGAATCCAATCGACCAGCTCACATTCGATTGAATATAAACTATTATTGTTAGAGACACCATCATGGCAAAAGTATAGGTCAAATAGTACCAATTGAAGAAACTGGTGATCCCCCTTCTCCCTGATTCTGTATTTGGATTGAATTGATCAGCTCCAAAGGCCAAATTGCATGGCCTTATCCCGCTAGCCCCTACCACTAGGAGCAGCAGACAACTTATCAGAAATATTATCTGCCCCGGTGATGGACCAGCACATCTGCTTCCTTCGCCGCACGCCGGAGGGTGCAGCTTGGAGACTGCTGCCGTTAGTGTAAGCATAAGCATTCCCTGCACCACAAGGGTCATAAAAAAAAATCATCAATATTCTTACTTACTACATACTCTAATAGTAGGATCAAAAAAATTCTTCTCAGTACATGAAGTTGTACTCTTAAGCATGGTAAAAAGGGCTAAATTTATACTAACTGTTAAGAATTTTTTTCCCCTTAGAGCAGGGGGGTGGATGGGATATGAGAAGTGGGGAGGGGAAAGAGAGATTTAAACCTAAAACTTTCAAATTCTGAGATCTGAACCTTAATCACTAGGCCACGGTCTCCTCAGCTGTAACTGTTAAGAATAATGCTCAGTTGCTCACCAAGAAAGAGGAAACTGAAGCAAAGCCCAGCATGTTGTAGCGACCGAAGTAAGTATCACAAAGGAAAGCTCCAACCAGAGTACCTAAGTTGCAAGTGCCATTGAAGATGTTGATGACATTGGTGGCAGTGATGGTCTTCATATGGAAAACAGAAGTCAGATAAACCAAGAGATTGGATGAGGATCCAATTGTTCCAAGCTTCTCAAAAGCCTCATTTCCTGCATGGTAGAATATTGTTAAACTCTCATGCTTCTACTGCCCAACAAATGCAATTATTTATATCAGAACGATTAAACATCAAATTGATGTACCTACGACAAAGGGCATAGCCTTGATTCCTTGATAATTTGGCTCATGCTTTGTATCTTTCTGTTTCTGCGCATGATTCTTCATTGCTCTCAGCTCTAAAGGCAAGTGCTTAATTTCAAGTTTATGTATGTTTCTCAATAGTGTGTATACAGACCGAATGGCTTTCTTTGTATTTATGAACTTGTACCAGGAAGTGGCTTCTTCATCCTAGAAGTACCCTATTTAAGGAGATCCTAGCCTCAATTGCTCATGCGTTTAGAAAACATGGTTTTAGAAAAATTTAAACACATTCTCTGATTACTTTTTTATCTCACGTACATATTCCTTTATAGAACTGCTTAATAATTTTATTCCTTGAAACACCCTAAAAGGCAACCATCCAAATTTATGAGTTTATTTATGATAAAATTATGGAGCAATATGTTTGCGCTTTATGTTGTTTAGTTATATTCCCTTAAATCATTTCATGTATATGAATGCTTTCTTTTTCTTCTTCCTTTTTGTCTTTTTATTTTGTTTTGCACGCATTTGCAACTCAATGCAGGCCGGTTAGAACAGTCAACTTGCCAACTTCAAACTATTTGCAGCCTCTTCCTACCATTTTGAAGTCTCAATAGGATATTTGTCCTTTTTTTGTGTGGATGTCTGGTAAACTCTTTGGACTGAAATTACATTACTCAAATGGGGGTATCCAATCGGTGGAAAAACATCTGTCCACGAAAGCATCAATCATTGAGACTCCACTGAGAATGGACATCAATATCAATGGACCAAACTAATCAATTAATTAATGGTTGAGGCGATTATCTTGTCCTAAATATACATATATAAATGAATAAGAAGACATACAGATTCTTGGACGGTTGCTCTTTCCAAGGATAATTCGAGTTTGGCTAAGTTTCATGGGGTACCACGTGGTGTTGTTGTGCTAGGACAGAGATGCAAGGTACATACGTCTAACACACCAGAGAACATCTATACCTCTTTGGTCGGTCTAGGTCGCTATAACAACTTGCTAGTGCTATCAAAAAATAATAATAATAGACGTGTTATATTTGTTGTCTACCTTCTTTCAGCAAGGAAAATACAAACATTGTTTTGATTTAATTTGACACACGCAAGTGTGCAAGGTATATTATATTATTGTCATCAACTCTTCTCATTCTGGCCGTAAAGCCACATCATTTTTACAGTTAATTGGAAAACCTTATCCATCAAAATGAGATACGAGTGCCAATTCATGTAAGCTAAGTGGTTTCATGTCGATCGATTTTGTGGTTTTATGGCAACTTTAAGAAGGCATATTTCTCAAGCATGGGACTACTTCCATGAGGTCTTTTTTTGTTAATCTTTTTGTCTAAATTTGGCCCTTGTTTGTTAACCTTTTTGTTTAAGTTTCAATAGTTTGCTTTAGATATTCACAATACTGTAGATTCATTTGTGAACTTTCATCAACACATGTTTAAAGTACCCCTTCCCTTCATGTAGATGTATCCCGGAAATTGATGCCTGAAGGCAAGCTTTCAAAAGAGGTTTGATCGTTTCTGATGGAATGGTTGACTATAAATGAATGAATGGTTGGCGGACTTTCGTATGAAAATCCAAGAAAGGTAAACATGCATGGCCAATAGAATTGGACACGGTTAGCCTTTGCTTCGCACGTTTAAAACAGTACAATGATGGATATTCCGAATCACCGAATATGAATTGGAAGAATTTAGTCAAATAGACTAGGACCCTTTTCGAAAAGTTGTTCTCCTAGCCTATTTTTGGAAGAAAGAAATGGGGACCAAGGATAAATAAAAAGAAATTAAGTTACGTTTGATAAAACTAAAGTTTGAAAATTGAAAATTGAAATATGAAAATTGATAAAACTAAAGTTTGAAAATTGAAAATTGAAATATGAAATCTAAATTTATTAAATTATTGAATTGTTAAATATTAAATCAAATATATTTGAACGTATATCACATTCAATGATAAATGAATAACTTATCACTTATCTTTGACAAATTTTGTTTAAGAAATTCAGTGCCAGTTAATTAATTTAGGTATTCAATTTTTCGTTATCAAACTCATTTGAATATATTAAGATCTAAATCCATTAAATTTAAGTGATGAATTGGATTATCAAACAGAGCTTTAGTCACTTGACTCCTACGATTTTCCTCCAACCTTTTCTATCCACCTCTCCCAACCACACAAAACAACCCCCCCTCCCCCACCCCCCTCTCTTCAAAAACAAAAAAGAAAAAAAAAAAGAGATAGAAAGAAGAATATTGTTTGAATTGCAAAACTTGAAGTTTTTGTGTGTAAACATGATAGACTCTGTTGTGGCTGGGAATTAGAGAAGGTCCCTTCATCTTTCAATTTTCTTTCACGCCAAATAGCACGAAAGGCACAACACAGTGGTTCCATGCTCACTTTTCCATTTACTTCAAAAACATGCATCATTTTATTTTATTTTATTTTATTTTATTTTTTTCATATTTTGCCTAAACCATGTTGGCTTATGTCTCCAAGTCCACGCTGATTCCTCCACTTTCCCTATTTTTTTCTGTTTATATTTTTTTTTCTTTTCTTGTATAGGAGGGGCACAGTCGTAATTAAACGACTATAAGTGGTAAACAAAATCTGTGCATTTGAGTTCAGCTTGCGTTGTATAAGTGCAGAGCCATCCCACATTGGCGCAAGCTTCAACTTTTTCCGACCATATTAGATGGAGTCCGGAAGGCCGTGCAGTCTCCCTGGTTTCTGATATAGTTATGTAATTCTAAAATTTCGTTAAAATATTATACAAATTTTTTTTGGTCAAAAGTTAAAATATCATACAATTGACTTAATATAATATACACTGATTTTACTTTTATTAAACAGGTCATATTCAACCAATAGTATGGCACTCTAACCAGGGAAAGTAGTTTGTCTATACATTATTGTTCTATTTGATTCCAGCATCTTCCACCTCATTAGATACCAACCTGATTTGATGTTTAGTTTTTTATTGCGCATAGCTGTATTATTTATTGGATCATATCTATAATCTTTACTCAGTAACTAGAACAGTATTATTATGATTGATAATGTATACACTGGTGGTAGCGTAAATATTATTACTGTTGGATATATGATAATTCATTTGAATTTAAATTTGATATCTAAATTTTGCAAATGTTTCATACCTTTAGTGATAATAGTGTATATGCTGTCAGTATATATAAGATTAACTCTTATTATTACAGGGGTTCATGCACAAAATAAGCCGAGGTCCAATGTGATAAATTTCTTGTTCAAAAGTATTGTAATTCAGAGGTTGGTGACAATTTTAAAGCATTAATAATTTATCCACTTTGCATTTTTTTTAATGTGCTTATTTTGTCACCTAATGGAAAAAAACTTATTATAATTACTTGTTTTAGAAAGAGGCTTCGATACAGAATATATACTTGTTGGCAATGAACAAGGAACATCATGTCACTGGTAATTAACCTTAATATTGTTGTGCTGTCAATGTTGTCACTCGACAAAATTTCCTCCTCTTTGGTGCTGTGAAGTATCAATTGTTTTTTGAACGATTAATTTTACTGCTCGTGATTTTTGAGAAATCAAGAAGGAAAATGGCCTCACTAGGAGATGCACATCATCTGCTGCAGTTCTTTATTTTCTGGCTAAATTAGTAGAATCCTAAAGGAACCAAGCCAAGGATATATGCAGAAAATTAAGACAACGAGATGCAATCAAAGCTTTGAGTGGACATAACTAAGAAAAGTTAAGTCTGCTCTTAATTTCTTCTTTGAAACAGTAAATCTTCACTAAACTTATGCAATTCTTGTTCAACTGACTAAACTTACGTACAACTGACTGAAGCCTTAGTCCTTGTTCCCATAGCCTGTGAGGCATTCCATGCTTTAAGAAAAATATTATGGCATTTTCATCAGACTGCAGGAATTTGTTCATGTTGATTATTATGGTTCATTTCTAGGGTCATCACACCAGGATTGCTGTCTGGTCCTTTATACTTGTACCACTTTGCACAAATAAGAAAATAGACAAAAGTTAAACATTTCTAGAGCTGCAATCGAGTAATAGAAGTAATCCAATCTCCCCTTGTTAAGATCATCTCCCAACCATTCTGTTGTCCTGTGAATCACAGATGAAAAGAAGCTACTCAAATAGCTGGACCCTGCGAAGCCCACAAACAAGAATGCTAAAGCAAAGCTCCTCATATTTTCAGGGAATTGCTTATAGAAAAGTTCATTTTGACCAATCAGGGCGAATGCTTCAGAAAGTCCTGATAGTGCAACTTGAGGAATTAAACCACATTGCTGACATTGAAGAAATTGCTCCTTTGCCAGGAACTGATCCCAGTGTTGGTTCTGTGAGAGCTATGATCCTCCTTCTGTCCTCAATGAAGCCTGAAATGAGCAAGGCAAAGACAGATATTATCAGGCCTATTCCGACTTTCTGGAGGAGCGTCAATCCATCTTCTTTCCCTGTTAGTCTTCTGAGCCATGGAACTAAAATCCTGTCATAAATGGGAAGCCAAATCGTAATGGTCAACATAGCAAAGATGATGTATGAAGCAGCTGGGATGTGGAAATTGCTCTTTCCTAGGCGTCTATCAGATTGAAGGGCTTGGAAGACTGCATAGTTCTGTTGTTGGACTACAGAAACATAGTAGATTAATCCAGCAGCCCATATGGGAATTAGTCGTACTACACATTTTACTTCTTCAACTTGCTGGATACTGCAAAGTTTCCATGGATCTGCTGCTGATCCATCTGCTTTGATCGAGTCATTTGATGTTATAACAGCTGCTTTGTTAAAAACCTGAACATGACCACCACTTATTATTGGAAGAAAATTACAGGTACAAACAATACATACAAAATGAATTCAGAATACTGATGTGATTCTTGCAAGCATAGTACCTTGAATTGCTTGGTGTAAGCGATTCTAGAGTTTATGGAATTGGAAGGAACATGGTTGAAAAGTGAGATCCACCGTTGCTTTGGCAACTCAACTTGTCTCTTCTTGAATGCAGCTACAATAACTTGTGAAATGCTAGTTAAAGGACTCCCCATTGGCATCACTTTCACATATATTCTTGTTCCCGCAAAGAAAACCGCACAGGATAAGAACATAAGAATTGTTGGAATAGCCAACCCTAGAGACCAGCTCACATTGGATTGCACGTAAACAATCGTGGTCAATGAAATCATGACTGCAAATGTATAAGTGCAATAATACCAGTTGAAAAAGCTGCTAATTCCTCTTTTCCCTGACTCTGTATTAGGATTAAATTGGTCAGCCCCAAATGGCAAATTACAAGCCTAATGCCAGAAGCACCCACAACTAGTAATCCAAAGCCACTTAACAGAAATGCCATTTGCCAAGGTGTTGGACCGAAGCATCTGCCTGCCTCTTCACCTCCACTTCCACATTGAGGCGGATGCAGCTTTGAAATGGCTGCTGTTAGAGTTAACACAAGCATACCTGCAATGAGAACTCGAAAGATACCAAGAATTAGATTTGCATTCAACTATTACTAATTAGATGAATGAAGTTGAGTTTGAAGCAATGATATGACCGAGAAGATATAGCACTGCAAATTCTCATACCAAAAAGGAGGATACTGAAGCAAATCCCAAGGTTTTGTAACGACCAAAGTAAGTATCAGACAGGAAGGCTCCAAGCAAGGTTCCGAAATTGCAAGTTCCATTGAAGACGTTGATGATATTCGTCGCCGTAATGGACTTCAGATTGAAAACACTTGTCAGGTAAACCAAGAGGTTTGATGCGGTACCGATTGTTCCCAGTTTCTCAAAGGTTTCGTTCCCTGCAAAATTTTCATTACAACAATGTTATTCCCGAATAAGAGGCGTGACTCTTTTCAGGCCCTTATGGAAAGAGTTGCAGTCGTTGACTGAGGCAAAACGCTATTAACAGCCTTCCTATTTCTTATAGCCACTAAATATTTGGAGGCACTCTGGTCGCTAGCCCTCCATTTGAAAGCCTCCTCTGTTTTCTAGAATATGATCTTCTGTTTGTCCCATAATTTTATTCCAATTCCAGACAACAACGTACTCTCTGCCACCTGAACATTTGTGATTATTCAGTATGCAACAAATTGGTCGTATTCACGGTCTGTGGCTGACTGCTTGTTCTTTCAGCATTCAGTTGCCAGAAAAAGCGTTTTCTGTTGGGAACTAGCTGCTTTTCTGCTTAAAACTCGTAACATTTTACAGAAATTCAAGAATGACTGGGATGAGATGATTATCAAAGAGGGGAAGGGGGAAAAAAAACTGTGTTAATCATGAAGATTACTTTATGAAAGAAATATAACCTTTTGTATCAGCTTGCGTGTGTAGAAACATACCTATGACAAAAGCATGGCCTTGATTCCTCTATAGTTGGGTCCATTACTAGTAGCCTGGCTCTCAGTCTTCTCCATTGCCACTTTCCAGACAAATTTTTATCCGTCTGTCAAAATTTTCCCTTTGATCATTGAACTAACTTGCATGGTTTTAGGATTTATATAGGAAATTCTACAAGCTACAATAAAAAGGGGAAGGCAACTTTTTCAAGAACGTGGGCAGACATCATTTGAGGTGGGATCAAATTCCTTGTGCATCACAAAAGGCGTATCTTTTGCTTATGGCACTATGTGCGATATACAAATTTCTTCACTTTTTATCTGATAGATGAACTCTTTGAATTTGAAGGAACTCATTCTGTCCTCTTGTCATTGGCATGTAATGGTCAAAAACACTCGAAATTCCCAGCCATAAATGGTGTGTGCTCCTTTGTCTTCATCCTTACACAAACTTTAGACTGTTCGTCGTACTTGTTGCAGAATCCAATTGATAAGCAAGAATAACATAAACAATGACAAGTCTAACCACATCATCTTTGAAGTTTATATGGAATTTCTTTGATGCAATATAAAGCAACCTTTCTTCTTTTTTTTTTTGATACAAAAGCAATCTTCAACCAAAGAAGTAACCGAGGAAGCCTAACATCATCTTTTTAATACTTGTCTCAAAATATAGGCAATATGGGCATCTTTGTGCAAATTAGAGCCTTCTAGGGAATTCTTGCTTGAAATCGACCAGCCAGTGGATTATGTAGTTGTTTAGAAAGTCGCACATTATTTTTTGATGGGAGTCAATATGTTAATATACTGAACATTGGCTAATAAAACAGCGAATATTTTTGCTCATATAAGAAAATTTTGAAGAGATTGAGACAGAGAATAATGTTGGAGTGGTTTGACTCCTGTCTTTCACAATTCTCAAATTAATGGATTGTATTAGTCAAGTGTGGAGGCTGCTTTCCACTGTGGAATAATGTGGAGTGGTTTGACTTGACAGTTCACTCCTGGCTTTCACAATTCTCCAATTAATGGATTGCATTAGTGAAGTGTGGAGGCTGCTTTCCACTGTGGCGAAGCTGTCTCTCATAATTGGATTTTGCAATTTCTGCCCAAACCTAGAGAAGACCCAAAAACAACAATTTTACAACTCAAACTAGATTACCCTCAATACCTATAGAATAACCAAACAAATAGACTAGAAGAGGCAATTGATAATACTGAAAATTGAAGTTTGAACTATGAAAAATGAAATTTAAGTGTTGAAGTCTTACATTACTGAATTCATAAAGTCAAAACTGTCTCGTAATGAGTTGTATGCGAACACTGAATTCAAACAATTAATTCCATTACATTACATAATTTTATACTAATATTACGTTTCATATTATATTAGCTTAGTTTTTAAATACTAATTTTTAACACTAATAGACTCTATATTAATATAGAAAGTGTGTTTGTTTGTGTGTGTGTGATTGTGAGAGAGAGAACAAAAGAGAGATTATCACCTGAATTAGTTGTGAACTCGTGCAATTAGGGATGGCAATGGGGCGAATTTGGGGCGAGGGAGGCACACTATTGCCAAAAAACTCTCCCTGCCCTACCCTTGCCTCCGCTCTATTCCTCGCCCCACTCCCCCAATGGGTGTCAGCGAGTGACAATTTAATTTAATTTAATTTTTTTCTAAATTGAGATGAACTTATTCCACCTTGAAAGAGTGAAACATAACCTAACTCCCAAACCCCTCTCCAATAGCTCAAGGCTAAATTCGATGAACAAAATAGAAAAGAGAGCTAAAAAGTCGGAAAAGGAAAAAATGCACAAGAAATATGTTAAGAAAGCACAAGAAAATTAGAAAAGCTTAATTAGATTGTATAAATGATCCTTGGGAATGCTCATGCAGGCCACAATATGCCTATGCTCATGTATTATATTATATTTATTTGTATTAATATATTTAAGCAGGGGACAGGGCAAGGATGAGACGGGGGTATCGTCCCCTATCCCTTCCCATTTAAAGTGTGGGTTCGGGGGCGGGGGGGGGGGGGAGAAAAGTCACTCCACTCCACCCAATCCCCATTACTCTGCCCGCGGTGTCAACCCTACATGCAATACAGAAAGTCAAGTAAAATAATTATAATCTGCATATTTTTACAGATTTTATTATAAAAAAAGACACATAGAAAACCAATCATGTAGGAGGTTTTGTAATGCCACAAATTTGCACTTAACCTTCTTGTTATCCACATCCAACACCATAGGGACTTTTTATGCGAAATGACAAGCATCTGATAGATCATAATCCAGTTGCGCCACGATTTGTTCTGGAGATTGAGGCTTGTGACCCTCTAAGTAGGGTTGTTAATTAGGCATTCTAAGCTGGACTTTGGCAAGCCTAAGTTTGATTCACAAAAATGTAGAAGCTCAATTTGTTAGACTCTTACTCGACTCACAAAATATTGAAACTTGGAGCCCAGTTTTTGGGTTTGATCCAAACTCATAATTAATCCATAATTATATAATATACAATTTATGTTATTAGATAATTCTATATGATTTATAAAGTATATATTTTATAAAGCACGCACAATTATCTAATATATGATTTATAAAGTATATTATAAAATATAATTAAATATATTATCTATAAAGTATATAATATATTATCGATAAAGTATATTATATGTAAAGTATATACTAATATATTATCTATTAGATAATTTATTTTTTATGTGAAAAATTGTTCAAGCTGAGCTTTTGTCTGACTAAAACCTACTCAGGGTCAAACTCACTTGACAACTACGTCGGATGGGCCCCAGCTATGTCCAGCCCGTAATGAGCAATGCTCTCCAATTTTTCGTCAAGCGGGCTGAGACCGGCCCGACATGGAGTAATTGACAGTCCTACCCTTAAGAAGCATATTTTCTTCACCAACTTTTCAGTTTTCACTTCTGCACTGCGTATTTTCCTAGAAGCTTTTGGTACTCTCTACATAAAATTTTAATTTCATGGGTATTTCTTCTCCTGAACTAAAACATCTAGGAAAATCAATAAATATATATATAGAGTTGATTGACTGAGAGTAATTTCAGCATTTAAATAAAATTCGCTGTGGCAGGAAGATAATTAATCTAATAGTATCGTTTGCTCAAAACCAATCCTAACGTTTTAAAATTAAAGTAAGCATTTGGGGTGACAAACGAAATTTTTTTTTTATGGCAACACACGAATATTAAACTAGGTGCAATTATGTAAGGATCTTTGTTACGCAGCCAGCTCATTATATTCGTTAACTTTCCATTATTCGTAATTTGTGTGCATCTGTCGCTTAACTAATTAATTGAAGTAGGTGGAATACATTCGAATGCTGTGTGAAGAGTTGTGAAAGTGTTGCGGAAGATGCTGTAAAAGTAGTCACAACTTCAAAGGATAATAAAGGTGCCAGCTAAGTGCCAAAAATGAATATATATATATATATATATTCTTATACCATATAAAAGCACTTTTCAATAAATCAAACTTTGGTGAGGCTTGTATCAGCTTCAGGGCTGAATTATAAATCAAACTTTTCGATACTGGATTTACTATATAGAAGATTCGAAAATATTGTGGAGTTCTCTCTCTTTCTCTTTTTTTTTTGCCATTAAGTTGTTGGGGCTGAGGGTTCGTTTGATAAAATTCAAATTTGAAATTTGATTATATTAAGTTATTTAATTATTAAGTATTAAATCTAATACATTTGAGTGTATATCACATTTAGTGATAAGTGAATAACTTATTACTTATTTTTGGGAGCAAGTTTTGTCTAGAAAATTCAGTGTCACTTAATTAATTCAAATGTTCAATTTTTAGTTATTAAACGCATCTGAACATGTTAAGATTTGAATTCATTAAATTTAAGTACTGAATTGAGTTATCAAATAGGACCTTAGTCTCAAGTCATGTTTGCAAACCTAGAAGTAATCAACTAGTTGGGGGAGGGTTGTTCGGTAGTTAAAAAGGAAGAATTGTAAATAAGAGAATCTGAGTTCAAAACGTTTCCCTTACAATGAAAAAAATGAAAAAAAACTAGTCAAAAACAAATTGGATTAAGGACATTAAACAAAAAAAGATAAACAAAGAATCATCTAATGTGCTAATTCTTTGCAATTTGAATTCCGCAATTGCATGTGTCAAAAGGTACACTTTGATTAGAAGTAAAAAGTTCACCCTAAAGACAACCAGTCTCTCTTTTTTGGGATGTTTCTATATAGTAGTTTCTTTTATGTGTGCCTATTGGCAAGATACCAGCTTTGCACAACAAAATTTCGATGGTTATCTCCAGCAAAAATCTTTTAAACGTCAAGTCTTTGGAAATTTTGAGTAACATTGACCAAGTTGGAGTTAGCAATTTTCAGGAAATTTTCAGGAAAATGCCGCCTTGACCATTCCAAATCCAAGGGCATCACTGGTACATTAGGGCAGGAGCAAAATTTACGTACTTTTTGCAATGGATTTTATGTACAACCAATCACTTGAATTTAAGAATCTTCGATTGGGAATTTAAGTATCCGTTGAAATCAATTTCTTATTTAGATATGTATTTTTCCGCGTTTGGCGGATAGTTAATTACTTCTCATATATGCTAGACATTATATTGAAACCGACTAAATAATTTAGAATTAATCTTATATACACTGATAGTGTATATACTATCAAGTTGGATGGATGACACATATGTAAAATTTAAATTTTAAATTCAAAAATCAAATTAGTTGTGATACATCTAATGATGATAGTGTATATACAGTCAGTGTAAAGAAAATTAATCCAATAATTTAATATGTTCAATTTGGAATGAAAAGTTTATCATACGTTGTCGCATTATGCATCAAAGGTATTTCTTGAATAAATAACTATTATGTTTAGTTAACATAGAGGGATACATATATCTTAAAAACAAGGACAATTTCACTACAGTTTTTTTGTTTTAACCTTTCATTCCCTCCTTATACCTTTCCTACTCTCAAATTATTAGATTTAGAATTCGAACTCTGAATCTGAGAGCAGAGAATTCCACTATGACTAAATTAATGTCCACGACCCTCCTCAATTAAGAAAGTTTCATTGTCCCTTATGTTTCGTATTTTATTCTTTATCTCTTACCTTGAGGACAATGTAAGGTTTAGGTGTGGAGAGAGTAGTATATTGAAAAAATATAAGTGTAAGCATTTTTGTTGGAATTTTTTGTTTGATTTTGTCGACTTGTATCCAATTTTTGCCACATCTTGTGCATCTTTGTGGATTTCCTGATCAACAATGACTAGATGTCTCAAATTTTTCTATTACCAAAATTTTTTTAGTCTAATGGGTCGAGTATGAAATGGTTAAATTTAAGGGTGTTTCTCTGGTGAATATTTAAGATTTTGTGACTTTTATACTTTTTGGTTAACTTTTCTATGCATTGTAAATATTTGTCTAGCATTTTTCATATAAATTAGTTCAACTATTAATCTTAATTCTCCATATTTGAGAAATGAAGCGGGCTTGTGTGGTTTTTAATTTTATTTTGGTACTTACACACTAAATAATGTTTGGTTATACTCCACTAATTATCGTTGCCCAACAACCGAGAGTCTTCACCAAAAATGTTGACTTTCGCGTCAAAAAATGATGATAATCATGAATATATGGTCTTTAAGGGATAAGAGTTGAGTAACCAACCTTCTTCATTTAGTAGATATCGGAATTCGCGTCAAAAGATTTGAATGATTGAGAACTAAGCTTTTTCCCTTGAAAAAAGGGGGGAATAAAAAAAAAGAAGAAAAAAAAGAGAGCTCAAGTGTGGGGATATAAAAAAAAAGATGAGCTAATAGCAAAAAAAAGATATGTGCAAGTATGTGGTTGATTATGTTAGCCTGCTGATCCAGGGGTTTTAATGTTGAGATTTTACTTAATAGTTGAATCATTTGCTGACAAATGTTGGTTGAATATTTTATATTCTTAAATTAGTTAATCAACAGTTAGAAGAGTCCTGGATTTTAAAAACTAACTAGAGAGATATTTCTTGAAAACTAGCCAATAATGCTTGACATGTGTTTTAATTGTACTTTGACAATAGATGATTTGATCAATAACCATGTTTGAAATCAATTGCTTGATTAGTTGTTCTCACGCTTAATGACAAATATGGTTTAAGTGTCGGGGGAGGGGTTGATAGGGTGCAAAATTGTTATTCAATTTATAATTATTTTCCTCTTAATTTTAGCCAAATATTATTTTAATTGATAGATTCTACTTATATTTGGTTAATTGTAGGAAATTATGTGAGACGTGATTAAAACGAACAATTTTTCAGCATTTTAAGAGTTATTTTGATGATGACGCGTTCGGATTTCCCAGTCCGAGTCGAACTTAGGGAAATTTTGAAGGAAGATTTTGAAGATTTTAATTTTTATTATTAGTTCTAGTATTGTATTAGGGAACTTGGAATATTATCTTAGTAGTTAACTTGTTCTATTTAGGAAACATGCAGTGTTATTGGTAGTAGAGACCGAATAGGAAATAAAAAGAAAAAGCAAAGGACGGACCGTTTGATTGATAGTTCGACCAGCAACAATTTCGGGTGTAACTCTTTGAAGTACAACGTACGGCCGTCACTTGCTTTGGCTCTTCTCCTGGCCTTTTCATTAGTTTTAGAGGAAAAACCATACGCAATTATTATCAATGGAGTCTTGTGGATTTCCTTGAGGATGCGTAGCTAAATCTTCTTTTCTAGTCAAGGATTAACTTGAAAACGTGGTTCCAAACATTTGTGAGATCGAATTATTTTTATTTACTTCTTTTATTCATTGGTATTCGTGCATTTTCTGATTTAACTTTTAAGATTGTTTTATTATTTGAATGTTAAGGGCCCGATATTCGAATTAATCTAATAATCTACTGCCAAATTAATCGGTTAAATCCGTAGTTGTTTGATTGGTTAATACCAGTGGCGACTAGCGTGATTGGTCCCATATTAGGGAAATGTATGATCTAAGTTAAACAAACGCTCGTAGCATGTTTGTTGGTTAGGGTTGGGGTTTTTTAATTCTTACTGCAATTGAGAAATTAAATCCTACGGTCGTACTTAGAGTTATTTTTTTGTTAGAGAAATAGCTAACGATCGTACCTTGACTATCGAAAAAGGAAGGAAAAGTTAGTTGTTTTTCGCGTGTATGGCAACTATAACTAATTTATTAACGAGTAATTGAATTATTTTTGTATCGATAATCAGTTGAATGGACCGTGTTTGAAAAGTTGTACCTTTAACAAGAGTCGTATCTATTGTTGATTTATTCATATTTATTTTCGTGTATTGCTTGATTTAGTTAATTATTTATTTTATATTTCTATAAAATCCCCCATATGTTGAACTCAAGGAGAAATAAATTTCTTCAGTTTCTGTGGATTCGACCCAACTTATCACTGTATATAAAATTTATATTTTATTTGATCAAATATATATTATTGTACAATTTCGATACCTGTCACCTTCTGCCTTTTGAAGGATATATCGTATGGTTTACGTTCAAAGATCTTCGCCACTAGTTGTGAGTGGGTACACAGAACAAAGTCAAATGCACTGGCTTTAATATATGTTGGTACTCTATCTTCTAGATTAAATGTGACTTGATACAATAACGTTGTTATTTGTTAGTCAAAAAGGCGTTCCTGTGGCAGCATGAATTCTAGGTGGACCTTTTAATGTTTGTTTCGCCTAGTCAAAGTTCAGAACGACAAGCTTTTGTTATGCTCTTCAAAAGAACTTTTATGGACAGCATTATCCAGAAGATATCGATACGAGTTGTCAATTAAGCAATGTAACATGGAATTAAAAAATCCAAATAATCTTCAGAAGGTCTTGTTCAAGTGCAAAACCCTTGTGACACCAACAAAATGGCTTGGTAAAAAGTGAAATGTCATGTCAAAGTTGTAGTATTAGATAGTGAACAAAATGGTTTTTTTTTTTTTTACAATTTTTTTAAAATTTTCTGAAGAAGATCAGTAGTGATTCTAGTTCCTATATTCATTCATTTCCTATTTATGCTTCCAAAATTCTTGGGATTTAACTTTTAAGGGTTCATCTCTTTATATATTACTCTCGTAAGATCTTTGTTGACTCAAAATTCGGAGTTACCAGAGAAACAAGTATCGACTTGTTATAGATTCAATCATAGACAAAGAACAAATATGCATATCTTGTGCTTGGTTAGGTCACTTTTTCGCATCAACATGGCTAATATTTAAGTACAAAACCTACCAACAAAATTTTTTTGGTGACAAGTTATGATAAAGATCAATATGATAAAATAATATACGATCGATATGTTTTTTTTTTTTTCTGTTTCCTTACAGTAAACTTGTTTGTTTTATATTGAAAGAGATGAAGATCGGTACAATTTGTCCAAAATATATACATATAGTCATAAACAGTTATTTAATATTTGCCTCAATATTTTAAATAAAATTCATAGATGACTTGTATTGTTTGCATTAAAACTTCTAAAAAGTGTAAATTTAAGTTGGATTGAGCCCCCCCACCCCCCCCCCCCCCCCCAAAAAAAAAGGGAAGTTGGATGGAACCCATCCCTAATTTTTTTCACCAGTTTTAACTCTACACCCAAAGACTTAAAATGTAAGATTGATGTCTACATGGACACATTAGACAAGGTGTATCCATCTTTATAGCAGACAATTCAAGAAAGCCACAGGAATCACTATTTACCAGAATTTCAGAGCAGTCAAAAGTGACTGTTCCAGCTGAGAGTTGTGAATGGATTGCTACCTTAGAAGCAGAGGCAACATTTGAAAAACATAAGCTACAGAAATTGACTACCCTTTCGATTCCCAACCCCCCCCCCCCAAAAACAAAAGAAGAGACTATTCTTAGTACATTAGCCATTCTGTCCCCTCTTAAACCCCCCCCCCCCCCCCCCCTTTTTTTTTTTAAATTATTAGTATTGTTAAACTGTTGTGTTTGGGTGGGAACATGGGGAGGAGTAGGTAGCTGCTTCTTGGTCCTGCCTCTTGAGACCACATCAATCAGATTGCAGAAATTGGATTAAACCATATGTGCTCTGGAGCTTAAATCTTCCATGGCAACATCACCATTATTGCTCTTGCCTTGTGTTCCTTTGTACTTGTACCACTTAGCACAAATTAGAAAGTATCCTAGATTGAGAACTTCCAAAGCAGTAACCAGGTAATAGAAGTAATCCAATCTTCCCTTGTTGAGATCTTCAGCCAACCAGTCTACTCCGGATGCATTTCTGGTCCCTTTGTGGACTATTGATATCATGAAGCTGCTCAAATAACTACACATTGCAATACCACAAAACAAGAATGACCCTCCAAAACTTCTCATGCTCTCGGGGAACTGCTTATAGAAAAATTCAACTTCAGCAATGACGGTAAATGCTTCTGAAAGCCCTGCTAGTGCCATTTGAGGGATTAACCAAAAGGCACTCAAGGAAGAAATGTCGCCTTTTTGAGCTACGACTCCTATGCTTGGCTTAGTAAGAGCCACCGTCCTTCTCCAGTTTTCCACTAGAGCAGATACCACCATGGTAGCCACTGCAATTACCATGCCAACACCCATCTTTTGGAGGACAGTTATACCGTCTTCTTTCTTGGTAATTTTACGAAGATACGGAACAATGATCCTATCATATATTGGAATCCATGCTGTGAGGCTCAACATCTGAAAAATTGTGTAAGATGCTGCTGGGATTTTGAAGCTGGTATTTCCAAGGCGTCTATCAGCTTGGATGGCTTGGAAAACCCCGTAAGTCTGCATCAAGTTCAGAACTATAGAGTATATAATTCCAGCAATCCATATGGGAACCACTCTGATTATGCATTTCACTTCTTCCAATTGCTGGATGCTGCAAAGCCTCCATGGATTGTGTGCTGAACCATCCGTGTTGATATGATCTTCAGGGGTTACGATTGCTGCTTTGTTCAGGAACCTGAATTAGTATTTCCACTCAATTAGTTTTAGTTTGAAACTATACTTCAAGTGTTAACATATAAAAGATTGATCAGAATTTGAAAGTCTTAAAGTCGATACCCGAACTGATCTGTGTAAGGAAGCTTAGAGTTGATTGAATTTGGAGATATGAAATCAAAGAGAGAATCCGGTGGCTGATCAAGCAAAGCCAATTTCCTTTTTTTGCTTGCAGCAACAATTACTTGTACCACGCTAGTCAAGGGACTGCCCTGTGGCAGTACCATCACATATATTCTCGTACCCACGAAGAAGAAAGTGCAGGATAAGAACATCATGAATGCAGGAATTGCCAATCCGATAGCCCAACTGATATTGGATTGCACATAGACAATGATTGTCAAGGATACCATCACGGCAAATGTATAGGTGAAATAATACCAATTGAAGAAACTATTGGTTCCCTTTCTACCGGACTCTGTATTGGGATTAAACTGGTCTGCACCAAAGGCCAAATTACATGGTCTTATGCCACTAGCTCCAATCACTAGGAATCCGAATCCACTCAACAGGAAAGTTAGTTGCCCTGCCGTTGGTCCAACACATTTGCTGCTGTCTGTTCCGCAAGGAGAGGGATGCAACTGAGGAATCGCTGCAGTTAGCGTCAATATGAGCATTCCCTGTGTTTCAAAAGGGGGAAACAAAACCAAGGATCAGATTCTAGTTCTCCAACAAATTATCTTCAATCAGGTTCTTATTTGCATTCAGGTATAAAATCAAAACATTTCTTAAAGAACCCAAAATTTTCTTTTCTAGCTAGTTGGGAAACACTAAGATCAATGGTAGAAATTTTACCAAGACAGAAGCCACTGAAGCAAAGCCTATAGTGTTGTATCGGCCGAAGTAAGTGTCCGAGAAGAAAGCTCCAATCAAGGTTCCAAAATTGCAGGTACCATTGAAGATGTTAATGAGATTTGTTGCACTAATAGTACTCATGTTAAAGACAGTCGTCAGATACACCAACAGATTGGATATAGTTCCGACTGTTCCCAGCTTCTCGAACGTTTCATTTCCTGCAAAGCTCACATGTTTAATACCGTAGCTGACAAAGTTAACAAAATTCTATGTACAAGTCACATATGAATTTGTTACCTATGATGAAAGGCATAGCTTTGATTCCTCTGTACTTGACTTCATCCTTCTTGACACCAGTATCATTCTCCTTCAACTTAGTATCATCCATTGGTGATTTGATTCCCATGTTTTTTTTTCTGGAATCTGCCTTTTACTTGTACTAAAAATTTGGCGCTCTTTTGCTTTCCAAACTCTATAATGGTCAGAGCAATTATGAAGCCAGGAAGGGAGCTATAACTTCCTGGAGCTTCACAATCTCTTTGGAGGTAACCTTCTAACCGGAGAGTTATATAAATATATGTGGAATCACTATCACATTATGCGTCAGCAGACGTCCTAATTACGATGTGGACAAGCACATAAAGTTTGAACGCCCAACATCTAGGGGTGTCCAATTTCGATGTTTCCAGCCTGATAATTGGTTGGGGACAAAAATCATCTCTCTTTCATTGTTAAATGAAAATGCAAATGCATGCATATGTAGATATGGCCGTATGAGCTATACCATATATAGTGGTCTCTTTGGGTGTTTGCCATAATTGTAGAAACATCTTCTTTTGACTTTTAGACTTACATTTAAGTGTTTGTAAAATCTTTACGATTAATCGTTCGAGCTTGAGTTCTATATCTTAAGAAGATGTGACTTCCTATCTTAAAAGAAGCATTAAAGAGATTAATCTATTCTATACTGACTACGTATTGGACCAGCTAATATATGCAATCTTAGTGCAGAAAAAATTTACCAAATCTTTAACCTAATTTATAACTTTAATTCATTTTGTTCTTATTGAACAAGGATCTATATTCGATTAAAGGTTAAACTGATTAATAATGTCATGGTCAGGGAAGGTTTATCAAATAACATAATATATAAACTTTGGGGATTGTTTTCATCTAAATAAGAAACCGTGATGAAGCATGATATGTTTTTTAAAAGCCGAAGATCAATAATGTGATTCTTCCAAAATATACGGGTGTAGATCCAAAATTTATTTGCCTACACATCTTAAACAAAAGGGATAATTTCAGAAACCTCCCCTGATATTTCTAACTATTTTAGTTGCCTTCTTCCAGATTCTGAAAATTACACTAACCTCCCTAAAGATTTATTATCTTATAATATTTAAGTCCAACCAACAATTAAAAAGTGATATTAGGAGAGAGAAAATACTATGATTCCACCATTACCTCTCATCTACTAAATTATTTAATTAATCTAATTCCAATCTAAGCATTAAAGAAAACACTCTAAAATTTGCTATTTATCATCAGAGATTAAATCACATATGGTATAAAAAATAATATATCATCATATATATTTCACTTAATATAAGATTCATCTTTCTTTTTTTAGTTACAAACACATTGTCAAACATGATCAACAACAAATAATCAAAAAAATATGTAATCAAAATATTACAAAGAGCGACCTTTAATACCATAAAAATCTCAACAACTAATTTAAATATATTGACAAGAATATTTATGATGTTAAAGTTTGTTTTCTATAATATTTTGGTTGCAAATTTTTTGATTATTTGTTATTGACCAAGTTTGACAATGTGTATGTAACTGAAAAGAGTAATTTGGATCTTATATTAAATAAAAAATATAAAAATACGCTATTTTTAATACTATATGTGATTTGATCCCTAATGATAAACATCAAATTTTAATGTTTTTCTTTAATGTGTGGGTTGGTATTAAATTAATTAAAGTAGATGAGGGGTTTGATGAAATCATATTATCATCTCTTTCCTAATATCACTTTTTAATTATTGATTGGACCTAAATGTTACAAAATAATTAATTTTACGGGATGTTAGTATAATTTGAAAACATGGAGGGAGGCAAGTGAAATAGTCAGAAACCTTAGGGGAGGTTTCTGAAATTATCCCTAAACAAAATTCTTGAAGTTGGAGCCCTGTCCACCTCTGAAGATTTCATGCAAAAATTAAATATGCGATAATTCAATTACCAAAAAAAAATAAACTATAAATTAATTCAAGGATTCCTCGAGTAACAACCTTTCGCCTATATCAAGCAAACTATTTTTTATGTTTTTGAATAAAATAAAATGAGATTCTTATCAGGAAAACCTGCTGTTCCCATCACTGTCATAATGCCGGGGCGGATCAGAATATCTTCACTAAACGCAAGTATTTCTTCTACAAGGATAACTTAAATCATTGGAGCCGTTTCCTCACGAGTCAAAAGTTCAGTTTCGTATTCACATCCATTCCACTGACCAGCTTGACAATGTCATTTTACAAAGAAATAATGGAGCAGATGGCAAGCCATTAATGGGATGGGCTCAATATCGAATCAGACAGGTGGTATCTTGAAACATCAAGTGGCATTTCTTACATATTTCACTGCATAATAATGTGTCAATTTTACAAGTAATGACAAACAAAATAAAATTAGACCATCTCTGGTCTTAGAACGAGGTACCAGAATTTCTGGCTGTAAACAACTTGCCGCAACTACTTCTTTCTCCATTACTCTATTGGGGGGGGGGGGGGGGGAGTACAAATAAAACTTTTGTAAATTACTTCAAACATAGGTAACACAAGTATATAATTCAGAATCTTCCTATTCCACCAAACCAAATTATTTTGTTCAAAACCAACAAGCAAACAATCATCTTCCTTTTTACAATGATTGTAACTACACCGTAAGATAACATGTGCCTAGACATCTTATTTTTTGCAGAATATCACAGAAGGAAAATTTCTTGTTTAATCAGCTCGCAGCTTGAACTTCTGTAATATGGATTTTTATTTGTGGGTTGTTGTTTGGGGGGGGGGGGGGGGGGAACCTAACAGTACATATTAGTAGTCTAAAAAAATAAGCTTTCTCTAGGTTTTATTAGGTTTCTAACAGAAGCAAATCAAATTTTCCTAGATAAAGATATCGTGATGGACGATGAACTCCTATTTTTTTGTTCCGAAAAATGCATAATTACGAGAAAAGAGATGGTGGTAATTAGAAAAATACTCACTTCAGTCTTGGCTGAAACAAAGCTACCAGGAAACTATCTGATATAGTAATAAGAGTGAAACCCAATTCCGGTGTTGGTGCGCACTTAATACTGTGTCAATATCTGCCCACACAGATCAGCATTTCGTGAATCAGTAGGACTCGTGAATCAGCAGGAAATTAGCAAGTGGTAGACGACAAGGACGGTATGGTCGAAAAGATAACAAAAGAATTCACGTTACGGTTAAATGTTACTTTGCACCCTGTGAACGTATTTCGATTCCCACTTTGGTCCCTATACTTCAGAGTGAGACAATTTAGTCCTTAACTTTATATAATATGTTTTAAAAATTAACGTGGGACAAATTTCATATTTTTGAGATTAAAGTTTGATAGATTTTATTTAAGTGGGCTAGATTACCTTAGCGACTAATTTGTCCCACTTTTAAGTTTACGGACAGATGTAAGAATTCGGGTATAATGGAAGGATATAAAATCAAATTAACCATAAAATTTAGGTTTTTTTTTTGTGTTCCTTTTTCATTTTTTTTCTTTGGGAGAACAAGAGATGTACTTTATTCCTTATTGGAGGAGGGGTGAGTTGGGTGGTTCGGAAGAAATAGTGTAAATGAGAGGTTTCGAATTCGAATCCTTGTATTTACACGAACAAAAAATACTTTATTCCTTGTCATAAATGTCTAACAAATTCCATATTCTATAGGAGGCACTCGCTTCTTTTTGTAGGCTTAAGCCATAACAGATAGTTGGAACTAGACATGTCAATAGTAGAATCTATGTTAGATCTTTTTGATTCAAATTCATACTCATTAACTTTAGTTAGACCCAAACCCTTATGGGTTTGAAAAGCAAACCCAGATCTGGATCCTCATGAATTTGGGTATCCAATGGATGTCCGTGGATATTTTTTTGAACATACAATAAAGAATTTAACTGAAAATATTTTAAAAATATATAGAGTTCAAAAATAATATGAATATTATCCAATTTTTGTTTTCAAATAATAAAATTAACATTCAAGAAGTTGAATGCAATATAAGGCAGGATTAAGTGGTGTTTTGTTATGTTAAGAGTGTATCCTTTAATCTAATAGTCATAAAATCTTACTGTGTTTGATCTAATGACCATAGAATATTATATTATTTTACAAATTTAGCGATACGCACACAAACATGAGTTTGGATAGGTTTTGATTTAGACTTGGATTTGGGTATGAATAGTAGAAATTCAGATCGATTACTCTCTTATAGGGTTTGGATCTGATTAAGAAAATTGCAAACAGTTACAGATATTACTTAAATTTGATTTTTTCTTCTTTATTCACGTGCATAGACTTGGACTATGTTGAGCAGTCGAAGAAGAATATGAGGATAAGTTTCTACTAACTCTTTGTCCTTGACTTTTTCCGATACCCAATTATGAGTGTAAAGAATATTCTGAACTTATCCTTATCCACTCATGAATTCATACTAGTAGCAGATTGCACCCAATTATTTCAAAAACATTCTTACTACTTACATTTATGCTAATGCCAAATGATAACCTTAAAGCTAATAGAATTAACCAATGCGACTTTTTTCCATCCATCAGAGAAACTATAGTGTGATTATGTAGTTCTCTCTTGGAATTCTTTCTTAGTATGCTCTGGTAACACCACATGATATCACCCAAAAAAAAAAAGAAGAAGAAGTCATAATGATTTTAAGAAAAAAGGAATAACATTTAATATAATTACGTAGTAATGCATAACTGCAGCAGATGCTGGAGTGCTACTGCGTGTGACATTTGAATATTCAGATTTAGAATGCCCGTGATCAGGGCCCTTGTTAAGTCACATTGTCTCCCAATTATTTGTATGCCTCCCAATTATTTGTATGCAACCAATTGTCTAGCTAGTCTGTGTACAATCAATGATTTTAAATTTCTTCAACAAGATAACAAAATTTATATGACTGAGAATATACAATTCTTATTCTATTTCATGTAACTTTTAAATACACTTATTCAAGCCAGTAGTAACACATCCTCTCTTTTTTTGTTTTATATTTTTGTTAAAAAATGTGCAAGAAGAAGGAGGAGGAGGAGGAGGAGGATTTCATATCACAAATGTTGACATATTTTAAATCAAACATATTTAGAATCTTAATAGGTTTAAAAATTGATTTATTATTTGGTAACTATATTAGATTTGGTGTCATAGTTGATTTAGAAAATAGAGTTGAGTCATGTTTTGATATTATAATTAGAATAGGATTTGTGGTTATATTTCTCTACTTAAAGACTTGGAGTTTTAAATTTGTAGTTGAGGAAAATTAGTGAATTGATGCAAAATATTTTGTTCCCTCCCATACCTTTCTTATTTGTAAGATTTTAGTGTTACTTCCACTGCGTGATCTTTTATACTAACAAGTGATATCAAAACCTTAAGTTCAAGAGTTTGATCTTGAAGTATCTATGGTGCATGAAGGGTGTGCAGAATTTGTGATAGAGAAACATATGCCAAGGGTATAGAGATTGTGATAAAGTACTCGTATATTAAAAAATTGGACCACGAGAATTGGTCTTGGGGTAGTCATTCATTGATTGGAATTAGGAAAAAATGGCCCTAATTGAATAGAGGTCTAAAAAAGGTCCAGAGGGCCTCTATTAAGATTGTTAGTATTGTATAGTGATCAAAGAAAAAAGGTCCTGCTAGATCGTTGATTATTACAGTGCTGTTTGATCAAATCTGAAGCCAAGGAAACCAAGAAATTCAAGCAGAGAAGAAAAATTTTGTGAATGTACGTAAATTGTTTTGAATTGCCATGGAGAGAGAATTTGTTAATGGCGGAAATTATTACCATAAAGAAGATTATGAATAGTATGATTTATTAGTTGAAAGTTATGCGGATTGTTAATCAAGGAAATATGGTGGCTCTAATTGCAAACGGGTCAATATGGATGACTTTTTTGATGGAGGAGAATTAGCAGCAAAATTGTATGCAGATAGTCCACTTCCACGCGCAAATATGCAGATAGGTATTGGCTACAAATTGGAGTTCCACTTGAGTTATACTGCTACAGAGGTTGCAAAAGCGATTGAAACTCGTAATGGCATTGGAGATGACAAAATCAAGAGTTTGATTTAAAGGAAGCATTTTTGAAATATTTAACTAAGCATATTTAGAATCTTAATAGTTTTAGAAATTGATTTGTTATTTGATAACTATATTAAATTTGGTGTCACAGTTAGTTTAGGAAATAGAGTTGAGTCATATTTTGATATTATAATTAGAATAGGATTTGTGGTTATATTTCTCTATTTAAGGACTTGGAGTCCTAAGTTCGTAGTTAAGGGAAATTAGTAAATTGAAACAGAATATTTTATTTTTTTTCCTGTGCCTTTCTTATTTGTAAGATTTTTAATGTTATTTCCGCTACGTGACTTTTGTACTAACAACAAAGAAAAAGAAAAAGAATATTCTTATAGTGTTCTCACGGCAAGGCATGATATCACAAAAAAAAAAAAAAAGCCATGAGAATTGTGAAATCCTAGTGTAGACTAGGGCTCTTAAAAATTGGGAAGTGTCTAAAGCTCGGAATTTCGATCAAGATATTTTTATTCATTGATCCTGTATAGATAAGGAGTGGAGAGTGTTGTGTATAACCTTTTTGGTGTTTTTCCCCTGGCTAGAAAATGGATTTTGGTTTCTTACCAAGGTGTACAAATTTCTTGAATATCAACAAAAAAGCTATGTTTACGTAAAAAAAAAAAAAAGGAGAGAAAGTCTATGGCTATTTGTGTTATGAAAAGGACTTCATATATATATATATATATATATATATATATATATGGCTATTTGTGTTATGAAAAGGACTTCATATATATATATATATATATATATATATATTTACTTGACAGACCTTTTCAGAGAGATTTGGCTGGGCCATTTTGCGATTTTACGATGTGAACACTAATATTAAATAATTAAATGTGGAGAATATAACATGATCATCATTGAATAAGTTCACAAAATTTTCCATTTCCTGTAGAATAATATTGGGAAAATGGCCAATTTAATCCTCAAACTTTTTTACTTAAATCAATTTCATCCTTCATTTTTTATTTAGATGTTTTTAGTCCTTCAACTTGAATTTAGTAGCCAATTTCATTCTTTTGTGGCGGTACTACTTCTTGACACAAAAATCACCACCTAATTAAGGGCAATATAGGAACTACAAGTTAAAGGTCAAAACAAAAAATCAGAAAAATGCTAAGGAGTAAAGCTGAAAACATTTCATCTTCTTCAATAAGTAGCTGCATCTCTGATTCTTCTTCTTCTGTTAGCTCCTGCCAAACTTCCAAAAACCATATGTCTTTTTTTTTTCTTTTTAAAAAAAACCTTCATCAACATTGTTTTCGTACATCATCATGTGTCTTGTAATTTTAGTTTACAATTAAGACTTATCAACATATAAAATTTTCTTGATAAACTCAAGAAAAGTATTCAAATTAGCAAATGGATTAGCTGTTTTCTAAGCATTCCCTTGTCGATAGCTATCTCATCATCGTTGCATCAAAGCTTGGAAAATAACTTCCTTAAATCATCCTTTTAAATTGCATTTTTACTTTGAACTTTAGGTTTACAATTCAGACTTTTTCTTCGACCTCTTTACATTCTTATCCATCCCCTCCTGCTGCATAGCCCCTATCGACAATTTAACTCTGATGCCAGTAGTAGATTTTGCTGGGGAAATGAGACTTGACGAGTGGGCTTGTATTGGGGTTCCAAAAAATAAATGAATTAGCAGCTTTGAGTTTGGAATTCCACTGGTGGGTTGGCTTTTGCAGTTTTGTGGGGCTTCGGCATCAGCTAGAGGTGGAGAGGAAGAACAATTTGGTTTATTGCACCTTTTGTTTTACTCCACAAATTAATGGAGAATTGGTTTTCTCCCCAATGTAACAAAAAATATTTTGCATTCATTGTTTTAAAAATTATCCCTATTTCGTAATTTCTATATTGCCCTTAACTTGATGGTGATTTTTGTGCCGAAAAGAGTTTTACTGGCGGCGACGCTGCAAAAGGATGAAATTGGTTACTAATTTTAGTTAAAGGACTAAAATTACCTAAATAAAAGAGGAAGGATCAAATCGCCTTAAGTTAAAAAGTTGAAGGACTAAATTGGACATTTTCCCAATAATATTTAGTATAATTTCTAAGACTGCATTACTTCAGTAAGTGCTTCTTTGACATTTGAATATTCAGAGATTGCATGCCCACGATCATCATTCTCGGATCATGTCCCCTGTAGTCCATATTTTCTCCATACGCTGTTGGTGATGTTTACAGATCAAAACAATTATCATACGTAAGTAATCTGTTTACAGTCAAATATGTCTGGTTTATTCAACAAGATGACAAAATTTATATGACTTGGGAGTATACAATCCGTAAGCAATCTGTTTACAGTCAAATATTTCTGGTTTATTCAACAAGATGACAAAATTTATATGACTTGGGAGTATACAATCCTTGTTCTTTTCCGTGGAACATCATGCGTAGACTTTTTTATCCGGTATCATATTTTTTTTTAATTTTCTTTTGGTTAGGGGTGTAAACGAGTCTAATCAAACTGAACACCTTAGTGTTGAAAATTGATTGATTATTTTAACAAATTTAAAATTTTTTAAAATTAGCTTGTTTAGTTGCCGAATTGAATTTGAATGAGATTTTTATCAAATTTGAGCATCATCAAACATAAAATACTATTCATATTTGGATTGATTAGTTGACGAACCAAATTCGAAGAAGCCTTTACTAAATCGAACTCCCTTCAAGTATTAACCAGTTTGATTTAGAAGTGGCAGTTTCAATTCATATCCATTTAATCATACATATCCACCTCACTTAAATGTTTTGGATTATTAAACAAATTTAGATGGATATTAACCAGTGGTGGAGCCACATGGAAGTAAGTGGGGTCAATTGACCCACTTAACTTTGAAAAAGTTAGCTTTTAGGCTTAGGAAATTTAGAAAATTTTAAAGCTGATCTTATTTGACCCCACTAAATTTTAACAATTTTTCTTTTCTATATATATTGAACCTAAATAATTGAAAATCATCACAAGAATTTTGAATTTGTTTCAAGTTATTTATGAAAGTTATTTCAAGAATAAATTCTTCTAAAGTTTTTAAACATAAGGGATGACCTTTCTTGAGTGGAGTGGAAAAACTAATACTTTCAAACTTCAAAGTTTCCAAAAACAAGAATTTTTGAAATGGATGCTAAACTTTTATTTATAATACAATTCATTCATAATAAGCTATAGATAAATTTCTTAAAAGAAACTCGTAAAAATCAAGTTGATGGTAGTTTGCAGATTATTTAAAAGTTTCAATTACTTACATTGAAAAAGTTGTTTTAACAAAATTGATAATGTATTGATTTTGCAACATTTTCAAAAGATGAGTACTTGTAAGGTACAATTATGAACATTTTGAAGATCAATTCTTTTTAGTGCATGTTTAACTTACCATTAAAACAGAGATGTAAATCAAATTATGTTGGACAATTTTCTACAATATATTAATGCAACTTGCTTTATATATATATATATATATATATATATATGTATACAATTTTGATATTTGCTTTGTAAAAGTTTTAATGTACTGCCAAATAAAAAGGGTTTACTATACTAAAATTTGACCCCACTTACTGTGGAGTCTTGGCTTCGCCTCTGATCTTAACGGACATTCAAGTAAAACCAATTGGCTCAACAGTTTTAAGGGGATAATCCACATAATCCATCTAAATCCATTTAAAAAGGTAATGAGAAAACCCACCATTTTTCAGTAGTACTAAATGTTTATTATGATGCTGAGTGAATCTCCCATCTCGCAGTAAGTGATTAAGAAAAAAAAAAACTTGACAAATAATAGAAAAACTTTGACATAAAAACCCAGAACTCAGAAGAGAGGATTAAAACGTTTTAAACGAAACAAAGAGAGGATGAGTAATTTTTTTTAAAAAAAAAGAAAAGAAAAGTGCTTTACATAAACTTGATTGCTGCCATAGCACCGTCGTGTGCAGAAAGATGCCCGTTGGCAATGGCCAACGAAGTTGTGCAGAATAACAGTGACCGTAATGAGAGGCCGCAACTTAGCAACTCAGCAGCAGCCAATGTGGCGGAGGAGCTGAAACTTTTCCAAGACATCGTTCACACTCCTCCCACTCACGCGGACAGAGATTTCTTCTCAATCAGCCTTATACAACTTTTTACATGCTTTATTTATTTTCTTTTTCCATTTTTTCTGTTTTTATTCTTCTTAGTTATCAAAACTCATTCTATTAACTTAGTAGTGTCAATGTAAGCTGCGTGTTAGTTAAAGGAATTAGATGTGTGTTAGTTAAATGGAGTTTAAATGGATAATTAGACATTCATCGTCCATTTGGATCAAATTCACATATAACCATTTATTATATGGATTTGAGCGGATTGGACCATTTAATCTATGGTCTATTTATATAAAATCAATTATGATCCATATATCTATTTTGTCGCCTCTAATTTGATTTATCTTTCAACTCTATCTTGATAAAAAAAGGTTAATAGAAAAAAAAGATATCATATCTCCTACTTGGGATAAGCCGTCTTTGTCATGACATGTTAAGCATGCATCCATTTTTTCCCATGCTTAATTAGTGATGGCGTAATATTATTGATTGGCAGCTGGTTTTCTTCGACTATAGTTATGAGAGTTGGAACACCTAGATATTATTGATTGACTTAAGTCTATACTTTCCAAGGATAATGAGTGTTTGATTAGGCTCTCATATTTTGGAGGCGACAATGTAGAGATATTTGTTGCGCCGGACTTGATTTACAAACAATGGTTTGAATAACTCTAAACAAAGCAAGATACTCGTGTTTAAACCTTCTATACTTGTATTTTTCTTATTCAATTAATTTTTATTCTTCGTATTTTTTTTTTGGTGCTACTAGAGCAACAATTTTAATTAGGAAATAGTTTAGAGATTTAGTGTTGCTATGTTTTATGCAATTCATTGCCTTTTCTAGCAGTATGAAATTCTCGTAAATTAAAATTGTAAGCTCTTAAATTAAAAGTTGCATATACTATACAGGATCTCCAAAATATGAGATTATAAGAGTTTCTACAGCTTACCACATGCAATTTCTTTAGTAGTAGTTTTGGACAATATCTTTTTAAGTTATTGTTGCCTTTTAATACCACGAAAAACAAAGATCAACTAAAAGATTGGATCAGATTCAAACTTGTCAAAAAAAGAAAGGTCACCAATTCAACATTTAGTAAGAATAGTGACTAGTGTCAATATTTATAGTTTATATTTTTGTATTTTTACTCATTAAATATAAAAAAGAAGAATAAGAAGAGAAAAAGAAAAAAATAATTATAAATTTCATTCTTTGTATATGCATACCCAATAAAGGAATTTTATTAAAATGGCAAAGCAAATATTATCATTTTAGGTGGACAAAGGAGGTAGGTGTAATTTTTAAAATCTTAAGAGAGCTCAATGAAATTGTTAGAAATCTCAAGAGGGGTTTCTAAAATTATCCCTATTTCTAATTGATAAAGTGTCTCCAGCTTTTTTGATATATTTTTTAGTAATTATTCTTTCGTCAAATAATAGAGATGAATTTTGTATGAATCAACGAGATACCTTTTGTTGTTATGTTTTTTAAACACTGGTTTTGAGTTAGATGCATTTTGATGATAGATTTGATCCAACGATGAATACTGGTAAAACTTATTGGTTCTATTTGTTCACTAACCAAATAATTAATTACTTTGAACTTTGAATAAAATTGGCCCACAAGGTCAACCTTAAAAAAAAAAGTTGCCAATGCCAAGCTTGCCATGGCAGCAAGACGAGGAAGCTACCGTAATTACCTCTCTTTAATTTTTTGTAATCGGTGAAAAATATGTGCATGATTATTAATTCACTTATTTGTCCATTGACTTTTTAAGAATATTTATTAGGTTAATGTTAGGATATGAGAAAATTGTCTGCGAGAATTTATGAATTAAGACCAAGCTCCTGATAATTTGACTATATAGTTCAGTCAGTCTTATCCAAGCTTTTCACATTTTACTTCACAAGCACTCCAATTCCTGTGTCCAAGAAGACTATAAATTTTATAAAATTAAAGAGGTTTTTTTTAACGGTTATTCAGTTGATACTTTTAGTACACTTAAATAACACCTAATCTAATATGTAAATATACATACTAACAATTATTATTCTCTCTCGTAAAATTATATTTATATACTTTCACTTATTGGCTTTATTTTTTTTTCAAAAATTTAACACTTGAACGACATCTTAAAGGTAAACTAAAAGTAGAAGAGTCGTTGCATTTCATGCACTATAGGTCAGTGTTGTTAAACCTGAATTGGATTGGTCGGTCGACCGATCCATCCACGAACTACCCTCTTTGTCGAAATGATTTGTAGCATAAAATCGATTTGGTCCAAATGTAGTCAAAACCTTCAAAAACTAGTTAAACCAATGACTTGGTTCTCAAACTTTTTTTTCTTGTTTTTCCCGAACATAATTTGAATTATCTAAATTGTAAAATTTTCACTTATTAATAGAAATAAGAAACTGCCAACCACTTAGTATTAACACGAAAATCACTCGCTTTCCTAAATGATCTTTAATCAAGAAGTTTTCATTTCTATCATTTTATTAATTTAGCATCAGTGATCCTAACTTGCATTAATTTGTCTTCATTTAGTTTTTCAAGTAGTTTTAGAAAATTGACATATTTTAGCCATGCATTTACATTTTTATATATAAATTTTAGGTATATATTTGATTGCTAGTCTAATATTTTTGGAACATGTTATATGGTTGGTTGAATATAACCAAGAACTTAATTTCAATATTTTTGAAACTTATAAAAATAGAAAATAATTATAATATCAAGCTGATGCTAGCAAATTTTTTAGAACGGTCCGATCGATCCAACCAGTTGATCTCTAATCCAATGGTTTAATCAAGTCACTCTCCGGTCCAAATTTGACAACATTGCTATAGGTTTTAGTTATAGCTGTAAACGAGTTGAATCGAACCGAGTATCTCATGTTTGAGCTCTATTCATTAAGTGATTCGAACAACGTTCGTGTTTGTTCGTTAATTTTCGAACTCCAAACCTGTGTTCGTGTTCGGCTCATTAAGCAAAGTTTATGTTCGAATTCGAGTTCGTGTTCGACTCGTTTATATTAAACGATCCGTTCACAAACATGCTCGAAATGCTCGAATTCAAATTATTTTAATCCTTAAATATGCCATACAAATCATTAATCATTCTAAAAAACAATTAAAGCAATAAGTGACTAAATTCTATTATTCATTAACTATATAACTAACATTAACATAAAAATAACAAATAAAACCCTCCAAATATAAAAGTCTAGCCATAAAATTAATCCTAAAATTTGTCAAATGATAATTATGTCCATTTTTACGAACGTTCATTAAAACTCGCGAACATGCTCGTGTTCGCTCGATTATTAATCGAACAAAAAAATTCGTTCGAACTCGGTTCGTTTAAGGTTTCAAACCAGTCTTTCACAAATACGAACGTGTCAAAACGAACCGAGCTACCGAACAGTTCGGTTCATTTAACAGCTCTAGTTTTAGTGGAAAGTGGATGTAACCGTCATCTTAGGAAACCAGAAACAAGAGTAAAGAACAATGTGATGTCAAAAATTGAAGGAAAAAGAGATGGTTTCAACCAGTAATTAATCAGCAGCAGTTACATATTGGTGATGGTTATAGCAAGTCATATATAAAAGGAATAGGAAAGAAGAAAACAAAACGATATCCAACTCCAGTGAAGTCTAGGATTTTCTTTTTTTTTTTTGCTACAAGCCCAAAGGACTGATGGTATGGAAGGTCAAGGGTTCAATCCTTATCTCCCACCAATTTGTTACTATATGTGACTGACTGCAGTGGCTTCTCTGATGGTGATTCAACTTCCATTGGCTCCCCCTTCTCCTAAATTAGGATAGATTAACTTATAAAAATGTTACCGTTGCAAAAAAAAAAAAAAACAAAGAAGTGAAGTCTAGTTTTTGAGTAACTTTAGGTTGAAGTCCCGAATTTTAGATTAAAGAACGTTCCCTTCCATTTTATGTAACTTGAACCTTTTCCTACATATACGTGACGCAATTTCCGTGTCCACCCAAAACACTCGATGCGAAGGACAAGGAACATTTAGTACTAATTACTAGAGTTCCAACAGAATCATCAAAGCCGCTGGACGCCGCTTCCAAATTTATGCTTCCTTCTCTCTGTCTTTGGGATTTCAACATTTGTCACAGCAATCTGCAAAGAATTATATGGACTTGGATCTGTACAAAATTGAAAGTTGTAATTGCATTAATCGCTTACCCATATTGGCTTGTGTGCTTTGTGTACTCTAATCCAAGGCTTAAAGAGTTTTATAAAAGGGATAATTTCAGAAATCTCTGTTAGGTTTCTGATAGTTTCACTTAACTCCCTAAAAGTATTAAAAATATCGTTTGTCTCCCCTATTTTTAAATTTTTGTAACATTCTCGACCCAATTCAAATTATATGATTAAAATACTATGTTTAGGTTAGGAAGGACAAAATTAATTTCATTTCAAAGCTGCCCTTTTGTTGTGGTCCCTTAGTTGAACTGACAAATCAATTTAAAATCCTTTGACATTTAATAACTTGATAGATGTATTTTTTTAGTTTAAAAAATTATAAGTTTGGGGTTGAAAGATCCTTTAGCAAATATTATCTATAATTTGAAGACAAAATTTAAAATTGATGAATTATACATAATTTCAAAAGAATATAAAAACTATTTAAAATATTGTAAAGATGAAGAAATAACCATCTTCATCTTCTAAACACCTCAAATAAGTTTTTAAATTTAATTAAAAAATTTTCCCTTTTCTAAATTTTCAAGCTATTCTAAATTTTTTAAGTCTAAACTCCGAATCTGTTAAGTTACTAAATTATTAAGTATTAAATATAATATATTTGAGTATATACCAAAATAAATGATAAGTAAATAGCTTATCACTTGAGTGGCCTAGAAGCAGTTGAGTCAAGAGAAGAAGAAAGGAGGCCTAGGCTTCAAAGAAATACAGAGCTTTTAATAGAGTCTTGCTTGCCAAATAGATATGGAGAATTATCAAGAATCCAAATCTGTTGTCTAGCAAGGTTCTGAAAGCAAAGTATATTCCAAATAGCAGCATACAGGAATGTAAAATGGCAAAGAATGCTTCCTGGTTCTGGCAGAGTATAATGAGCAGCAGTGAAGATCTATGGTGGGGAGTGAGGAGGAGAATAGACATTGGAAGAAAGACTAGAATCTGGGAAGACCAATGGCTACCCAACAACCACCAAGGGAAGCCAAAAACACCTAAACCAGCAAACAGCCAGATTGATAAAGTGGCTGACATGATAGTGGATTATAGATGGAACAGACCTCTCATCTTTAAGATGTCTTGCAAGGAGGATGCTGACAACATACTGAAAGTTCCAATTAGCATCACAGGAAGAGAAGATAGTACATTCTGGTTAGGAAACCAGACTAGAGAATACACAGTGCAATCAGGATACAAACATGCAATAGAAAGGAGAGAGGCTGAAACAAGAGAGATGGAAAGGGAAGCTGAACCTAGCTGCAATTCAATAAACTAGCATGTGTGGAAGGTGTTTTGGAACTTAAACATCAACCACAAGATTAAATTGTTCATCTGGAAAGGACTAAGAGAAGCAGTTCCTGTCAAGGAGCTGATATGGAGAAGGGCAAAAGCAGGAGATCGAATATGCTCAGGCTGTGGTGAGGAGACGGAAACACTTGAACATATGCTGCTAAACTGCAGGAAAGTCAGAGGCTTTTGGAAACTAGCTCCAGTACAATGGGATGGAATTGGAAACTCGACAGGAAATTTCAAAAACTGGCGGACAGCTGTAACTGAAGCTAGATGCAGAGCCCAAGGAACTGACCACATAAGCCTGATGGCCTATACCTTGTGGCAAATTTGGAAGGGTAGGAATGAGAAGGAATTCAACAACAAGATACAAGATCCAGCTGCAGTTGTTAACAAAGCCTACATTGCCTGGAGGGAATTTAACAATGCAATAGAGAAAGCTAGCAGTTGTAGCATAGGTAGAACATCAATGCCTCAGCAACAAAGCAACCAAGATGAAATGCAAAATGCATAAGCTACACCAGGAGGAAAACATCTTAAGATTGCTATCGACTGGGACAAGGAAAGGAAAGCTAGTGGATATGGTATTATGGCAAAGGATGAAAGGATGCAGGACCTAATGGGATGGGCAATGAGAGAAAGAGCGAGTGGAAATCAACTTCAACATTTTGCTGAAGGGATCAAGCTAGCACTAGTCAAAGCAGCAAAACAGGGATGGAGACTAATAAACATTGGAGTTCCTCAAAAAAATCTGCTGCAGCAAATCCAACGGGAAAAGTCAATAGATGGATGGACAGCTATAGTGATATAGGATATCAAAGAGTTGAGTAGTCTATTTTACAAATGCTCCTTTTGCCTAGAAGTAGTAAATAGGACTAATCTAAGTGTTCAATTTAGTGCTCAAGCATTGAGCAATCATCAAGATGTAGAATGGGTCAATCCCAATCTGCTATGTTAATAGCACAATGTAAGTATCGAGCCATTGCTTGCATTGTATATACTTTTGGAAATCAATACCATTCTCTCGTTTCGACAAAAAAAAAATGCTTATCACTTTTTTTTTGGAGCAAGTTTTGCCTAAAAACTTCACTACCACTCAAGTAATCTAGATTTTCTATTTTTTGTTATCAAATGCATCTAAACATGTTAAGATCTGAATCCATTAAATTTAAGTGTTGAATTAAATTATCAAACATGTGGCCCAACATTTTTAGTTTGTTTGGCTTCCATTCATTTTGCTTTTTTTTTTTGGTAACCCGGAACATGCCCCGACTCGAACCCTTAGGACCCGAGCCGGTAACTCCATTCATTTTGCTTTTTGTATGTGTTTTTTCATTTTGTCTTCTTTTCCTGATTCGGGTTTACTAAACGAATATTTAAGAAGGCAGTCAAAACTGGTTGATCTTTCCATTGGCCTAACTCAAGTTCATAGGGATTCAAGTAATCATAAAAATATCCCTAATCAAACTCTTAAACCCTTCTTTCTAATTTTCCTTTTCCTTTGTAAAATTTAAATGGTGACTTGAACTTATATATATATATATATATATATATATATATATATATATATATATATATGTTCACAGTGATTGCACGTTGGGTAGGTTCTCCATGTTAGGAATGGCAACGAGGCGAGTGGCAGGGCTCCTGCCCCGCCCTTTGTCCCATGCTTCCCTCGCAGGGTCACCTGAGGAGGTTAATAAAAATTTGTCATTTAATTTCATTGTAGTCAAATTTTAGCAAATAATTAAGTACTAAAATATCAATAGATTATCAAATCATTATCCATTGTAATTTCACAATTGAAACTCATAAAAACAATCAAACAAAAATTATTTGAATACAATCCAACATGATGAAACAAATAGAGCTAAAGTAGTCAAGTTTTCACTTTTAAAATAAATACAATCACTGAGTCATTATTATATTTTTTTGAGAAAAAATGTGTTATTGTGTTAATTGTAATTAGGAATTTAGTATAAATGTATTAATAAATTTAGTATAAGTAATTAATAATTTTTATTAGTAGACATGTATAATTATTAGTATAATTGATAATATCAATTCTATTACATATATCAATATTTATTATAGAATACTCATAACTTATAATATTATTATTATAAGTTTGTAACTAATTAAATTAAGTATTATATATACATATAAATATATATATATATTCGAACGGGTGGCGAGGCAGGGGATGGGGTGGGGGTATACTCCCCTGCCCCCCGCCCTATTTCTTAACCGGGGGGGGAATTCTCCCCTGCAACGCGGGCACCTGCCTCAGTTGCCATTCCTACTCCATGTAACTCAATAACTTTGGCTTGCGAGGAGAAATTTCATCCACCTTAAAGACTTACAGGTAAATGCGCATATGTTTGATTGAATAGAAAATATCCCTAGCAACTTTGTTTGAATTGTCATTTTTTCTCAAAAAATTTTTATATTTTTCATAGACACTTTTTTTAATTATGTTTTTATTTAACATATTTCAAATTATTACAGTACCTTTTTTCTGCAAAAACTCTCGAAAATTGCAATCAAATCGCTATGATACACTATGCGACCGGTCACTTGAGCTATGTGAGACATTCTCCTTCTGCCTTCTGAAGAATACATCGTATGGTTTACTTACAAAGAAGACGAAATCAATTGTCTGTGGCGTATGCTAGTACTAAGTATCTTCTCCACTATTTGTGTAGGTACACACAACCATTAGTCAAATGCACTGGCTTTAATATTTGTTGGTACTTTAATCTTCTAGATTAAATGTCACTTAATACAATGTTATTTGCTAGTCAAAAAGACATTCCTGAGGCAGCATGAATTCTAGGTGGACATTTTTAATGTTTGTTTTGCCTAGTCAAAGTTCAGAACGACAAGCTTTTGTTATGCTCTTCAAAAAAAAAAAAACTTTTAAAGACAGCATTATCTAGAAGATATCGATCGAGTTGTCAATTGAGCAATGCACCATGAAATTAAAAAAAAAATCCCAATAATCTTCAGAAGGTCTTGTTCAAGTGCAAAACCCTTGTGACACCAACAAAATGCTTGGTAAAAAGTGAAATGTCATGTCAAAGTTGGATTAGATAATGATCAATTGTGCTTTACACATTTTATAACTGTACCTAAATTTCTATTTTGGTTTCCAAACTTTAAATTGAGATACTTTAATCCCTATTTCAATAAAATTATTGACGGAAGTGAGAGAGATTTTATATTTAAATGAGACAAATTTTATACTTTAAAAACTAAAATAGATTCGAATTTATACTTTGGGAAGTAAAGTGAGAAAGATTTTAGAAAAACTTGAAGCTGATTTTGAAATAGGGATTAGGTCAGGAATGCATCAGGAATTAAGTTTCTTGTTAATGTGTGTATACTTGTATAGTGCTAGTATAGTATAGTGTTATAGTGGTGAGTCTGATGTATTTGGAATTTCCTTCTTTTGTAAAGCTTCTTTCTGATCATTAATGAAAAAAAAGTGAGATATATTTTATATTTTAGAGACGAAAGTAAGACAGACATAATATTTTAGGAACCAAAATATCCCATTTTGAAGTTTGAGAACTAAAATCAAAAGTTGAAGAGTGCTTAGTGGGAAGGGGGAAAAAAAACCACAAACTGAAACGTGGCTTTAGAAAGAATGGTTATCGAAGTACCAAGTTTTCCTTCGACGATGTGTGATTAATTTGTTAGGCCCACAAACTTTTAGCCTACCGATTGGTTGAAGGCTGATTTGTTGGGAAAGTTAGATATTTTTTGGGCCATTAGGATCCACCTTCAATAATCGTGTGTAATTGTGGCCATTAGGCCCCACCTTCACTTTGATGTCTGAATTTTTTTTTTTTAAAAATTTTCTGAAGAGGATTAGTAGTGATTCTAGTTCCTATATTCATTCATTTCCTATTTATGCTTCCAAAATTCTTGGGATTTAACTTTTAAGGGTTCATCTCTTTATATATTACTCTCGTAAGATCTTTATTGACTCAAAATTTGGAGTTACTAGAGAAACAAGCATCAACCTGTTGTAGATTCAATCATAGACAAAGAACAAATATGCATATCTTGTGCTTGGTTAGGTCACTTTTTTGCATCAACATGGCTACTATTTAAGTGCAAAACCTACCAATAAATTTTTTTTTTTGTGACAAGTTAATGTTTTTTGATTGATGCATACCTAGGCATGGCCATATAAATTATATGTGTTTGCCATAGTTGTAGACACACCTCATCTAAGTACCTGCTATTTAAATTTTAAGCTAATTTGCACTTCTTTTCATTATCAATAAAACTATGATATACAACTCCATCAAAGGTTTGCCAAATTATTTTGATCATCATGATGAAATAATATACCGTGACTGTTCCAGCTGAGAGTTGTGAATGGATTGCTACCTTAGAAGCAGAGGCAACATTTGAAAAACATTAAGCTCCAGAAATTGACTACCCTTTTGAGTCCCCCACCCCCTCCCACCACCCACCCAACCAAAGAAAAAAAGAGACTATTCTTAGTACATTAGCCATTCTGTCCCCTCTTAAACCCTTGTTTTCTTTTATATAATTATTATTGTTAAACGGTTGTGTTTAGGTGGGAACATGGGGAGGAGTAAGTAGCTGCTTCTTGAGCTCTGGAGCTTGCAGAAATTGGATTAAACCATATGTGCTCTGGAGCTTAAATCTTCCATGGCAACATCACCATTATTGCTCTTGCCTTGTGTTCCTTTGTACTTGTACCACTTGGCACAAATTAGAAAGTATCCTAGATTGAGAACTTCCAAAGCAGTAACCAGGTAATAGAAGTAATCCAATCTTCCCTTGTTGAGATCTTCAGCCAACCAGTCTACTCCGGATGCATTTCTGGTCTCTTTGTGGACTATTGATATCATGAAGCTGCTAAAATAACTAGATATTGCAACACCACAAAACAAAAATGACCCTCCAAAACTTCTCATGCTCTCGGGGAACTGCTTATAGAAAAATTCAACTTCAGCAATGACGGTAAATGCTTCTGAAAGCCCTGCTAGTGCCATTTGAGGGATTAACCAAAAAGCACTCAAGGAAGAAATGTTGCCTTTTTGAGCTACGACTCCCATGGTTGGCTTAGCAAGAGCCACCGTCCTTCTCCAGTTTTCCACTAGAGCAGATACCACCATGGTAGCCACTGCAATTACCATGCCAACACCCATCTTTTGGAGGACAGTTATACCGTCTTCTTTCTTGGTAATTTTACGAAGATATGGAACAATGATCCTATCATATATTGGAATCCATGCTGTGAGGCTCAACATCTGAAAAATTGTGTAAGATGCTGCTGGGATTTTGAAGCTGGTATTTCCAAGGCGTCTATCAGCTTGGATGGCTTGGAAAACCCCGTAAGTCTGCATCAAGTTCAGAACTATAGAGTATATAATTCCAGCAATCCATATGGGAACCACTCTGATTATGCATTTCACTTCTTCCACCTGCTGGATGCTGCAAAGCCTCCATGGATTGTGTGCTGAACCATCCGTGTTGATATGATCTTCAGGGGTTACGATTGCAGCTTTGTTCAGGAACCTGAATTAGTATTTCCACTCAATTAGTTTTAGTTTGAAACTATACTTCAAGTGTTAACATATAAAAGATTGATCAGAATTTGAAAGTCTTAAAGTCGATACCCGAACTGATCTGTGTAAGGAAGCTTAGAGTTGATTGAATTTGGAGATATGAAATCAAAGAGAGAATCCGGTGGCTGATCAAGCAAAGCCAATTTCCTTTTTTTGCTTGCAGCAACAATTACTTGTACCACGCTAGTCAAGGGACTGCCCTGTGGCAGTACCATCACATATATTCTCGTACCCACGAAGAAGAAAGTGCAGGATAAGAACATCATGAATGCAGGAATTGCCAATCCGATAGCCCAACTGATATTGGATTGCACATAGACAATGATTGTCAAGGATACCATCACGGCAAATGTATAGGTGAAATAATACCAATTGAAGAAACTATTGGTTCCCTTTCTACCGGACTCTGTATTGGGATTAAACTGGTCTGCACCAAAGGCCAAATTACATGGTCTTATGCCACTAGCTCCAATCACTAGGAATCCGAATCCACTCAACAGGAAAGTTAGTTGCCCTGCCGTTGGTCCAACACATTTGCTGCTGTCTGTTCCGCAAGGAGAGGGATGCAACTGAGGAATCGCTGCAGTTAGCGTCAATATGAGCATTCCCTGTGTTTCAAAAAGGGGAAACAAAACCAAGGATCAGATTCTAGTTCTCCAACAAATTATCTTCAATCAGGTTCTTATTTGCATTCAGGTATAAAATCAAAACATTTCTTAAAGAACCCAAAATTTTCTTTTCTAGCTAGTTGGGAAACACTAAGATCAATGGTAGAAATTTTACCAAGACAGAAGCCACTGAAGCAAAGCCTATAGTGTAAAGAACCCAAAATTTTCTTTTCTAGCTAGTTGGGAAACACTAAGATCAATGGTAGAAATTTTACCAAGACAGAAGCCACTGAAGCAAAGCCTATAGTGTTGTATCGGCCGAAGTAAGTGTCCGAGAAGAAAGCTCCAATCAAGGTACCAAAATTGCAGGTACCATAGAAGATGTTAATGAGATTTGTTGCACCAATAGTACTCATGTTAAAGACAGTCGTCAGATACACCAACAGATTGGATATAGTTCCGACTGTTCCCAGCTTCTCGAACGTTTCATTACCTGCAAAGCTCACATGTTTAATACCGTAGCTGACAAAGTTAACAAAATTCTATGTACAAGTCACATATAAATTTGTTACCTATGATGAAAGGCATAGCTTTGATTCCTCTGTACTTGACTTCATCCTTCTTGACACCAGTATCATTCTCCTTCAACTTAGTATCATCCATTGGTGATTTGATTCCCATTTTTTTTTCTGGAATCTGCCTTTTACTTGTACTAAAAATTTTGTGTTCTTTTGCTTTCCAAACTCTATAGTGGTCAAAGCGATTATGAAGCTAGGAAGGGAGCTATAACTTCCTGGAGCTTCACAATCTCTTTGGAGGTAACCTTCTAACCGGAGAGTTATATAAATATATGTGGAATCACTATCATATTATGTATCAGCAGACGTCCTAAAGGACAAGCACATAAATGTGGTGTCCAATTTCGATGTTTCCAGCCTGATAATTGGTTAGGGGCAAAAATCATCTCTCTTTCTTTGTCATTAGTTTCGTAAATGAAAAGCACATGCATGCATATGTAGATATGGCCGTATGAGCAATACCACATTTAATGGCCTCTTTAGGTGTTTACCATAATTGTAGAAACATCTTCTTTTGACTTTTAGACTTACATTTAATAGGATTGTATGTATTAATTTTGGACCTATACCCGTATATAGCCGTAAATTTACCATCTTCTTTAACCTAATGTGATTCTTCCAAAATATACGGGTATAGGTCCAAAATTTATTTGCCTACACATCTTAAACAGAAGGGATAATTTCAGAAACCTCCATTGAGGTTTCTGACTATTTCGGTTGCCTGTCTCCAAGTTCTAAAAATTACACTAACCTCCCTTGAAATTTATTATCTTGTAACATTTAGATCCAACCAACAATTACAAAGTGATTTTAGGAGAGAGAAGATAATATGATTTCACCATTGCTCCTCATCTACTAAATTGTTTAATTCATCTAATTCCAATCTAAACATTAATGAAAACACTGGAATTTGCTGCTTATCATCCGAGATTAAATCACATATGGTATTAAAAATAGTATATCATTTTATATATTTCACTTAATATAAAATTCAAATTGCTCTTTTCAATTATAAATTCATTATCAAACATGACCAACAACAAATAATCAAAATAATCTGTAACCAAAATGTTACAAATAGCGAACTTTAATATCATAAAAATCTCCGCAACTAATTTTAATATGTTGACAAGAATATTTATGATGTTAAAGTTTGTTCTATGTAATATTTTGGTTGCAAATTTTTTGATTATTTGTTATTGGCCATTTTGCCAATGGTATGTAACTGAAAAGAGTAATTTGAATCTTATATTAAGTAAAAAAAAATATAAATGATACACTTTTTTAATACTACATGTGATTTGATCCCTAGTGATAAACATCAAATTTTAGTGTCTTTTTTTTAATGTGTGGGTTGGTATTAAATTAATTAAAGTAGATAAGGGGTTTGATGGAATCATATTATCATCTCTCTTCTAATATCACTTTTTAATTATTGATTGGACCTAATGCTACAAAATAATTAACCCTATGGGAGCTTAGTATAATTTTTAAAACCTAGAGGGAGGCAAGTGAAATAGTCAGAAACATCAAGGGAGCCCTGTCCACCTCTGAAGATTTCATGTAAAAATTAAATATGCGATAATCCAATTACAAAAAAAAAAAAAAAAAAAACTATACATTAAGTCAAGGATTCCTCGAGCAACAATCTTTGGCCTATGTAAAGCAAACTATTTATTATGTGTTTGAATAAAAATAAAATGAGATTCTTATCAGGAAAACCTGCTGTTCCCATCACTGTCATAATGCCGGGGGTGGATCAGAGTATCTTTTCTAAACGCAAGTATTTATTTCTTCAACAATGATAAGTTTAATCATTGCAGCTGTTTCCTCATGAGTCAAAAGTTCAGTTCATATTCACGTCTATTCCACTGACTAGCTTGACAACGTGTGTTCATTTTCTATTTAACACCAGTCGACATGTCATTTTACAAAGAAATAATGGAGCAGATGACGAGCCATTAATGGGATGGGCTCAATATCGAAACAAACAAGTGGTATTTTGAAATGTCAAGTGGCATTTCTTACATATTTCACTGCATAATAATGTGTCAATTCTACAAGTAATGACAAACAAAATAAAATTAGATCATCTAGAACGAGGTTCCAGCATTTCTAGCTGTTGCCAACTTGCCGTAACTACTTCTTTCTCCATTACTCTACGGGGAAAAGTGTTAGGTTCATGAGTAAAGGATTATATCTCACATTGGTCCGAGAGCTAGGAAAAGAGTGGTTAATATGTAAGTAAGGGTCCAAGACCTAATGGCTTAAGTTTTTGGGTCAAAGTTGGATTCTTGACTTACATATTGGGTTCTTTGGTGGATTCTCTTGAGGTGTTTCTCCTTGTCAAATTGGTATCAGAAATTCATGTTGCGAGACTGGACTACTCATTGGCAAGTGGATTCTTCTTGGAGTTGGACCGGTGAAAATTCGCTTCTTGATGGTGGACCGAAGTGCCAAGAAGTTTGGTTGGTGTTGGATCAGGTGTGTCATGGGTTTGGTAGGGGGTCCATGTTTGGGAGAAGAGGTGATCTTAGGTGATAAAGTGGACTTGCATTGAATATTAAAGTGAATTCGAAAAAGGGCTTTTAGACGAAGGACCCAAAGGCTGGCAGGAGTCCAGAATACAATTTGGATGTTGAAAAAGAGTGGGTCCATGTTTGGGAGGAGAGGTGACTTTAGGTGATAAAGTGAACTTACATTGAGTATTAAAGTGGGTTCGAAAAAGAGGTTGTAAATTTGGATTTAATGTGAGGGGTTACTCATGAAAAAGGAGATTTGTTAGATCCATGAGTAAAGGATTATGTCCCATATTGGTTCGAGAGATAGAAAAAGAGTGCTTAATATGTAAGTAATGATCCAAGATCTAATGGCTTAATCTTTTGGATCAGAGTTGGGTTCCTGACTTACATATTGGGCTCTTTGGTGGACTCTTTCGACGTGTTTCTCCCTATTAAAAAGTACAAATAAAACTTTCGTAAATTACTTCAAACATAGGTAACACAAGTATATATAAAATATAATTCAGAATCTGCCTATTCCACCAAACCAAATTATTTCGTTCAAAACCAACAAGCAAACAATCATCTTCCTTTTTACAATGGTTGTAATTACACTGTAAGATAACATGTGCCTAGATATCTTATTTTGGTAGAATATCACAGAAAGGAAAATTTCTTGTTTAATCCGCTCGAAACTTGGACTTTTGTAATATGGATTTTTTTTTGGGGGGAGGGGGGAACCTAACAGTACAAATTAGTAGTCTAAGAAAAATAAGCTTTTTCTAGGTTTTATTAGGCTTCTAACAGTAGCATATCAAATTTTCCTAGATAAAGATATCATGATGGATGATGAACACCTATTTTTTTGTTCCGAAAAATGCATAATTACGAGAAAAGAGATGGTGGTAATTAGAAAAATACTCACTTCAGACTTGGCTAAACCAAGCTACCAGGATACTATCTGATACAGTAATGGACAATGATATAGTGCCTATAGTTATGGTAAAGATATTAGGGTGACCTACTATTGTAAGTTTCTATTAACTTTAGCGACACGTCAAGTTTTTTAGCATCTTTTAAATATTGTATTAAAATAATTAATATTTACATTAGTAAGTTTTTAATTAAAACTAGTAAATATATGTCCAAAATAGTAAGTTTTAGCCAGAAATAAAAATTTACACTTTGAATAATGTAATTTACTTATAATTTGACAAAAGTTATTTTTGTTTAAATTAAACTTACTAATACTAAAAGTAAAAAATTTGCATCTTTAACTAAAAAATCACCTATTTCCTGAAACGTTTTCGAGTATCGCCTGTCTCTTTAAATACATTCACAGGGTCTCTATAATTCAGAGTGAGACAATTTAGTCATAATAATTTTAAGAAAAAAGGAATAACATTTAATATAATTACGTAGTACTGGATAACTGCGGCAGATGCTGGAGTGCTGCTGCGTGTGACATTTGAATATTCAGATTTAGAATGCCCGTGATCGGGGCCCTTGTTAAGTCACATTGTCTCCCAGTTATTTGTATGCCTCCCAATTATTTGTATGCAACCAATTGTCTAGCTAGTCTGTGTACAATCAATGATTTTAAATTTCTTCAACAAGATAACAAAATTTATATGACTGAGAATATACAATTTTTATTCTATTTCATGTAACTTTTAAATACACTTCCAGTAGTAACACATCCTCTCTTTTTTTGTTTTATATTTTTGTTAAAAAATATGCAAGAAGAAGAAGGAGGAGGAGGGGGAGGATTTCATATCACAAATGTTGACATATTTTAAATCAAACATATTTAGAATCTTAATAGTTTTAAAAATTGATTTATTATTTGGTAACTATATTAGATTTGGTGTCATAGTTGATTTAGAAAATAGAGTTGAGTTATGTTTTGATATTATAATTAGAATAGGATTTGTGGTTATATTTCTCTACTTAAAGACTTGGAGTTTTAGATTTGTAGTTGAGGAAAATTAGTGAATTGAAGCAAAATATTTTGTTTCCTCCCCTGCCTTTCTTATTTGTAATATTTTAGTGTTACTTCCACTACGTGATCTTTTATACTAACAAGTGGTATCAAAATCTTAAGTTCAAGAGTTTGATCTTGAAATATCTATGGTGCATGAAGGGTGTGCAGAATTTGTGATAGAGAAACATGTGCCAAGGGTATAGAGATTGTGATAAAGTACTCGTATATTAAAAAATTGGACCACGAGAGTTGGTCTTGGGGTAGTCATTCATTGATTGGAATTAGGAAAAAATGGCCCTAATTGAATAGAGGTCTAAAAAAAGTCCAAAGGGACTTTATTAAGATTGTTGGTATTGTATAGTGATCAAAGAAAAAAGGTCCTGCTAGATCGTTGATTATTACAATGCTGTTTGATCAAATCTGAAGCCAAGGAAACCAAGAAATTCAAGCAGAGAAGAAAAATTTTGTGAATGTACGTAAATTGTTTTGAATTGCCATGGAGAGAGAATTTGTTAATGGTGAAAATTATTACGATAAAGAAGATTATGAATAGTATGATTTATTAGTTGAAAGTTATGCGGATTGTTAATCAAGGAAATATGGTGGCTCTAATTGCGAACGGGTCAATATGGATGACTTTTTTGATGGAGGAGAATTAGCAGCAAAATTGTATGCAGATAGTCCACTTCCACGCGCAAATATGCAGATATGTATTGGCTACAAATTGGAGTTCCACATGAGTTATACTGCTACAGAGGTTGCAAAAGCGATTGAAACTCGTAATGCATTGGAGATGACAAAATCAAGAATTTGATTTAAAGGAAGCATTTTTGAAATATTTAACTAAGCATATTTAGAATCTTAATATTTTTAGAAATTGATTTGTTATTTGATAACTATATTAAATTTGGCGTCACCGTTGGTTTAGGAAATAGAGTTGAATCATATTTTGATATTATAATTAGAATAGGATTTGTGGTTATATTTCTCTATTTAAGGACTTGGAGTCCTAAGTTTGTAGTTAAGGGACATTAGTAAATTCAAACAGAATATTTTGTTTTCTCCTGTGCCTTTCTTATTTGTAATATTTTTAATGTTATTTCCGCTACGTGACTTTTGTACTAACAACAAAGAAAAAGAAAAAGAATATTCTTACAGTGTTCTCACGGTACGGCATGATATCACAAAAAAAAAAAAAAAAAAACAAAGCCATGAGAATTGTGAAATCCTAGTGTAGACTAGGGCTCTTAAAAATTGGGAAGTGTCTAAAGCTCGGAATTTCGATCAAGGTATTTTTATTCATTGATCCTGTATAGATAAGGAGTAGAGAGTGTTGTGTATAACTTTTTTCTGTGTTTTTTCCCTGGCTAGATAATGGTTTTTGGTTTCTTACCAAGGTGTACAAATTTCTTGAATATCAACAAAAAAACTATATGTTTGCGTAAAAAAAAATGGAGAGAAAGTCTATGGCTATTTGTGCTGCGCTAGTGTTATGAAAAGGACTTAATATATATATTTTTTTACTTGATAGACCTTTTCAGAGAGATTTGGCTGGGCCATTTTCCGATTTATGATGTGAACACTAATATCAAATAATTAAATGCGGAGAATATAACATGATCATAATTGAATAATTTCACAAAATTTTCCATTTCCTGTAGAATAATGAGTGTAGTTGGATTGTCTTCTATTTTACTTTATTTACACCTTATTTACACACACTGATTTGCCTGCATCATCAACAAATTTTTCAATCATCTTTTTTATCTTACATACATTACATCAAAAAAGTGCTATAGTACTTTTTCACAAAATTATCTCAAATAATTTATAATCAGTAAGTGCTTCTTTGACATTTGAATATTCAGCGATTGCATGCCCACGATCATCATTCTCGGATCATGTCCCCTATAGTCCATATTTTCTCCATACGCTGTTGGTGATGTTTACAGTTCAAAATTTATATGACTTGGGAGTATACAATCCGTAAGTAATATGTTAACAGTCAAATAGTTCTGGTTTATTCAACAAGATGACAAAATTTATATGACTTGGGAGTAAACAATCCTTTTTCTTTTCCGTGGAACATCATGCGTAGACTTTTTTATCCGGTACCATAATTTTTTTTATTTTCTTTTGGTTAGGGGTGTAAACGAGTCTAATCAAATTGAACACCTTAGTGTTGAAAATTGATTGATTATTTTAACAAATTTAATTTTTTTTTCAAATTAGCTTATTTAGTTGCCGAACTGAATTTGAATGAGATTTTTATCAAATTTGAACATCATCAAACATAAAATACTATTCAAATTTAGATTGATTAGTTGACGAACCAAATTCGAATAAACCTTTACTAAATCAAACTCCCTTCAAATATTAACTAGTTTGATTTAGAAGTGGCAGTTTCAATTCATATCCATTTAACCATACATATCTACCTCACTTAAATGTTTTAGATTATTAAACAAATTTAGATGGATATTAACGATTGGTGGAGCCACATGGAAGTAAGTGGGGTCAATTGACCCACTTAACTTTGAAAAAGTTAACTTTTAGGCTTAGGAAATTTAGAAAATTTTAAAGTTGTGTCTTATTTGACCGCACTAAATTTTAACAAATTTTCTTTTCTATATATATTGAACCTAAATAATTGAAAATTCATAAATTTTGCCATCACAAGAATTTTGAATTTGTTTCAAGTTATTTATGAAAATTATTTCAAGAATAAATTTTTCTAAAGTTTTTAAAAACAAGGGATGACGTTTCTTGAGTGGAATGGAAAAACTAATTCTTTCAAACTTCAAAGTTTCCAAAAACAAGAATTTTTGAAATGGATGCTAAACTTTTATTTATAATAAGATTCATTCATAATAGGCTATAGATAAATTTCTTAAAAGAAACTCGTAAAAATCAAGTTGATGGTAATTTACAGATTATTTAAAAGTTTCAATTACTTACATTGAAAAAGTTGTTTTAACAAAATTGATAATGTATTGATTTTGCAACATTTTCAGAAGATGACTACTTGTAAGGTACAATTATGAACGTTTTGAAGATCTATTATTTTTAGTGCATGTTTAACTTACCATTAAAACGGAGATGTAAATCAAATTATGCTGGACAATTTTCTACAATATATTAATGAAACTTGCTATATATATATATATATATATATATATATATATATATATATATATATAATTTTGATATTTGCTTTGTAAAAGTTTTAATGTACTGCCAAAAAAAAAGGGTTTACTGTACTAAAATTTGACTCCACTTACTGTGGAGTCTTGGCTTCGTCTCTGATATTAACGGACGTTCAAGTAAAACCAATTGGCTCAACAATTTTAAGGGATAATCCACATAATCCATCTAAATCCATTTAAAAAGGTAATGAGAAAACCCACCATTTTCAGTAGTACTAAATGTTTATTATGATGCTGAGTGAATCTCCCATGTCGCAGTAAGTGATTAAGAAAAAACAAAACTTGACAAATAAAAGAAAAACTTTGACATAAAAACCCAGAACTCAGAAGACTGCCCTCGCCTCCAGTTTCAAGCTTTGAAGTCGAATTAAAACGTTTTAAACGAAACAAAGAGAGGATGAGTAATTTTTTTTAAAAAAAAAGGAAAAGAAAAGAAAAGTGCGTTACATAAACTTGATTGCTGCCATAGCACCGCCGTGTGCAGAAAGATGCCCGTTGGCAATGGCCAACGAAGTTGTGCAGAATAACAGTGACGGTAATGAGAGGCCGCAACTTAGCAACTCAGCAGCAGCCAATGTGACGGAGGAGCTGAAACTTTTCCAAGACACCATTCACATTCTTCCCACTCACGCCGTCACGTGGACAAAGATTTCTTCTCAATCAGCCTTATACAACTTTTTACATGCTTTATTTATTTTCTTTTTCCATTTTTCTGTTTTTAGTCTTCTTAGTTATCAGAACTCATTCTATTAACTTAGCAGTGTCAATTTCAAGCTGCGTGTTAGATAAAGGAATTAGATGTTTGTTAGATAAAGGAATTATATTTTAAATGGATAATTGGATATTTATCGCCCATTTGGATCCAATCCACATATAACCATTTATTGTATGAATTTGGACTGATTGGACCATTTAATCCATGATCCATTTATATAAATTAATTATGATTCATATATCCATTTTGTCACTTCTAGTTTGATCTATCTTTCAACTCTATCTTAGTAAAAAAAAGTGGACAGAAAAAAAAGGTATATCATATCTCATACTTGGGATAAGCCGTCTTTGCCATGACATGTTAACCATGCATCCATTTTTACCCCATGCTTAATTAATTTTTTTTTGTCAAAACGATAACATTTGTATTGATCTAAAACTTGATAATACAAGTATGCTTTACAAAAGGGGCAAGTTGCCCTCACAATCCTTTCTTGCTAGATCTTTTATCCAGCCCGGGAAATTTGTTTCCCAATATACATCCTTAACTAATTTCAAAGCAAATTTTGCTAGCTTATGACACACTTCATTTCCTTCCCTATATATAAAGGAGAAATTGCATTGATAAAAAAACTCCCTCAACTTTTGTATATCCTCCAATATCACAGCATAGCTGCAGTTGTTGCATGAGACTGTTAGGATGCAGTCTATCACACTTTTACAGTCCGATTGTATTTCAATCTTCCTCCAGCCTGCTTCTTTTCCTAATTGCATAGCTGCTCTGATTGCCGCAGCCTCCTTTAGTCCTGGTTCCCCTATCTTTTCCTCCATTATGACCCAAACTTTCAGAATCTCTCCTTTCCAGTTCCTAGCAACAATTCCTTTACTAGTTCTGATCATTTGTGCTGAGATTGCTGCATCTGTGTTTATCTTGTACACATCTTCTATTGGAGGCGTCCATCTTCTACCATGCTGAATGGGGGTTGTTTCAGCAATGCCAGCTCTGCCTTCTAGTTCCACAGTTTCCTTGAATTCTATCCATTTTTGCTGAGCTTTTCTTACAACTGTGATTTCCTCCAGTTTTGCATTATTGAAAATGATCTTGTTCCTTGCTTTCCAGATTTGCCAGAGGATATTGATTGTTAGTTCTATATGCTCCTTACCATTAACTCTTTGAGTTGCTTCTAAGAGTCCTAGAAACAAACTTGTAGGTCTATTAACCCATTCCAGCTGATTGGACTGAGTTTCCAAATCTTCTTTGCATAGTCACATTCGAAAAACATATGCTCTAGAGTTTCAATTCCATCCCCACAACTTTTGCATATGTTATTCCTCTTCCCTGTTCTTCTGTGCACCAAGTCATTGACTGGAATACAGTTTTACAGACATTTCCACATAAAATGTTTCAGTTTGTGTTTAATATTTGTTCCCTACACTTTTTTTCACAAACTTTCCTTCCTGTTATGGTTACTTGTCTGCTCCTTGATCTGCACTGTTTTTGTTGCCCGTGCCTCCATCTCCTTTGCTAGTGCATTACCTGATCTCACTGTGTACTTTCCAGTCTTTGAGTGATGCCAGATTAGTTTGTCCCTTCTTTGGTATAAACTGAGTGGTATTTTTGCAATCTTTTGGGCCATCTCTCTACAAAAGATTCTATTCAGTAGCTCCTTGTCCCATTGTCCTTATTTAATTAGATCTTTGACATATTGGACGTCCCCATGTGCTGCTCTATCTAGTTACACTCTACCATCTCTTGAATCTGGTATCCATCTGTCTTGCTACACCTTGATAGTACTCACATCCCCAACTTGCTTTCTTATGCCATTTATCAATAGGAATCTTGCACTTAGTAGGCTCTTCCATAGGTATGATGTTGGTGTAGAAGCTTCCCTCATCCAGTCCTATTCTCTTTTCATGTATTTTGCTCTCATGACTCTACTAACTAGCTTGATAGGCTGAACAATGATCCTCCACAGTTGCTTAGCTAGCAAGGCTATGTTGAACATTTCCAGGTCCCTAAAGCCTAATCCTCCCTTTCCTTTAACCTCAGTAAGTGCACTCCATTTGGTCCAATGTATTTTCCTTTGCTGCTCATCTGCCCCCCACCAAAACCTTGCCATTTGTTTATCAATGTCTACACATTCCTTTTGGGATTCTAAAGCAATACATTGTGTAGTTTGGGAGGGCCATTATCACAGATTTCAGCAGTACTTCTTTCCCAGCTAGACTCAGCAAGTTTCTTTTCCAACCTTGTAATCTTTTTGTTACACTTTAACTTCCCCAAACACTTGATTCTTTGGTCTTCCTATAACCATTGGGAGGCCTAGATACTTTCCACTGAATGCTTCTCCTAGGTTTCCAAGTATGCTGCATACCTCCTGTCTGATGTCCAGGTCAATGTTTCTGCTGTAGTAGATAGCAGATTTTTCAAAGTTGATTAGCTGTCCAAATGCCCTTGCATATTTGTTCAACATCTCTTTAACCTTCCAGGCTTCTTGGTTTGTGGCCTTGCAGCACAACAAAGCATCATGTACAAAGAAAAGATGTGTGATGGGAGGACACTTTCTTCCCACTTGGATACCTGTCCACAACTTGTTTGCAACTGCTTTGTTTATCAACTTTGAAAGTGCTTCTGCAACAAACAAAAATAGGTAAGGGGATAACGGGTCTTCCTACCTTATACCCCTTTTAGGTTGGACATACCTTACTTTTTCCCCATTAAGGTTAAAAGAGTATGATACAATAGAGAGGTAGTTCATAATCCATCTAACCCAAATGGGACAAAATCCCATTTTTAACATCATTCTTCCCAGAAATTGCCACTCCACTCTGTCATACGCTTTAGACATGTCAAGTTTGATAGCCATAAAGCCTATTCTACCTGTTCTTTTATTTTTTAGGAAATGCATAACCTCATGAGTTAGGAAAACATTATCCAGAATCTGTCTGCCTGGAACAAAGACAGATTGAGTTTCATTAATGCATTTACACAGGACCTTTTTCAGCCTATTTGCCAGGATTTTGGATACAATTTTAAAGAGGACATTACAAAGACTGATTGGCCTATAATGATTAATATTAGTAGAAGCAGACACTTTAGAGATTAGAGTTATCAAAGTTTCATTGACCGCCTTTAGCATATAACCACTATGAAAAAAGCTCTTGATAGCATTTATTACATCCAAATTAATGATATGCCAGTATTTTTGAAAAAAAAGAGGTGACATACCATCAGGACCTGGTGCTTTATTTGGATGTATACAAAATACTGCATCTTTGACTTCTTTTTCATCCACATGTTTGATCAGATTTTCATTCATCTACTGAGATATTGTATGGGAGACACCTTTGAGGACCTCATCAATGTTATCAAGTTGTGAAGTGTTGAAGATGTTGCTGTAATGATTACCAATCTCTTCCACCATTTCTTCCTTTGTATCATACCAGCTTCCATTCTCTTTTTGCAGTCTTGAGATCCTATTCTGTCTTCTCCTGATTCCCATAGAGGCATGAAAGAAAGCAGTATTCTTATCACTATGCTTTAGCCATTTACTTCTTGCCTTTTGGGACCAGTAGATTTTCTTATCCCTATACGCCTTGCCCAATTTGCTTTTCAGTTCATCTAAAATATCCTTCCTTTGGGCAATGTCATTCTGCTTGACTTCTTCAATTTGTTTTTTAAAACTTTGTATTACCTCTCCTGAGTTGTTCCTTTTCTTTCTATTCCATTCCATCAAGGCTAATCTGCATGCTTTGATCTTTCTTGTCACTTTAAAAAATCTGGATCCTTGTTGGTGTTCATTCCAAGCATTTGAAATCACTGTATTAGTTTCCCCCTCATAAGTCCACCTCTGGTCAAAGTAGAACCTTCTCTTGTATTTCCTTTGAGTTGGTTCAGTAGCAATTAGAATAATACAATGATCTGATGCTTCCTTATGCACATGTGTACACCTTGCATCCTGGAAATGTTGGATCCATCCTTGACTTGTTAGGCATCGATCTAGTCTTTGCTGAATAAGTCCTCCTCCCTCCCATTGGTTAGACCATATCCATGGCACTCCTTCAAACCCAAGATCTATCAGATCATTACTTTCTATGAACTCTCTAAAGTCTTTGAAACTGCTATTAGGTCTACTTCTGCCACCCCATTTTTCCTTATTTGACAGTATATCATTTAGATCTCCAGCTATCATCCACTTGTCTCCCCATTTTCCTTTTTCTTGATTAATAATTCTCTACTGTTCCTTCCTCATTTTGTCATCAGTGCTTGTATACACTCCTATGAACCACCAACTGATCCGTTTATTTTTATCCACAATCTTAGTTTCAATGTAAAAACTCCCATTATTAACATACTCCACATCCAACTCATTGTTCCAAAATAAAGTCAGACCACCAGCCTTACTCAAAGCATCAACAACAAAGCACTTCTCATAACTTATTCTTTTCATGATCTTTTCCATAAGCTTTTTTTTGATTTTTTGTTTCACAAAGAAAAATTATGCTAGGAGAGTGGAGGTTGATTACCTCCTTCAGCTGGAGAACTGCCAAGGGGCCTCCTGTATCTCGTTTGTTCCACACCGCAATCTTCATTTGGACTGTGGAGGAATTAAGGGAATAGCCTCCAATTTCCCCGTCTGATCCAAAGTGTGCAGTTCTACCCTCTGAATCTTGTTCTTTTCTTGATCCTGTCCAGCTTATAGCATTTCCACATCTTCATTCCATTCACTGGTTTTCCTTTTCCCCATTGCTTTTTAGGCACTTCTGTGTTGTTTATAATTTCCAATGGTACTCTTGCCCTTCTTGTGAACTTTCTTTGTTTTAACTCTTGTCCATCATTGTTCACCTGCTCCTGCACAGTTATGTTCTCCTTGTTTGCTGATCTCTCCATCCTTTTCTGATTTCCTTCTTTTTCCTTCTTTCTAGTGGTGCTGTTACATCCAAAATCATCTTCTCAGTTCTTTCTACCCCTTTCCCTCCATGCTGTCCCTGTGATTCTAGAGCTATTATGATCTTATCCCCTATCACTTCCTTGTTTTCTTTGTCCTTTCTATTTTCCTTTTGACCCTCTTTATGCCCCTCCATCCCTTTCTTCTTTGCTTTTTTTATATCTACACTCCGTATCTCTAAAGTGTCAACTAAAGAGGGATACCCTCTATCCTTTGTTGAGTCTACAACAATCTGATTTCCTCTATTGCTATTTTTCCTAGAGTCATTGCTCCCTTCCTTTAATCTTGTTTCATTTTTTCCTTTGGCCTGCTGTAGTCTACTCACCATACTTTTCTTACTCGGCTCCATTGTCCTGCTTCTCAGAGATGAAACCAGAATATTCCATGCCTTCATCCAAGCTCCATATTGGTCTTCTCTTAGGTTATGCTAATTTGGTCCCTCATTATTACAACTCTTATCACCATGACCAATAATTCCACACCTATAACAAAAATCCGGACATTTTTCATATTTGAATTCAACCCACTGCTGTGCCCCGTTCAACTTGACCCTTGTTCCTCTTGCTAGAGGTTTTGCTATATCTATTTCAACAAAAATCTTCATCTGTGTTCCTGTTTTTCCTCCACTGGAAGGAATAATGACTTCCCTTACAAATTTGAAGACTTCACCTATCTTAAAACCCACAGCTTCGCTCATCCAATGGATCGGCATGTTCTAGATTTGGACCCACAAGCATGCGTTGTTAAAAATTTCCAACTTCCTCTCTATCCCAGCTTCCCATTGTTTGATAACCAGCAGTTGGTTATCTATGATCCATGGACCTCCATATAGGGCCTTTTCCATTTCTTGTTCAAATTCAAAATGAAATTGAAAGAGATTGGCTTTAAGTTCCGCGACCTTCAAATTCCTTGGATATCCCCACACATAAGCTGTGAAGTTCTTAGTCCCTGTGAAATTTGCAACCTTCGCCCCAATAACTTTACCCAGCAGACTTATTTGGCACTCCTCTACATTTTGTTGGATATCCTCCAAGCTCAGATCGACTCCTTCTTCTTCCTCTGGGTTTAGGTCAAATCTTTTGAAAGCATAAGTGAGGTCAAATCTTCCTCCCCATGCTTAATTAATGATGGCGTAATATTATTGATTGGCAGTTGATTTTCTTCGACTATAGTTATGAGAGTAGGGAACACACAGATATTCATGCAAATACATGCGTAGCAGATTTGACATAAGTTTATACTTTTCAATGATAATGAGTGTTTGATTAGGCTCTCATATTTTGGAGGTGACAATTTAGAGATATTTGTTATACCGGACTTGATTTACAAACAAAGGTTTGAATAACTCTAAACAAAGCAAGATACTCATGTCTAAACCTTCTATACTTGTATTTTTCTTATTCAATTAATTTTTATTCTTCATATTTATTTTTTTGTGCTACTAGAGAAACAATTTTAATTAGGAAATAGTTTAGAGATCTAGTGTTGCTATGTTTTATGCAATTCATTGCCTTTTTCTAGCAGTATGAAATTCTCCTAAATTAAAATTGGAAGCTCTTAAATTAAAAGTTGCATATACTATACAGGATCTCCAAAATATGAGATTATAAGAGTTTCTACAGCTTACCACATGCAATTTCTTTAGTAGTAGTTTTGGACAATATCTTTTTAAGTTATTGTTGCCTTTTAATACCATGAAAAACAAAGATCAACTAAAAGATTGGATCAGATTCAAAGTTGTCAAAAAAAGAAAGGTCGCCAATTCAACATTTAGTAAGAATAGTATCTAGGGTCAATATTTATAGTTCATATTTTTGTATTTTTACTCATTAAATATAAAAAAGAGGAATAAGAAGAGAAAAGGAAAAAATAATTATAAATTTCATTCTTTGTATATGCATACCCAATAAGGGAATTTTATTAAAATGGCAAAGCTAATGTTATCATTTTAGGTGGATAAGGGAGGTAGGTGTATTTTTTAAGATCTTAAGAGAACTCAATGAAATTGTTAGAAATCTCAAGAGAGGTTTCTAAAATTATCCCTATTTCTAATTGATAAAGTGTCTCCAACTTTTTTGATATATTTTTTAGTAATTATTTTTTCGTTAAATAATAGAGATGAATTTTGTATGAACCAACGAGATACCTTTTGTTGTTATGTTCTTTAAACACTAGTTTTGAGTTAGATGCATTTTGATGATAGATTTGATCCAATGATGAATACTGGTGAAACTTATTGGTTCGATTTGTTCACTAACCAAATAATTAATTACTTTGAACTTTGAATAAAACTGGCCCACAAGGTCAACCTCAAAAAAAAAAAAAATGCCAATGCCAAGGCTGCCACATGACAGCAAGAGGAGGAAGCTACCGTAATTACCTCTCTTCAATTATGTAGTAGGAAAGGGGCCTTTTTTGTACTCGGTGAAAAATATGTGCATGATTATTAGTTCACTTATTTATCCATTGACTTTTTAAGAATATTTATTAGGTTAATGTTAGGATATGAGAAAATTGTTTGTGAGAATTTATGAATTAAAACCAAGCTCCTTATAATTTGACTATATAGTTAAGTCAATCTTATCCAATGAGAAAATTGTTTGCGAGAATTTATGAATTAAAACCAAGCTCCGTATAATGTGACTATATAGTTCAGTCAATCTTATCCAAGCTTTTCACATTTTACTTCACAAGCACTCCAATTCGTGAGTCCAAGAAGACTATAAATTTTATAAAATTAAAGACGGTTATTTAGTCTGTACTTTTAGTACACTTAAATCACACCTAATCTAATATGTAAATATATATACTAACAATTATTATTCTCTCTCGCAAAATTGTATTTATATACTTTCACTTATTGACTTTATTTTTTCAAAAATTCAAGCATTTGAATGACTTCTTAAAGGTAAAATAAAAGTAGATGGGTAGTTGCATTTCATGCACTATAGGTAAGTGTTGTTAGACCCGAATTGGACCGGCCGGTCTGACTGATCTGATTGCGAACTAGCCTTCTTCTTGAGCTAATTTGTAGAATAAAACCGATTTGGGCAAAATGTAGTCAAAACCTTCAAAAACGAGTTAAACCAATGATCCGGTTCGACTAGTTGACTTGGTTCTCAAACTTTTCTTTCTTGTTTTTCCTAAACATATTAATAGAAATAAGAAAATGCCACCCACTTAGCATTAACATGAAAATCACTCGCTTCCCTAAATGATCTCTAATCAAGAAGTTTTTATCTCTATCATTTTATTAATTTAACATCAGTGATCCTAACTTGCATTAATTTATCTTCATTTAGTTTTGGAAAATGGACATATTTTAGTCTTGCATTTACATTTTTGTATATAAATTTTAGGTGTATATTTGATTGCAAGTCTAATAATTTTGGAACATTTTGTATAGTTGATTGAATATAACCAAGAACTTAATTTCAATATTTTTGAAACTTATAAAAATATAAAATAATTATGACATCAAGTTGACGTCAACAGATTTTTTAGAATGGTTTGACCGATCCGACTAATTGATCGCTAATCCAATAGTTTAACCAAATCGCTATCCGCTCCGAGTTTAACAACATTGCTATAGGTTTTAGTGGAAAGTGGATGTAACCATCATCTTAGGAAACATGAAACAAGAGTAAAGAACAATGTGATGTCAAAAATTGAAGGAAAAGGTAGGGCTGTAATCCAACGGAGTTGCTCGCGAGGAGCTCGGTCAAAACTTGACTCGGATTCTGGTTGACCGAGTTTGAGTTGAGTTCGAGTAGGTCGATAAGCCGAGCAAGTCGAATTTGAGTAACCAGATGCAATGCTCGAAAGTTCATTGAGCCTTATTAAGCTTTTTAATTTTAATTTTTTAATATATTATTATTATGAAATTACCCTTATATCCAAAAGAATGGTTGAATTTACGAAATGTTTCAGGTCATATGAAAATTTTTAAAGGTCAATAATGTCTTTTCGCTCAAAAATTGTCAATAAAATGAAATTTTCTGACTCGAGTTCGATAAAACTCATATAGACTCGAACCAATGCGAGTCGAGCTCGAGTTCTGTGAGCAATGCATCGAGTTCAAACTTGAGTTCCAATAATACTACTCGCTTGAGCTCGAGCTCGAGCATCTTTCGCCATACTCAAGTTTGATTCAACTCGATTACATCCCTATGAAAAAAAGACGGTTTCAACCAGTAAATCAACAGCAGTTACATATTGGTGTCGGTTACAACCTATGTTTTCAAACTCGGACCGGACATTGACTCGGTCGTCCTCAGGGGTCAGGGGTCAATGGGTTCGACCAAGTTCGATCGGGGTTGAATCGGATGACGTCATAAATAAAAATTATTTAAAAATTAAAATATTGTATGTAAAATACTTAAGAACATGTTAATATTAATACATGTATATTCATATATATTTGATGCTTCAAATATATTTAACAAGAAAATACAAAAAAAAATAGAATGATCAAGTAGCAATTTATATTATTCAATGAACATTAACAAGTTTATAATTAAAATTATGAATTTGATTGAAAAATAACACCAAACTTTAGGACAACATTTATAAAGTATGAAATATTTGAGATATATTAATAATTTTTAACAACTTAGGAGCCAAAACATAATATTCAAATTGCTTTGACCTTTCAAAAAAAATTTTGGGCGGCAAGACTTAGAGGCTGAGGTCTCCAACTTTGATGCGCATGTCATGTCAGATCCCTGCTTCAATTAAGAAGGCCCCATTATATCTTTCCATCAGGCCCACCAAGATCCCACCGCTGGTTTGTAAGAAAGAAGAGCAAAAAAGAGAAGGCTTTGTATCAAATCGGTTCATCCGGTTTGCCAGTCAAACCCGATCAAATTTGGTTTTAGACCGGATTTGACTGAGTTTTAAACATCCGGTTTTTTAGAGTAATTCGGACCGGATACTTGACCGGTTCCCGGTTCGACCGGTCGGATCGGCCAATCCGGTCCGAGTTTAAAAACACAGTTATAGCAAGTCTTAAATAAAAGGAATAGGAAAGAAGAAAACAAAAGGATATCCAACTTAAGTGAAGTCTAGTTTTTGAGTCACTTTAGGTTCATAGCAGCCCAGATTTTTAGATCAAAGAACGTTCCCTTCCTTTTTATATAACTTGAACCTTTTCCTTCCTTCAAAAAAAAAAAAAAATTTTTTTCCTACATATAAGTGACGCAATTTCCGTGTCCACCCAAAACACTCGATGCAGAGGACAAGGAACATTTAGTACTAATTACTAGAGTTCCAACAGAATCATCAAAGCCGCTGGACACCGCTTCCAAATTTATGCTTCCTTGTCATCGTTCTGTTTTTGGGACTTCAACAGTTGTCACAGCAGTATGCAAAGAATTATACGGACTTGGATCTGTACAAAATTGAAAGTTGTAATTGCATTAATTACTTACCCATATTGGCTTGTGTGCTTTGTGTACTCTAATCCAAGGCTTAAAGAGTTTTATAAAAGGGATAATTTCAGAAACCTCTATTAGGTTTCTAATAGTTTCACTTAACTCCCTTAAAGTTTTAAAAATATCGCTTGCCTCCTTTATTTTTAAATTTTTGTAGCATTCTCGACCCAATTCAAATTATATGATTAAAATACCATGTTTAGGTTAAGAAGGAGAAAATTAATTTCATTCCAAATTTGCCCTTTTGTTGTGGTCCCTTAGTTGTACTAACAAATCAATTTAAAATCCATTGACATCTGATAACTTGATGGATGTATTTTTTTTAATTAAAAAAAGTATAAGTTTGGGGTTGAGAGATACTTTAGCAAATATTATCTATAATTTGAAGACAAAATTTAAAATTGATGAATTATAAATAATTTCAAAAGAATATAAAAACTATTTAAAATATTGTAAAGATGAAAAAAATAACCTTTTTCATCTTCTAAACATCCCAAATAAGTTTTTAAATGTAATTAAAAAAAATTTCCCTTTTCTAAATTTTTAAGCTATCAATCTAGATAGATAAAAGTTAAAGATTCTAAACGGTTCAAAAAATTTATTAAATTCAATCAAAATATTTTACATAAAAATAAATACTTTCTGACTTGGTAATCTAAGGGCACACGATAAGTATATAGATAAATAAATGTGGACCCAATATTGAAGTTTTAAAATCATAGTTGACACTAAATTGCAACACTTTTATGGATGAAATCTACTTTTTTATTTAAAAAATTAATACCAGATTTATTTTTTACTATGTGACCTTAGAGTACCAAATAGACAAACTCTAAAGGTTATTTTGTAATCTGAAAACATGTTAAATAAACTTTTATCTTTTGTTTGTACTTTAAAAAAGTAGATTGCTTACGGTTGCGACTCCCTTTAAAAAAAGTACATCTTCATACTTTTTCTCTTTATTTTTAACATTTGATTATTATGCGTACAATTAAAAAAAAAAAGCAAGGCAATGAAGGACATTGTTAGAAAGAAATTATGTTCTCTTTCCCAAGATGAGTATTTTATTCATCTAATTTGAATTGGGTTGAGGATGTTGCAAAAATTTGAGAATAGGATGAGCAAGTGATATTTTTATAACTTCAAGGGTGCTACGTGAAACTATTAGAAACATTAAGGGAGGTTTCTGAAATTATCCCTCTATGAAACATTCTTAATGAGTAAGGGTAATTACACTGGCTCCAGATTTGTCATTTTGTACACTTGTTGAACCTGAAGCAGGGTACGGAGAGATCATCCCATTAAGAGATTCAAAGAATGTATAGAACTCTCTCTATATATATTGCTTCAAAATCTCTTAGCCATCATAATCCATAGCAACACAAGCAAAAAGTAAGATCATCCCATTAGTACAATAAAAATAGCAAAAAGAGGCAGAAGAGCAGGGAACAATGGGACTGAGTTCTACTACAGATGACAGTACCGACTTGAAATTGGATGAAACATCTCTCGAAGTTAGTCATGAAATCAAGTACAAAGGGGTCAAAGCCATGCCTTTTATTATAGGTAATGATTTTAAACATGCATTTCTGTAGAAGTTTATAATCTTTGGGAGAAATTAAAAGTAAAATTCTGGCAGGGAATGAAATGTTTGATAAGCTGGGAGCATTTGGAATCGGAGCAAATCTGTTGGTGTATCTGACCACTGTCTTCAACATGAAGCCCATTACTGCAACCAATCTCCTCAATATCTTCAGTGGTACCGGCAATTTGGGAACCTTGGTCGGAGCATTCTTGTCCGATACTTATTTTGGTCGATACAAGACTCTCGCCTTCGCTTCTATATGCAATTTCTTGGTAATGTAGCATAAACAGTTTAATGTTTCCAGACTGATGTTTCTCTTTATGAGAAACTGAAGTCATATAATCCTTGTCCTCTTGAATTATACAGAAAGAAAAATATAGGAGTCAAATTCCGAACATATTTGTTTGATCTTTTGCTTCTGGTATGCATGAACAGGGAATGCTGGTGCTAACACTAACAGCATTGATCCCTAATCTGCATCCTCCTTCCTGCCAAAAAGGAAGCAGCAAATGCGCCGAAGCAACATCAGGCCAACTTACTTTTTTATTAAGTGGATTTGGATTGCTGATAATAGGAGCTGGTGGCGTGCGACCATGTAACATTCCTTTTGGAGCAGATCAATTCAATCCCAATACCGAATCAGGGAGAAAGGGACTCAACAGTTTTTTCAGTTGGTATTATTTCACCACCACATTTGCTGTGATGGTATCATTCACAGTCTTGGTCTACGTCCAAAACAGTGTCAACTGGGCTCTGGGGTTTGCGATTCCTACATTTCTCATGTTTATATCATGCCTTTTCTTCTTCGTGGGCACAAGAATGTATGTGATGATAACGCCACAAGGCAGTCCCTTGACAAGTATGGCTCAGGTGATGGTGGCTGCCATTAAAAAGAGGCATATGCATTTACCAGATCATCCATGGGAGTCTCTATTTGCTTACATTTCCTCCAATTCAATTAACTCAAAGCTTCCTTACACAGATCAGTTCAGGTAATAATTGATGTCCAGACATCGAAGTTTGAATCAATCAACTCAAAGCTTCCTTGTTCAGCACCCTCTAAACCTTTCATTTATTTACGAAAAAATTGTTAATTGTCACTTCTTGTCACTCTTAGTTTCCACTACTAAGACAGAGGAATTGATTCAGGTTCCTCACTAAAGCAGCAATCATAACTCCAGAAGACCGTATGAACCTAGATGGCTCAGCTTCCAATCCATGGAGACTTTGCAGCATCCAGCAGGTGGAAGAATTGAAATGTGTGGTTAGAATAATTCCTATATGGTTTGCAGGTGCTATGTACTTTGTGTCTCTGAAGCAGATACATACCTACGCAGTTTTCCAGGCCATCCAATCTGATAGACGAATAGGAATTGGAAACATTAAAATCCCGCCAGCATCTTTCATAATCTTTTCCATGCTAAGCATTTCAATATGCACAGCTATCTATGATACAGTCATGGTTCCACTACTTCGAAGGATCACCAACAGAGAAGAAGGCATCACAGTCCTGAAAAAGATTGGTGTTGGCATGGTTATTGCTCCAATCGCTTTGATACTAGCTGGGGTAGTGGAATTCAAGAGGAGAACAATGGCTCTTTCTATGCCATTCATAGGAACAGCACCAAGCGAAGGTGGCATTTCTCCGATGAATGCTCGTTGGTTGATTCCTCAGTTGGCATTAATTGGGGTTTCAGAATCATTTGCCATTATTGGTCAAGTTGCATTTTTCTACAAGGAGTTCCCTGAGAGCATGAGAAGTTTTGGAGGGTCCTTCTTGTCTTGTGGTGCTGCAATGACTGATTATATGGGCAGCTTCTTGATTACGGTAATCAATAGGGTAACCAGAGATGCATCAGGACGTAGTTGGTTGGATCAAGACCTCAACAAGGCAAGATTGGATTATTTTTATTACCTGGTTGCTGCTTTGGGGATCATAAACCTAGGATATTTTCTCGTTTGTGCAAAGTGGTACAAGTACATAGGAACACAGGGCAAGGACATCCCAGTTGCTGCGCCCATGGATGAAATAAATTCAAAACACCATCCTGTTTGATTAAACCCGTGTACATTTAATTGGTGTTAAGATGATCTTATCAATCTAGCTCGTTATCTTTACAGGTCTATGCGCATGTCTACATCTATCTTGGTATCAATTTGACACATCTGCTGCCTTTTGATGTCATCTTGCCTTTGGTTTTTTGTACATGTTCTAGGCATGCTCCTACAGTCACAAACTCTTTATGCCTTCTGATAACAAAGATCTTCTTTTCAACCTCAATCCAAAAAAGAATCATTTCTTAGTACTAATAGTGCCAAGGAACGATGAAGAGCAAAGCATTTTCCTGCGTGTAAAAAAAGAAAGCACTACGACGAACAAAATTTCCGAGGTCTAATCCTATACTCAATATCAGATGCTCGCTCTGATTGAAATCAAACTAAACTGAGTCTGCTGGTAAAGGACGATGTGTTTGCAATCCTTTTTCTTCATCTTTTGTGTCCCATCCAGCAAGAAACTTTTCTAGATTGGGAAATTGAGTGGTTGTCCAGCTGCAGATCCCCCCCAGTGGTTATAGCTTTCTTGCTAGATACATAGTTGCCGGCAAAGAAGGTGAAGTATACAAAATTGATTATTCCTAGAGATGCAATGATGAAATAGTAGTAGTCCAGCCTGTTCTTGTTAAGATCATGATCTCCCAACCATGGCTGTCTCCCATTTTTTCCAGTTGCAACGTGAATAATATTGACAATAAGAGAACTTAAGTAGCTGCCAATTGACAAACTTAAGAAAAACACAGCACCTGCAATACTTCTCATGCTCTCAGGCATCTGGACGGTAAAAAATTCCATTATAGCAACAGCTGCAAAAGCTTCTGTCAAGCCTGATAGAACAAACTGAGGCAGGAGAAATCCGATGCTAAGAGGAGAAACATGAGATCCGTGTTTTAAAGCCGATTCTCGTCTCTTTTTCTCAATGATACCAGCCACAACCATGCACAAAATTGACATCACAATGCCAGTTCTAATTTTTTCTTTCAGTGTTATTCTTGCGTCCCTTTTCATGATTTTCCTTGACGTCGGCAGATAGAGGCGTTGGTATATGAATATCCAAAAGGATAGAGCTATCATTGACGTGTTTCCCATCCAAGCCGGTGGAACTTTGAAATGAGGTCCAAGAGATTGATTCATCTGAATTCCCTGAAGGTTCCCAAACGTATTCTGCTGGTCCATGACTACAAAACAACCAATAGCGGAGCACCATACTGGCGCGATACCAACCAAGCATTTTAACTGTTCCACTTGTTGCACTCTACATAATCTCCAACTATCTGTGGGCTGACCTTGACAATCCAGTTCACTTGAGTCAAGGATTACAGCAGCCTTATTTAGGCAGTTGAATCTGTCAGTCAGCATCAGTTTAGTTGGCTCCAGCTCTTCATCTGTTGCAGGACTATAGAAGGTATGATCACTACTTTGTCTCAGGTTTACCTTTCTTTTCTTGATCGATGCACTGATCACCTTAGCCATGTCTATAAAAATACTCCCCTGAGGCTTCCTGATTATGTAGGTTTTGCGACCAATTAAAAAAATGATTATCGAACAAGCTAGGCAAACTGTTGGAATAGCAAATCCTATTGCCCAGCTAATGTTAGTCTGAACATAGACAACTCCAGTGAGTGCTATCATGAGTGCAATGGTAAATGAGAAGTACCACCAATTGAAAAAGCTTTCCAGACGTGCTCTTCCCTTTTCTGTTCTTGTGTCAAATTGATCAACCCCAAAGGCAATGTTACAGGGCCTAATGCCCCCTGCACCTATAGCCAACAGACCAAGGCCTAAAAGAAGCACCACAATCTGCCATCCCTGAGGCTGTTCGCATACAGATGGCTCATGGCAGGCTGGTGGCCTCAGTTCAGGTATGGCTGCAGTTAAAGCTATTGTGGCCCATGCCCTGTTTCAAGAAAATTGAGTGGTCATATTTTTTGGATACAAGATTTTTCAAAAATATCATGTACAATTTCACGCAAATTCAGGAAATATCTTGAACTACATTTGCTCAAAGTGAACAAAGAAAGATTAGGTACCAGTCTAGTCCCAATTATACCACAAGTGCAGAAAATGTGGGTACTTCTTTTGGGAAAAATCAAAATGGGATTGAAGGAGATCAATTATACCACAAGAGAGGATATGGAGCCAAAGAGAAGAGTAAGGAATCTGCCCAAATAGGCATCTGAGACAATTGCCCCGGCTATTGACAAGACATTGGAAGAGCCCGTCCAAATGGTAACCACATTAACAAGAAATATGCCACCCAAATTGTACTTTGTTCGCAAGTACACTGTCAAATTGGCTATCAAGCTCATGGATGCCAACTTCTCAAATGATTCATTACCTTGCAAAAGAACAAAAGAGAGCCAAGAATTAGCAAATCAATCCATCATATTTATTCAATCTCAATAATCAAATACATATATTACAGAGGCCTTTTGTTAGAATGAATGAATTGATTATTAATCTATTAGGGAAGCCAGAGGGGCAGTCACCTGTCTAGCTATATTCTTCCAATACTCAGAAACTCCCTCCTTTCCCCCTCCTCTCCAAAAAAAAAGGAACAACTACAATGCTAGTAATTTCTCAACATGCAAATACTGCCTGTGCATCTTGCCTCATGCTCTCAAGTCCTTGCTCTACCACTAAACAAAAATAACAACCCAACTCAACTCCAACTATTCTTGATTTTTTGAATATAAGATAGACTATAAAACAATGAGAGAGAGAGGGAGAGCATTAAAGAATGTCTTGTTGAATATATATATTTGCATGCATTATGTATCCCTCACAACGCGGATATGGCTATGATTTGCCAAATTGGCATTCATTACCAAGAATGTACGCAACGGCTCTCCAGCCTCCTGCTTTTCTCGAAGTGGAAGGAGGAACAGAATCTTCATGTTGAGGTGAAGGAGAATGGCTAGTAGAATTCAAAGCCATTTGATTCGCCTCCTCTCTTCCTCTGTGAATGTCCTTCTTGTTTCTTTCTAAATGAGCTGGTGAAAGACGATAAACCCCATTTTTTTTTCACTGCATGACTTGTTAAAACATGAACCTCCGAAAATTGTGTTAGTTCTGGTGAGAAAGACAAAGCTACTCAAGACTGAAAGACCCGACTTAGTAAAATGACAGCTAAACAAAGGATCTGAAATTTTTAGGAAATTTGTTTCTAAGCTTTATAGTTCTCAACTCTGATGTATCAAGATGATACCGAATATTCTACCATTTCCAACTGCTTTGGTCCAAAAGGGCTTAATATCAGGATTCGGTAGCCCTAGAAGCCGTTGTAGTTCATATATTTTTTCTTGTAAAGCACTGGTAGCCCTTGTAGTTCGGCACCATTAAAATCTAATTATTCACACATTTAAACATGTGATGTAAACACAGAAAAGTGTTATTTTAGCCCCCCGCATATATAAGTACCTTTTGTGCTTTTCACTCTTATGATCAGTTGTTATATTAGCACATATTCATTCACATTGTTGAACGATGCGAATAAACTGCAAATTTGTTTCCGATAAGCATTTTGGAAGAAGTCCAGACAAAATGGTCATATGCCAAGTGTTACTAAGGGTCCTAAGGGGGATTCCAGTTTCCCCCTTTTTCATTTGATAGAGTACTTTTCTACCATTCAGTCTCTTATGGAGAGAAAACTATGAAGATGTAGCCGTTTATTAATTGTTGTTATCTTTTGGTCTCGTTTGCTTACATGTTGAAGTTGATTAAAAGTTGAATTAATTACGTACCAAACAAAATTTGGCCAATCAGTTCAGTATTGCCCTTCGTAGTTTTGCACGTAGACTAATCAGTGCTCCATTCAGCTAGTGTGTCTAGCTTGATTGAGCATGTATCTTGACTGCTCCATAGAGATTTATTTATCTATTTGTACCTTAAACAACATTCTTCTTGCTACATGCAAAAGCTTCCCGACATGTACGGATAGATATTGACGCTGTGTTTCGTTAATTAATTTAGATATTGACGGATGTTGTACAATTCTTGTTACAATTTTTGAAACAAAGACAACCAATTTCTCAACCTATTTTATGCAAGTATTGACTGTAACGAACAGAATCAATTTCTCAACCTATTAGAAGACCTAGATTTGGGAGCTCTTCACAATTGGATCGACCTATACTCTTCTTTATAGATACATTTTATCTGTATACACTTCGAAGCTAGTATGATCTGTCTTCTTGCCGATTTACTTGGTCGAATAATCTGACAAGCATCTTTACTAGTACTTGTCCTTTCATTTGAGGTTTTCATATACAAGGAGAACATCCATAGCCCCATTACTTACACATCAATTAAGGATAACAAATGAAGAAAACAAAACTTTAGTAGTACATGGAAATAACTATAGATATTGGTCACTTTTGGGGTGTCGCTTGTGGGGGTGGAATGATATTTTCTATGCCCTACCAACAAGTTTCCGGTGTTCCGGTAGTGGCACCAGGCTTCCTTCTGGATCCATGGGGCTTCCTTTCCTTGGAGAAATGCTTCATTTTCTCTATTATTTCAAAGTTCTTCTCCGCCTTGATGACTATATTAATGCAAAACGAAAGAAGTAAGATATATCTTTTTTTTTTTCCATTCATTCCGTTTGTTTTTAGTACGACATTTTTGCAACTGATCCTATATTAGGGAAAGGAGGAGAAAGATGGGGATGGAGCCAACTAAGCTACCGAGAACTCAAAAAAAGCTAAACTACTTCTTGAAAATGTTTCAGGGAATCCTGAACGAGAAATGCAAGTAAGGGGTTATACCAAAGTGCATAACTAGATATGCCCTTATGAATACATGTTTATTAAGTTGATAAGTCATCTAGCAAATTAAAGCCACTGGAATTTCACTATGATATATCTACACTAACTTTTTTTCTTTTCTTTTTTTGTTGGGTAAGTAAATATATCCATTAACTCACTAAGCTAACATCTGATTCCAGGATTTGGCTTATTAACATGAGACTTCACCAGACAAGTGATTACTACAAATCCAACATGTTTTGAAGATGGCAAACCAACAAAAAAAAAAAAAGGTGAAGTGTGGTGATAAGTGAAGTTAATTAGGTTGAGGTCTAAGGATTCAAATCCCCCTATTCTGTCCCCGCTTCTTAAGTGTCACCACTTCTCTATTGGAAAAAAAAAATTAAATAATTGCAGTTGATCAATTTAATTTTGTTTGTTTTGGCATGCAAAGTATTAGAAATTAGATTTTTAAACTACACAACATCGATTAAGCTATTGGAATTTTTAATTTGTTACATCTTTGCCTAGGAAATTATCAGACAACTAAAAGGTACATATTGTTTTGCAATGGATAATCTGTCAGGTACGGTGACCAAATAGGAATGTACAGAACACATCTTTTCGGTAAACCATCCATCATTGTTTGTTCTCCTGCAGCTAGCGAATTTGTAGCCCAATCAGATGAAACTTCTGCTTGAACTGGCCTGCTGTTGAAATTGTGGGTGCCAATGCCCTCGTAGCAGTCGAAGGACCATCACACGCTAGAGTCAGAGGCCTTGTGATTAAGGTCATCAATCGACCTGATGCTCTTCGCAGGATTGCTGCAATGGTTCAGACTCGTATAGTCGCTGCCCTAAAATTATGGGCACAAAAGGGCAGAATTGTGGCATATAATGAAGCTAAACAGGTTGCCTATATGTTTAATGCAAAGATTGCCAAGAATTCACGTATATACAACATTGAATATAATATCTAGACCTCTGGTGTTTTGTCTTTCACTTTTTGCCTGCAGGTCACCTTTGAGAACATCGGTAAATATTTTGTGGGCTTTCAGCCAGGTGAGGTGCCTATTTGGAAACCCTTGATAAGCTATCACAGGAAATGGTAAAAGGATTAAGAATTCAGCCTATCAATTTTTCAGGGTCAGCTTATTACCACGAAATCCAGGTGTAGTTTTCATGTTTGTTCTTATACATGCTAACAATGACGGTTAATCCAATATGCGGTATATGCTGCTCTTTTAAGAGCGTTAAAACCACTAGCGGAACTAGAGGTTAAGAATAAAGTTTTAGGCGCAGTGCTTTTAAGAAAATTCTCTTGTATATTTTAGAAAATTTGTGGGGCAAATTTTAGAAAATTTGTGGGGCAAATTCTAATATTGAGATGAAACATTTTAAGGAAATGTTGAAGGATTTATAAAATTTGGGGCAATAAAATCTAATTTCTACTAGGGTATAAATGAAAATTACTATAATTTTTAAGGGTCACAAATGGATTTTTGAAATCTTGGGGGGCAGCACTCCCTCCCCGGCCCCATTAGAACAGCCGATGGTTAATACCACTAGCAGCTTTATGTATTACACATAAAAGAGGATATTGTTAACTCTTGACAATTCAGTATTTAAATTTTTTTTCGTCTTGCCAGTTTAGTCCAATTTGCAGTTTAATCATTGTAATTCTTGATACCATTTGCGTTGTAATAGTGTCGGAAGAAAGCCATAGCGATTTTCAAGGAGGAGATGAAAAAGCGTAAGGATGGATGGAATGAGGCAAACCAAGAAACGATTTAATGGATTATGTGGGCTGTGTATTTTATAGCCAAATATACCCCAATGTTTTGAAAAAGCTTCAGGTATATTCATATCCAAATCTTACTTAATTCCTTGTGGAACAGTCGGAATTGTCTGATAATACCCTGAAACCCATTGAAATGCAGGAAGAGCACAAGTTTATCACCAAAAATGGAGATATAATTACTAGTGATGGCATCCAAAAAATGAAATGTACAACCAAGGTAATATATCAAAAGATTGAAAGGAATGTATAAAGTTTCAGAAATTCATTCCCTTGTATTTCAACTTTGCTGATCATATATAGGATTATTGGTGCATTTGAGCAGATTGTGGTAGAAACAAACAATAAGATTAGCCAATATTGCTATAATTCTGTTCCGGACAGCACGAAAAGAAGTTGACTACAAAGGTATTATAAATCTTCCTCAGTTGACTATCGTGATCCGTTAGGTATATACATAGGGATCCAAATAAAGAAAAAAAAATTATTTTCCGTTTAAGGCTTTCATTATGCATGCATATACGTATGAAAAAGAACCGGAGAACTTTTGATATTTTAGTTGATTCTGTTATAAAATATAAAATTCATCGTTTTGACACTCTAGTCCAAACTATAAAGGGTTATGTATAATTTTCGAAACCATGCGAGCATAATTCCTTTGTCGTTAATATAGAGCCAAAGTGTGTGATGTTTGCTTGAATTTTTTGACTACTTATAAAGAAGCAAATTTTAGATATAGAAACTGTTTATGCAGCAAATTTAACTTATGGTTGATATAGGTGCATTTCTCAGTGCTGTGATCAATATTAGTGGCTTTGTGATGGTTTGGCAAGTAGAAATATATTGTTCATTTTTTATGGCGTATTTCTTGTTATTTTGCTGGTTGCTGTCAAGAGAGGATATATCAGTATTGAGTTTTGAGTTTCTTTTTTTTTATGAGCATGAAATTTGGTTGCATGACTTTATTTTCTTCTAGGTGGTTTGTGACTTGTAATATTACAAGGGTCATAAATATAAAACTTTTTATTGACACTACTAAGCATGTCACATAAAAGGAGATAAAACTAGGTTATTTAGCAACCTTTTGTGACTAGCACCCATTCAGATTATAAAAATCTAGAGGGAAAATCGTTCAAAATATCCCTTATAGTTTGTAAAATGACTTTTTTAGTCTCTTACTTTTAAAAGTGTACTTTTACGTCCCTTACAAATTTATATTGATCAAATTTGGTCCCTATCTAGGTTTACGACTAGTTTTTTGCTAGAATTCATCACATGCCTTACATGTGATCATTTGTTAGGAGTAAAATTATCAAATCAAAATTTACATAATCCATCTATAGTCCCTTACATTTCACAAAATGAATTGTTTCGTCCCTCACATTTCACAAAATGAATTTTTTTATCTCCCATTGACCATGTGTACGAATAGTTTTTTTTAATTCATGTATATATCTATTTGATTTCATCTAAACAGTACAAATAATATGTAATATATTTCTATTTGATTTCACCTAAACAGATCGATATATACATGGGTTTAAATCTAATAATTTTGTTTTAAACCTATATATATATATATGTGATTTCACCATGTGAATCTATTCAATATTTGTAGCCTTTTCTATTTTAGTAATAATTCATTTATTGAGTTGTTTAATAAGAGTATCTAATTAATAGGTGTTAATTTGAATTCTATAGTCATGCTAACAAATTGCAATTTAAATCTGAAATTTTTATTCACTACTTTTAAGACCAACACTTGAATTTCTTGCCTTATAATTATTTTAAAATTTGAAAGTATCAATTACTTACTTCTTTTTGTCATACTTTTCCTTTGTTTATTTTTTCTGTCTAAATTTTATTCGATATAAACACTTGATAATGTTTAGAATTAAATGTCTTCTTTGTTTTCAATTTTCAAGTAAAAGGAATGAACATGAGTGAAAAACTAACAATTTTTTTAAACCCCTATATATATATATATCTATCTATTTTAATTTCACATGAACAGTACGTTCAAAAGAAATCAAATAGAGATATATTACATGCTATTCGTATTGTTCAGGTGAGATCAAATAGATATATACATTAATTTAAAAAAAAGTTATTCGTACACATGAATAATGAGGGATGAAAAAATTTATTTTGTAAAATATGAGAGATGAAAAAATTCATTTTGTGAAATGTGAGAGATTTTGGATTAGATGATGTAAATTTTGATGTGACAATTTTGCCCTGCAAAAATGATCACGTGCAAGGCACATGGTGGATTCCAACAAAAAACTAATCGGAAACCTAGATAAAGACAAAATTTGATCAATGTGAATTTGTAAGGGACGTAAAAGTACATTTTTTAAAGTGAGGGACAAAAAAGTTATTTTATAAAATGTGAGGGACTTTTTGAACGATTTTCCCAAATCCAGATATATTTATTTTCTTTGGTAAGTCAAAAAAGAAATATATATCCAACAATAGAATAGTGAAATAGAAATTAAGAATACAGGAAACCAAAAAATAAACTCTGGTGATAAAATAGAAAGCGTATAGGATGCATTTCTTCTACCCTCTTTCAATGTCTCATTTTGGGTTTTATCTTTTCCTCTCCGTCCGTATCAATGGCCGTATCACCCTTTTTCAATCTTTCTCTTTTCCTCTTAGCATTTTCCAATTTTCCCTCCTTATCAAGCTCTGAGAGTTTTTGAATTTTCCTTTGACCAATTTAGCTTTGACTTCGAACTGAAACCATTGCAGTGGACAGTTCGGAATTTTGTTTGCTCTGAGAATTTTCCAAAATCTGGATAAGGATCGAGATTCTTCAGGTTTTTATCAATCCTTTTTTACTTGTTTTGCTGTTTTTTTCAGGAATTTTGGATTGTTTTTCTTTACATTTTATCTCACTGTAAATTTGTAAAGTAGGAATTTGTTATTTCCTCATAATTCATGATTTTGTTTTCGGATTTTTCAGTTCGATGATCTTGTTTGTTTGTTTTCCTAATAAGTTGATGAAATTTGATTTATTTTCAACAAAATTGATGCTGTGAAATTAGGTCTTCGATGCAAGTGCAAGAGCTTAGGTTTAGTAGACAAACCATTGTTGAAATTAGGTTTAGTACAAAATTGTTCCAAAGTTCTATTTCTTGCTATATACTGTACAAATATTTGAATACGATACTACGATTCTACCTTCTTAACTTACTTTTTGCGTTAGGGCTCCTTTAGGTCTGGTTTTTTTAATTATGAACTGAAATTGCAATTTGTTGCTAAGAGAGCTGAATGTGTAGTGCCTTTAAAGAGGTAAATACTAAACTGTTTTTTCTTTTGTTAATTTTGATTTTGATATGCTTTTTCAATTCAATTTCAATGAAATAATCATGGGCACTGTTAGGTATGCATGTATTATGCATCTACAATTTGTTGTCTATTTGGGAAATTCATTTGGTTTGATTGTGTGTTTAGTTTCTCTTCTTAAATGTGTACGGCTCCATGGGTATCTACACAGGCATGCAATTTGTTTCGATCAGTTGTTTCTTAAAGTTAGAAATTGTCAATAGAATTGATACGACTCTATTATTTTTGTATTTAGTAGGCAATTTATCATATTGTCATTGTATTAATGGAATTTGGCACAAATTTACTTTAAATTTCAGAATTAGTAGCCTCTTATGTTCATATAGGTAAACTCATGATAGATTACTACCATATGTCTCTATGCTTGTTTGAGCAATGTATTAAGTAGTTGTGCATCAGCTATCAAATTCAGACTCCTGTGGTTATTTTTTGTTGATTAGGTGTGTACCTTGATAAGTGAATATTTAACGTATATTTTGTACAAATTTGGCATGACTTTTTGGTATGTTTTGAGAAGATTAAAGCCATATTTGAACTCTTTTGGTGATAATTGCTTAAATATTATTCAAGTGTTCAAAACTTGATAAATAAGTGGATTAATGCTTTAATCTGGGATATTTTGAAGGTTATTGACATGTGAACTTCATGTACAAGATAAAGAAAGAGCAAGGATCATTTGAAAGATGAAGAACAAAAGAAAAATTGAAGCAAATATGAAGAAAAGGAAAGGAATCGAAAATCTGGAAAAAGATCACACAAATCCGAGCTCGGATCCGTGCGCATAAGAAAGATCCGAGTCCTCGTCTGTACTTCTGGAGCAATGGATCCGAGATCAGACGATCCGAGCTCGGATCCATTTGAGAAACCCTCGGATCATCAATGATCCGAGCTCGGATCCATCTTCACCCCTCGGATCCGAGGCTCGGATCGGCCTCTTTCTTCTGCAAGTGTAGAGCCGAATTTTCTCACTTTTCACACAACTTTCCAGCTAAATTGGTGAGAGAAAACGGTGGCACATGCCTCTGCAACAAAAGGGAAGACAAAATGAGTTATTGACAAGTCAAAAAAACAACTTATCTTTTGACTTCCTTTACAAAAATCTGATGGGTTGGAATTATGAAATGGTAGAAAGTGTCTTTCTACCACCTTTTTATGAGAGAAGCATGAGGAAGCTAGGGAGAGGAGGTAGCTAGTTTTACTCTTGTCATAAGTTTTCTCTCTAGCTAGAAATTTTTGAGGAAACACGTGGAGAATTCACTTGTAATTCTCTTTGGTGCAAGACACAGCAGAAATTTGAAGGTTTCATTCTTAATTGGCTAAGCTCTCTTTTATCTCTCTTGTACTTGCACTTAATAATGTTTTGCATTAATAAACTTGTGAGTATGATTGTTATATCAATCATGAGTTGCTAAACTTCTTTATCTAGGGAGTAGATGAAGCTTATGGCTAAATGATATGAATTGAATGTGATTTACTCTTGTTATATCTTGTATTAACTTGTCTACTTGTGCAGCTGAACTTACTTGTTATTGTTTGATCACCACTAACATGTTATAGTTGTTCTTACTCAATGAGGATTGGTTTTAACAATGGAAACACATAAGTAGAGTTTAAGTTGTATGCTCATGAAAATAGAGGTACACTTAAGTGGATTATTTATCATTTCATGAAGGGAACCAAAGTAGCACTAGTATTTCACCATGAAAATAGGGAAAACTAGCCTGCTCTAAGCCATTTTATCATGAAAATGAGATTTGGTAATATTGGAAATGAATCTCTGGTTTAACAGGAATAATAACAAGAGATAAATCTATTAATTTGTGTTGTTTATGCCATGAGTGGAATCTAATCTCTAGATTTAAGTCTTTAGTAAAAATTCTCCATTTGTATCTTTCAAGTTGTTAACACAGAATTGTAGAAGGTAGTATTATTCTTTCTCTGTTCAAATTCATTATAAGTCTAAATAATAGAGAAAAATAAGGACCTAGTACTTGTAAACATTGCTCCTCGTCGGATCGACCCGATACATGCTCTATATTATTTGATTGACATGTATACTTGCAGATAACGGATATAAAATCGGATTTTAAACTTGCATTGATATAAAAATCCCGTTAAGTTTTTTGGCGCCGTTGTCGAGGAGCGGCAATATTAGGGCCTAATCATCTCTATTAATTTAGATATTTCCACTGTGTATATTTAAGTTGTTTATAGTTGATTTGGCATTAATTTAGCTTTTGACAATTAAGCTGCATAATTTCTCTGATTTCTAATTGTAGTGTATGCACCGATCATATCGAGAAGTTGCACCTTTCGATCCTGAAATTGAGAGGACACTTCGGAGACAAATGAGGCATATGCCGCATCAAGAGAAACAAGAGATTTGGCAACCGATAGAAGGAATTTTGATAGAGCTACTAGTTGAGGAAGAAATGGTGGAAAACGAACAAACTAGGCGAGTACTAAGAGATTCTGCTATACCGGGCACGCAAGGGTCTCAAACTAGCATCGTAAGGCCAACGGTAAATGTTAATAATTTGAGATTAAACCATCACTGATTCAAATGGTACAATAATCTCAATTTGGAGGTAATGCTACCGAAGATCCAAATTCTCATTTGTCAACATTTCTTGAAATCTGTGATACAATTAAGTTTAATGGTGTTAATGATGATGCAATTAAATTTCGATTGTTTCCATTTTCACTAAGGAACAAAGCCAAAGGTTGGTTACAATCTCATCCTCCAAATACTTTTACTCCTTGGGCTGAATTAGCTAAGGCTTTTCTTAATAAATTCTTTCCACCTGGAAAAACGGCTAAACTGAGAATGGATATAACTAGTTTCTCTCAACAGGAAAGAGAGACATTGTATGAAGCTTGGGAGTGCTATCGGGAGTTACAACGAAAATGTCCTCATCATGGTTTACCCGATTGGCTAATAGTCCAAACTTTTTACAATGGTCTCACTTACCCGACAAAGACGCATGTAGATGCGGCAGCGAGAGGAGCATTGATGGGAAAGTCAGTTGAGGAAGCTCAACTATTGATTGAAGGAATGACTGCTAATAATTATCAATGGGCCAATGAAAGAGGTAATACAAGGAGAACAGCAGGTATGTTTGAAGTAGAAACTTTGAATATGTTAAGTGCTAAAATGAACAATGTGGTTAAGATACTTAATAGGCATGTTGGTTCTAGTTCTAATCAAGGAGTAGTTGTTGCATGTTGTATTACTTGTGGCGGAGATCATGATGATTTTATGTGTTCTAGCAGCGAACAGGTTCAATATCTCAATAATTACAACCGTCCGCCACAAAATAATCCATACTCCAACACCTACAATCCAGGGTGGCGTAATCATCAAAATTTTGGATGGAAGGATCAAGGGAACCAACAAAGACCAGTTAATCCACTGGATTTTCAACCAAAGCAACCATTTTCGGAGTCCAAACCAGCGTGGGAATTGGCAATTGAGAAGTTGGCAAATTTATCAAATGAAAAAATTGAAAAGTTAGCTAGTGCCACTACTCAACGGTTTGAAATGATTGAGGGAAGAATGGATCAACTCGCCAAAATGTATAGAAATGTTGAGATCCAATTAGGGCAAATCGCTAATGCAGTTAACAATCGCAATCAAGGAGATTTACCTAGTAAGACTGAGATAAATCCAAAAAAGCATGTGAAGGCCATAACTCTCCGTAGTGGTAAGGAAGTGGGTGAGCCACTTGTAGTGGAAGGAGAGAGAACATGTGAAAGAAGAGAAAACAAGAAATTGAATGAGTTAGGAGAGAATAGTAAGAAAATGTGTGGGAAAGAAAAGGTGGAAGAATATGAGTCACAAATTAAAAAGACAACACCAATTCCTCCACCGGTGCCATTTCCTCAAAGATTAAGACCTTCAAGAAATGACAAAGAATTTGAGAAGTTTGTCAATATTTTCAAACAATTACATATTAACATTCCTTTTGTTGATACTATTTTGCAGATTCCTTCATACGCAAAGTTTCTCAAGGAGATAATGACTAAGAAGAGGAAGTTGGTAGATAGTGAGACAATTGCATTAACGGAAGAATGTAGTGCCATCATACAAAACAAATTGCCACTAAAGTTAAAAGATCCAGGGAGTTTCACAGTTCCTTGCACTATTGGTAATGTGGAATTCTCTAAAGCACTATGTAACCTTGGTGCGAGTGTTTCATTGATCCCTTTAACCGTGATTAGGTAATTGGGGGTTGAAAAAGTTAAAAAAGTACTAACATTTCTTTGCAATTGGCTGACAGGTCTATTAGACATCCAATGGGTATATTGGAGAATGTGCTTATTAAAGTGCAGAAATTCATTATTCCTGTTGATTTTGTTGTTTTAGATATGGAGGAAGATGTCAATGTACCTATTATACTTGGTAGACCATTTCTGGCCACTGCAGGTACAATAATAGATGTCAAACGTGGTAAGTTCAAATTCCAAATCGGTGAAGAGGAAGTGGAGTTTGATTTGAGTAAAGTGGAGAAGTATCCCTCTTTTACTGACTATGTTTATTCTGTTGACATATGTGATGAATTGGCATTAGAGATGAGTCAAATTGATCTTGATGATGATTCTCTTGAACTTTGTCTTAATGGTTTAGGCCTACAAGAGGAACAAGTCGAAGAAATGACTGAATTTTTGCAGGCACAGGTTCCTTACAAAAGGAGAAATGCGTATGAGGATTTAGGACTGAGCAAAAGATTACCTCCACCATCGTGTGATCAAGCTCCAAGGCTTGAACTTAAGCCACTTCCTAAACACCTCAAATATGCATTTCTTGGAGAAAAAGAGACATTGCCGGTAATTGTCAATGCCGCACTAGATGAGAAACAACTTGGCAAGCTTTTACGTGTTTTGAGGAAGCATTTAAAAGCTATAGGATGTACAATTTCTGATATCAAAGGAATTAGTCCAACTATTTGCATGCACAGGATTTTGTTGGAAGAAAACTCTAAACGGTGGTTGAGGCTCAAAGAAAGTTAAATCCAAACATGAAAGAAATGGTAAGAGTAGAAATCCTTAATGGTTAGATGCAGGTATAATTTTTCCAATTTCAGATAGTATTTGAATTTCTCCTATTCACGTAGTGCCAAAGAAGGGGGGATAACCATAGTATGTGGTAAAAATGATGAAATGATTCATCTAGAGTTGTGGTTGGGTGGCGAGTCTGTATTGATTATAGAAAATTGAATGCAACTAACTAGAAAAGATCATTTTCCTCTTCCTTTTCTTGATTCAAATGGTAGAAAGATTGGCTGGATATGAATTTTATTGTTTCTTGGATGGTTTTTTCAGGATACAATCAAATAGGCCATTGCACCAGAAGATCAAGAGAAAACCACATTCACTTGTCCCTAGGCACTTTTGCATTTCGAAGAATGCCTTTTGGACTGTGCAATGCTCCGGCTACCTTCCAACATTGCATGATGGCAATTTTTTCTGATTTTAATGAGAAAATCATGGAAATCTTCAATGGATGACTTTTTCTGTATTTGGATCTAACTTATGATCATTGTCTTAACAATTTAGATCTAATTTTGCAAAGATGTGAAGAAACCCAACCTTATATTCAATTAGGAAAAATGTCACTTCAATGATTTGTGAGGGTATTGTTCTAGGCCACAAAATTTTCTTCACAAGGTATTGAGGTCGATCAAGCCAAATAGAGGTTATTGAGAGAATGCCTCCACCTACCAATGTGAAAGGCATTCGGAGCTTTCTTGGACACGTGGGATTTTATCGGCGATTTATCAAAGATTTCTCCAAAATTGCTAAACCTTTATGTGAGTTATTGGCAAAAGATGTTCCTTTTCACTTTAATAATGAGTGCCTTATTTCTTTTAATAGGTTGAAGAAGGAATTGTCTCCGCACCAATAATAGCATCAACCGGATTGGATTTTGCCATTCTAATTGATGTGTGATGCGAGTGATTTTGCAGTTGGAGCTGTTCTTGGGCAAAAACATGATAAGCGACTTCAATGTCATTTATTATGGCAAGTAAAATGCTAAATGAAACCCAAGTCAATTATGCAACAACGGAGAAGGAGTTGCTAGCAGTGATATTTGCATTGGATAAAGTTTTAGATTGTATTTAGTAGGATCTAAAGTTATCATTTATACCGACCATGCAGCACTCAAATATCTTTTAAATAAGAAAGATGCAAAATCTCGACTAATTCCGATGGATTTTACTATTGCAGGAATTTGATTTGGAGATTAAAGATAAAAAGGGATCCGAGAATTTAGTTGCTGATCATCTTTCTAGACTAGAGGCACATGCTTCAAGAAGATCATTAATCCATTAAAGAAGAATTTTCAGATGAGTTTTTAATGGCAATTCACAAGTCACCATGGTATACTGATTTAGTTAATTTTGTAGTTAGTGGAGTGATACCAAGTGATTTGAATTCCCACCAAAGAAAAAAATTCTTAAATGATACTAAACATTATTTTTTGGAGGAACCATTTTTTTATAAACATTGTGTAGATGGAATAATTAGAAATGTGTCCCGGAGGAGAGGTACACAGTATTTTAATGCATTGTCATACCCTTGAAACAGGAGATCATTTTAGTACAACTAAAACAGTAGCAAAGATATGGCAATCAGGATTTTATTGGCCTACTATGTACCAAGATGCTACAAAATTGGGTTAAAAGTTGTGATCAATGCCAAAGAAACCGGTAATATCTCAAAGAAAGGAATGAAATGTCCCTAACTACATATTTGGAAGTTGAATTATTTGATGTTTGGGGTATTGATTTTATGGGACCATTTCCGAACTCATATAATAATAAGTACATTCTTTAGGCAGTCGATTATGTCTTTAAGTGAGTAGAGGCCATTCTTCACAAACTAATGATGCTAAAGTGGTGGCTTAAGTTCCTTAAACGAAACATATTTTTGTAAGTTTGGAGTCCCAAAGGTAATTATAAGTGATGAAGGTAAGCATTTCTGTAATAAAACTATTGACACTTTGTTTGTTTAAATATGGTTGTAGGCATAAAAAGTCACTTCCTATCATCCTCAAGCTAATGGCAAGTAGAGTTGGCCCAACCGGGAGATTAAAATCATCCTAGAGAAAAATGTCAATCGATCAAGAAAGGATTGGTCAACAAACTCGAAGATACTCTGTGGGCTTATAGAACAGCATTTAAAAACGCCGTTGGGAATGTCTCCGTATAGGCTTGTTTATGGGAAAGCATGTCATTTACCTGTAGAAATAGAACATAAAGCTTATTGGGTCATTAAGCTATTAATTTTGATTTTAAATCTGCAGGTGAAAGAGAATGCTCGAGTTAAGCGAATTGGAGGAATTGCGGTTAACTTCGTATGAAATGCCAAAATTTACAGAAAAAGTGAAATTTTGGCATGATAAACACATTCTTCCTAGCATTTTCAAAAATGGAAAAAGGTGTTATTGTTTAACTCAAGACTTAAACTGTTCCTGGAAAGCTTAAATCTCGATGGTCCGGACCATTTGAAGTGGTTCGTACATTTTCCTTATGGAGCAGTAAAAATAAAAGGGGAAATGGTGCACCATTTCAAAGTAAACGGTCAAAGATTGAAACCCTATTTGGCCGGAAAGAGGTTCCTAAAGAAGTAATCTATTCCTTAGGAAACACAATGGAAAGTTAAAACAAGTTGACAGGAGAGTCGAGCTGAACGACTATAAATAAAGCGCTGGTTGGGAGGCAACCAAATAATAAATTGTATTGTTGTTTTTAGGTGTTTCTTAAGTTTTGGTGTGATTTGATTGACTAATTATATTTATTTCACTTGTTTGTAGAAGGTGCTGGAGTGTTCAACGTCCATCGTGGAGGTACATTTGAAAACAAGTGTAAAAGGAGTTTTCTTACCAAAATTGTGTTTTAAGTGTTTACAATTCCAATCATATATACGATGTGCATTTTCAGTATATTCAAGTGAGTTACGGATAACATGTTTCTAAATGCTCATGGACTCATTTGATGTGCATTTCATGCCCAAAGGTGCCATCCTAGTATAAAAGTGCAAAAGATCAAAGAACCTCACCCCTCGAATTGCAATGTAGATGTATTTGATCTGTTTTTAGAGGTTAGATATTGTGTTTTTGGTAAATTACACTTGCGTGGGAGGATGAAATTGATAGAAAGTTCGTATAAGCTATGATTTGGAATTTGGCCAGGAAAAGGGGTGAAAAGTGAAAAATTGCAGTTTCTGCAATCATTACAGAAAAAGTACGATCCGAGCTCGGATCTGAAAAATTCCAGACAGATCCGACCACGGATATATATAATCCGAGCTCGGATTTAACAAATCCCAGATGGATCCGAGGGCTCGTCTGAACATCTGGTAGGACGGATCCGATCCCTGTTGGATCCGAGGGCTTCCAGAACCGATCCGACCTCGGATCAGTTCGCGATAAGTCCAGAACCGAAGCCTCGGTTCTGCATTTTTCCATTTCCTCTTCCCTCTTCTTGCCGAAACCCTAGCCTCTTCTTTCAATCTTGCATTTCATCCGTTTATTTTCCAATCTTTCACCACAAAAACAGTCCCCAATCCTTTGTGAACATAAACCCTCAACAATTACGCCTTAAAAACGTCAATTTGGGGGATTTTGATCCTCGAAACTGAAAAAGGGGCCGAACTATATTTCATCAAATTGGGGACGAATTTGGGCTTGTTTTTCCTACTTTTGACATCATTACCATCTTCTACCATCACTCTACATATTTGAGGTAACAATTCTTAACTTTCTTTGATTTCTTGCAATTTCAAATTTTCAATTTTCATTGTTATTTCTACATTTTAGGAATTGTAAAATTGTTGAAATTTATTGTTGAAATTGTGCTATATTGTGTTAATAAATACCATTAAACCTATTTTGATGTGTGTTAATGAAATATTTGTGGTTATTATGAAATTTGTCGTATTTTCTCTAGCCTAATGGATTAATGCCAAATTATGACTCCTTATTTGTAGTTTCTCGATCTCTTTGGTTACTTTAGACTTGTTTAAGAAAGTAGAGATTATGTTTATACCACTTAGAGGACAATATATGATCATTTGCACAAAGTGGTATTGAAATTCTTGGAATAAATTGCTAATAAATTGAGAATTATTGAGATTGAGGATGCTATATGAATGAGTATTGGGATATGGTTTTAAAGTGTTTTTAGAAGCTAAAACTTTATTGCACATTATCTTTGCAAGTCCATTATGCTTCGATAGTGCATTATATGCATTAATATTCTGAAGTAGTGATTAGATTCTCACATATACCATTTGATGAGACTTGGGATATCTAAATGCCTTCTAAATATGCAACTGTGTTTGAAATGATTTAAGTAGGATCTTTGATTATATTTGGGTATATGTTGACAGGGAGTTTAACCCTTTTTCAAGGGGAAACTCTGCCGAAATTTCCTAAAATTATATTCCAATACTTTTGAAGTATAGTTTCAAGGAGTGTAGATTTCTTCTAAAGTAATTACTCTTGTTCTTGGGTATAGGTACTATGGTTCGCACAAGAAGGGCTATTATCTGCACACCTTCGCCGTTTTCGAGCGAGGAACACATTCCATCACCTGAGGAGTCACCAGTGGAGGATTCTCCTTCGCCTGAGTCATCTCCTCGATTCACGCCGAAAGAGGGCATCCACGAGTCAATAGGAGCCTACTCCGGACCATGATACCACGCGATTCACTTCGCTAGAAAATCAACAATGGTACGAAGCGGGCCTCGATAAGGAGATAATCATTGAAAAACACTTGGCACCGGAGGTGGATAACCATTACAAAATCTCTACGGCATTCAAGCGACTAGGATGGGAGAGTATATTCCAATTGCCGAAGCATTATTACCCCAATCTAGTTCGGGAGTTTTATGCCAATGTGGAGAATAGGCAGAGCCACAGTGGCAATCTCATTGTCTCCTGGGTTCTCGGTACGAGAGTGGCCCTCACCCGAGATACAATAGCCCGATTTATCAAGCTCAAGGACGAAGGAGTCGATGTAAAGTTGACCAAGGAGTTTAAGGCACGTGATCCATGGCAAGTGGGAGAAGCCGTTTCACGTCTTAAAGGCCAATATCGGGAGCGAGGTAACTCGAAGAAGCTCATTATATATGCCGACTCCTTTGACCCTAGGTACCACCTGATTTTCTATCTGTTCGCTTTTAATGTGGTACCGAAAAGGAGTGAAAAAAGGGAGCTCCGTAACAGTGATCTGTACTTCCTGGATAAAATGATGCATGGTGTAGGTAGGCAGCTCACTGGTGTCCCTCTACCTAGCATCATCATCAGTTACATGAGGACCACAGCTCGCATGAGAGCCGGCGAAACCTGTTTTGGATTCCCTCGCCTTCTTTCTCTCATTTTTGAGAAGCTCAAGGTTCCTCTTGGAACCGAACGAACCATTGTCACTAGGGTTACCGAGGAGGTCAATACCTCGATACTCAAATCCTTAGGTATTCCTACTGACTTTGGAGCTTCTTTGGTGCGGGATGTTGGAGAAGCATCGACTTCCACTCAGCCTCCGCCTCAACCTGAACCACAGCAGGAAACTCCAGAGATGGAGGCTCAGCAAACTCTTCCTCCTCCCATTCCACGACCACCACCTCCTCCGCGATCCAAGTGGCAAGAGGTACTCAATGTCATCTGCTATATGGAGACATGGGTCATGGAGCGAATTGATCAAACGGAGCGAAGGATGACAGAGCGTCTAGACAGGCATGATCGCCGTCTACGGGCGATGGAGGATCACTTCAATATCCGTCGTTCACCTACTCCGACTCCTCATCATGAAGAGGGACATATTGGGACATCTCATGGTCCTCAAGGAGCTGAAGAGACCATGGATCCTAACTCTGAGCAGCCATAAAGGAGCTTTTGAAGTCTTTTGTTTCTTTATTCTTAAGTTGCATTTAAACCTCGAAGTTTTCTTTTTATTTAAATAATCTTATGCTACTTATGTTTTCTCGTACCCCTTATTTCACTTTGAACAGAATCTGGATGTTCGTGGGGTTCGTGGCTTCAAAATGCATCACCGCTTATTTATAAGGGGAGTACTAGTTCCTTTTACCTTCTTTCACAATGAGGACATTGTGAACTTTAAGTGTGGGGGAGGGTATTTTGTGTTTTGATTACCTTATGCTTTGATTGTGTCTTGAAGTGCATGTTTGTAGTTCATTGTGGCTTGGAAATGTTGAATTATATGTTGAAATATTGATATGTGGAGAATTTTCTTGAAATTGGGAATGTTGACAGGGAGTTTTGTCCATTTATAAGGAAAATTCTGTCAAAATTTCTCCAAAATCTTTCCAAATAGCCAAAATATCTCAAATATTTGCATTTTTATGAGCTAAATTGTTCCAACCTGAAGTGTCTAATTCTTCCAATTGTTGAAAATTTATGTGTATTTTGGAAGGTTTATTCCTCATTTAACTTGGAAATGGTTATTATGCAATTAGAATTTTTACATTTTAGAAAGTATATTGGTAAAGTGAAGAAAATTATACTTATAATTTCACATGTTTAATGAGATTTCTTCTCTTTACTTAATTTTGCAAGTAAGTGATTGATATAGTCAATAAAAGCTATACTCCTTCTTTAATTTAATTTTCTATGAGGGAAAAATCTATTAAAAAAATTTCTTCTACTCCAATGATTCTTGTACTAAGTAACCGGGGTTAGCATTTACAAATGTCGACATTCGCGTAAAAAGGTACTTGAATTAAGAGTATGCATGGCCATTTAAATAAGTGAAATGTTGAGTAATCGGAGATCTTCACTTAAAAGTGTCGATTTCGCGTCAAAAGGCATTTTCACTATTTAAGTAAAATTAGTGTGAATAAATCCCTCTTAGTTGAAAAATAATAAAAAAAAGGGATGATTATAGGAGGAGGAATGCTATAAATTGACTATGTGATTTGCTTATTTGTGAAATTAGGTTAGGGTGAGAGATTAAGTTTAACTTGTTAAATTAGGGTATAATTATCTTTTCTTTACTTGATATTATGAGTATTCGGTGCAAATTGAACAATTGTATAATGATTATTTTCCAAGTCTTGAGAAATTAAATTTGACAAAAGTGCATATATTGTTTCACCTCTTGAATCATTGTAAGTTGATTATGTGTAATTGCTTGAGGACAAGCAATGATTCAAGTGTGGGGGAATTTGATAAGTGACTATTTAACGTATATTTTGTACAAATTTGGCATGACTTTTTGGTATGTTTTGAGAAGATTAAAGCCATATTTAAACTCTTTTGGTGATAATTGCTTAAATATTATTCAAGTGTTCAAAACTTGATAAATAAGTGGATTAATGCTTTAATCTGGGATATTTTGAAGGTTATTGACATGTGAACTTCATGTACAAGATAAAGAAAGAGCAAGGATCATTTGGAAGATCAAGAACAAAAGAAAAATTGAAGCAAATATGAAGAAAAGGAAATGAATCGAAAATCTGGAAAAAAGATGGATCCGTGCGCATAAGAAAGATCCGAGCCCTTGTCTGTACTTCTGGAGCAATGGATCCGAGATCAGACGATCCGAGCTCGGATCCATTTGAGAAACCCCTCGGATCATCAATGATCCGAGCTCGGATCCATCTTCACCCCTCGGATCCGAGGCTCGGATCGGCCTCTTTCTTCTGCAAGTGTGGAGCCGAATTTTCTCACTTTTCACACAATTTTTCAGCTAAATTGGTGAGAGAAAACGGTGGCACATGCCTCTGCAACAAAAGGAAAGACAAAATGAGTTATTGACAAGTCAAAAAACAACTTATCTTTTGACTTCCTTTACAAAAATCTGATGGGTTGGAATTATAAAGGGATAGAAAGTGTCTTTCTACCACCTTTTATGAGAGAAGCATGAGGAAGCTAGGGAGAGGAGGTAGCTAGTTTTACTCTTGTCATAAGTTTTCTCTCTAACTAGAAATTTTTGAGGAAACACGTGGAGAATTCACTTGTAATTCTCTTTGGTGCAAGACACAGCAGAAATTTGAGGGTTTCATCCTTAATTGGCTAAGCTCTCTTTTATCTCTCTTGTACTTGCACTTAATGATGTTTTGCATTAATAAACTTGTGAGTATGATTGTTATATCAATCATGAGTAGCTAAACTTCTTTATCTAGGGAGTAGATGAAGCTTATGGCTAAATGATATGAATTGAATGTGATTTACTCTTGTTATATCTTGTATTAACTTGTCTACTTGTGCAGCTGAACTTACTTGTTATTGTTTGATCACCAATAACATGTTATAGTTGTTCTTACTTAATGAGAATTGGTTTTAACAATGGAAACACATAAGTAGAGCTTAAGTTGTATGCTCATGAAAATAGAGGTACACTTAAGTGGATTATTTATCATTTCATGAAGGAAACCAGGGTAGCACTAGTATTTCACCATGAAAATAGGGAAAACTAACCTGCTCTAAGCCATTTTATCATGAAAATGAGATTTGGTAATATTGGAAATGAATCTCTGGTTTAACAGGAATAATAACAAGAGATAAATCTATTAATTTGTGTTGTTTATGCCATGAGTGGAATCTATATCTCTAGATTTAAGTCTTTAGTAAAAATTCTCCATTTGTATCTTTCAAGTTGTTAACACAGAATTGTAGAAGGTAGCATTATTCTTTCTCTGCTCAAATTCATTATAAGTCTAAATAATAGAGAAAAATAAGGATCTAGTACTTGTAAACATTGCTCCTCGTCGGATTGACCCGATACATGCCCTATATTATTTGATTGACCTGTATATTTGTAGATAACGGGTATAAAATCGGATTTTAAACTTGCATTGATATAAAAATCCCGTCATACCTATATCTTTGCTTTTACAAATTTTTTATGAAAAAAATTGAAAATTAAATCAGTGATCTCCATTCCTAATAAATCTTAGAATACAAATATGAACCGGTGATTACTAGCACTCATAATTTGGAGTAGTAATATCAGTTACATAAGAATTAAGGTACCATTTGTTCTTTATAAATGGAATTTGACTGATTGCTTGAATTTGGAAAAATATAATTTTAAGACTCAAAACATATTCAAAATGATTAACTGTTCATGCAACTGTTTTAAGATTTTAACTCAAATTTTCGTCGATTTGTTGGACTTTATTTGAAAGTTTGGTCCTATATATTATTAGCCTTTTACCGTGTTTTTTTTGGTTTGTACATATTTGCTTATATATATTTTCCTTTATGAATTCAAAACAGATTGGCTCTCCTATTATTAGCCTTGGGTTGTCTAGTATTTATGGACAACGTTTGAGTGTGACTCTGTTTGTTTAGGTTATGCTATTAGATCATCAGCCTATATTCTAAGTTTCCGAAGTCTTTAGTTGCCACTGTTGCAGTTGTACTGCACTTAAGTGTGGTCTTATGGACTATGAGGTATATTTTCATAGCCAGTTGGTTTTCGTATCATAGATTGACAGTGGCTCTGTTTTGTATTGAATGTTTGTTCATAGGAATACTTTGATTCTTCTCATATGTTTGATCTAATAATTCGAAAAATTGAAATTCAATATTTTCTGGTAAACTTAAGGATGCTCTTTGATTACTTTATTACTTATACAAAAATAGCCCTGAAATTAGACATTAGGATACTCTGTTTACATCTTTCTTTCTGTTAACTTGAATTCTATTATTAGTCTAGTCTTCACAATACATTTTGGTTGACACTCATTTGTAGTTTTTATGAAGACGTGTTTCTGCGATTTGCTAACAAATGCTAGCTGTGCAGGATTAAAGGTGTCAATTTGGATGTTTTGTTAGGTCCAATAGCTTGAACTTGGTATTTGAATTGTTTATTTCTGTGGAATCTGACCTCTAGGGACTAGTTCATGATTATCAATGGAAATATTGTCAAACTGACTGCAAACATGGAAAATTTGTGACAGTTGAATTTAGCGTGAGATATAGCATGCTGAATTTTCTATAGATGCATAATCTTCTGCACAAAAGGGTTGCTTGTAGCTTCAGTTTATTGTTCAATACAGATGTGTTGCCAGCTTGTAGTATGAGTTAGTGTAAGCAGCGGTTATGGTGATCGGGTTCCTTTAGAGGGATCTAAAATGAGGGGACTTGTAGGGATCAGGGTGGTGGGGAAGGGAAATGTGTACCCATTTATGGAAATTGATGAATGCCATTTGTGTTGTCAATTTTCAATTTATGTGTTAGTTTTCATGAATTTGGTGTTTTTGTTTTGTGTTCTATGGTGATTTGAATCATTTCTACAAGTGGAATTTTACATATATTTTTTTTTTAGTTGTGAAAATTTATGGTTTTCCTTCCATGTTTTTCCCTCTCTTCGAACAAGTAATATTGTTTTTGCTGCATAATGATGGTAAAAATATAGAGCCAAAGTGTGTGATGTTTGCTTGAATTGTTGATTACTTATTAAGAAGCAAATTTTAGATGTAGAAGACTGTTTATGCAGCAAATTTAACTAGTGGTTGATACAGGTGCATTTCTCAGTGCTATGATCAATATTAGTGGCTTTGTGATGGTTTGGCAAGTAGAAATATTGTTCATTTTTTATGACATACTTGTTGATATTTTGTTGGTTGCTGTCAAGAGAGGATATATCAGTATTGAGCATGAAATTTGGTTGCGTGACATTATTCCCTTCTAGGTGGTTTGTGACTCGGGGAGACCCTGGTGTCCTGCAGTGGGAAAAATTTCCTGCAACTGCACAGGGAATTACTGCAGATAGAAGTATTCCTAGAATCATTGATGTTCTCATCATTGTGGATCTATTTTGCTCAAGTCGAAGTTACACTGAGGCTATTAGATTGTTTCTTTCCTATTTGTTATAAATGCACTTATCAATGTTGTTTTCGGAAGCAATTTTACGGCATTGTTGATTCTGTCCATGTGATTTGCCTCTTTGCAAATGCGAAGCAAAGCATAGCAGAGAAAGATATGAGGACAGGGATCAGTATTTTAGTGCCCTTTTCTGTAGATGAATCTTCCTTGGATATGTTATTATATTTGCTCATGTTATATGAAGCAAAGCACAGCAGCTGTGAAATTATATTTGCTTTAGTATTATGTTCTTCCTTTTCTCTAGTTGTTGTGCTGATGGGTGTTGTGTATTGGTTGCAGGTTTTCTTTCTTTTATTAGTTTCTAGTACTTCTGCTGCTGCAAAAAAGACAGCTGATCATCTGATGGCGGAGGTAACCATGCAACTTTCTAGTTCTAACTTTTCTGGTTCTAAGATACATGTCACTGACATCATTAATTGTCCATTTTATGTAAAGGCTGAAGCAGTGATCAAAGGTGATGTGCCTGTGCCTGTGCCGGTGCCTGTGGTACCTGAAGGTGATGTGACTGCAGCAATTTTCGATGAGTGAGACCAGAATGAGCGGTTCAAGCCAAACATCCAATGTGGTCTTGGAAGCAGGTCAAGGTAGAACAAGGGGTTCGGGCCAAGCATCCAAGAAGGAAAGCGAAAACAGCCAAGCCATCTTGCCCTGGGTCATATTCGGGGCGGTGGCAATTGGCGTGGCTGCTGCAGCTACCATCTATGGGGCTGTTGTTTTCACACGCGGTATAAGCGGGGCTAATTGGACACTGCAAAGTTTCATTTCTGCATGTACTGTTTACATATGCTGCAAAATCTTTGAGGTTATATTTTTGCAGTTTTATTAAGCAATGAAAATAGTAGATTGCTGAGATCATTAAGACAGTTTGCTACACCATTTTGTCTTAAATTCGCAGCTGCTATCTGGAATATATGATTCCTATTTGGTTGTACTGCTTTGTGAGTAGTACATAAAGATCGGAATACCAGTGACTTGAAAAATTTTATTCTTCAATTCTTCAATTCTTATGATTTTTTGTTTTAAGTGTCAATTATAGCATAAAACTTTGATGCATTTTCAGTGCTATGACCTAATCAACAAGTAACATAGTCATTTTACAGAAAGATTTTGTGTACTGTTAGAATGATTTAATAGATTGCCAAAACCATTGGCCTAAATATTTTGAAACAAAAGCTAGACGGAATGATCTAAGAAACAGAAGACTATTCCAAACTTAAAAAGGTTAAAAAAGGAGCAAGTCAGTTTGCTATAACATGAAAAAATATATAGAACTATTTATGATTCAATGGGCAGTTTCGGAGGAAAGCTTTAGCAATTTTCAAGAAGAGAGGGATAAGCGAAAAATCACCTGCACTTTGCTAGAAAGGGCATGCTCCACTAGTTGTTTATAGATCAGCTGGCGCTCCGCATCATTCATCACATAATCTATGTACCCTGTCCATTTGTATTCTGCAGAATAAGTACTATACGCCGAGCCAATGAACACTCGCTCCAAAGCCGGAGCACTTTGTAGCAAATAAACAACAAATTCAATCTCACAACCGGTTCCATGAAACCCTTTGTATTCCAGTTCTTTCAAGTGACCATAATGCCTTGCAGGCCATGCCCTTCCTAAATGTTCACTAACACCAGGCCATCTAGCCTGGAGCCATAAGAAAATAACCCCATTAATTTATGTGTCAAACTAACAAAAACGTTGTGCACATATTTAATTTGCTGCAGCAAAAAGATTTGCTTCATAGCAAATACTCTGCAAACACAATCTACCTAGTTCTAGCAGACATTCAGAGAGTCACTGCATCCAACAGACATTGTTTCCATGTAAAGCTAAGCAACTTTCCAGCAAATAAATGTTTCAAACAAAACCTTGAAAAGAATTCCAAGAATAGTTCATGATCACTTCAATCTTGAACAAGCTGAGACCTGAGACATGTACAAGTAAGAACCTTATCCTGCCAACAGATGGGGGCGTGGAAAACAGAAGGTAGATGGGTAAGACAACCACTTTCAGTTGTCAGTTAAATCTCCAAGTCAACGTTGAAAACCTATAAAACTGATGTTGCTCTTATAAATTCTCTGCATTTATGTCAACTCAAATGCATAGCTTGCTTGCAAGATAGTAAATTATCTCAACACTAGTCATCGGTGTTTATAAAGAGAATGCACTATGATAATAAATAAACAGCAACTACAAACAAGCATTATGTTTAGCATATATAATACCAAAGGATGTGCACGCATGTGCATGCTCTTTTAAGTAGACATCCTTAGGTTGCCATCACCCAACATAGAGTACATTAAAGGTACCAATCTTTGTTCAGGCTGTGTGGTATGTTTTGAAGTCTGAGAACCATAATTAGTTTCCAACTACTAAAACATGCACATCCAAAATAAAAGATTTGACCTAAGACAGATTACACTTAGCAGAAAAGGTAGGAACAAAGTCAAGTTTCCAACCCCAACAAGAACAACTTCAGCAAAGAAAAAGTTGGCAAGAAAGGGGAAAAAAATCAGTTCTCTAAGTTATCAGAACAGTACCAGTCTAACTGCAAACCAACTGAGACAGGAATGATTAGTTTTCGACAACACTAAATGCTAATTGAAGGCTACATATTTACACTCACATCATTTACCTAACATTGGGAATGCACTTAATAGTGATATGCAGATATCTCGAGGAAGTTTTACTTGACAACTAGTGCCTCATTTCACAATGGAGAGTGCTAAGTTGGTACAATTCATCATGAAAAAGTGTGGAATCAAATTCAGTAACCCATATGAAATGTTGTTACAAAATCTTATCATTAGTTTCTGAAGTCTACTTGAATAATACTAAGTACAAAAGACAGAGAGAAGCAAATCCCAAAACTGAAGCACGACACTCATAATATTTTCTTTGAGCACAAGGAAACTACCACAGTTCAATTTTGCAATTTCAACCAGTGCTTTTCCTTCTACAGATTCAAAATTTGATACAAGCTGTATATAGTTGAGTACCAAACCCTAACAAAGGGAGATGCAGTTCCCACCACAGGGTTGTCAAAAGGCTAGAACTCACCAGGAGATACAGTTTCTCTAGAAGTGGGCATGCGTCCAGAATAGTGGCAACACTTTGTAGATCCGCTTTAAACTCAAATATCATCAACAAATATAACATCCTCAGGTTTCTGAACATATTCATTGTGGCAGGAATGTGTCCTAGCTGAATCAAACAAAGGGAAGAAGTGTCAGCATTTAAACATGCAAATATGTAGCAAAGAAGAACAATTATAGATGGTGTGCATACGAACCTCATTAGTTTTAGTCTGGAGCATAAAAAGTTCTAACGCTGGACAGTCCTTTACAACTTGACCAAACAAATAAGGCACTACGCCAATGCCATTAACACTGACTAACAACTCTTTCAGTTTGGGAACATAATGAAGCGACAATTCCACCATTTTATCACTATATAGGTAAAAGAAAGACAGGTTGACAGCATGGATATCTATCTCTTTCACCCCAATACACAATTCAACATGCAGTGTCTGCAATTTAAGACACTGACCAGAGATGCGTAACTTTGGAGGAAGTTTACAATTGCACAATGACAACCGCCGAAGGTTCACACAGGAAGCCAGAATGTGAGGCAATTCTCCATTGTCTAAAGGAACATTTATCAAATTTAGATACTGGAGGGAATTAAATTTGCCTTTGAAACTTGGTTGAAGGACACAGTTTAATAAATGCAATATTTTCAATGAAGTTGCTTCAAACAGCAGCTGAAGAGGCAAAGGATAAAGGTCCACGGAGCTATAGGGACCATTTTCATCATGACAAATAGGAGTACAAAACTTGAGCAGGAGTGATTGTACGCCTAAAGTGGCTATAGTTTTGCATCCATCTATCATAGCTAGGGGCAACTTCGTTTCCCAAACAACATATCAAATGAATATGAACTATCTTTTTGACCAGAATAAAGCTGTAGAATTTGATCTACTGCTTTCAAGAACCTATGCTTGTGGCGACGGCTGCCAGTATGAATACGCTGACTCTCTCCACAAATCTTGCGGCAATCAAGCAACAGCCTTGACCTTACTTTGCAAATATTGTTCCACCTTCTTGCTAAAGTCCTAGTCCTAATGGCTTCTATCAAGTCCAACCGTGAAAGGATCTCAGAGAGAAGATCATCTGATAGTTGACTGATTCTATCCTCTTGTGCATCACCATAAGCAACCTAATTAGGACATGATCAGAAGATAAAATTGTGTGTCAAGAGCAACCAAACAAACTCACCATTAACTCTATGCCTGCTGGGGGGGCGGAATACACTTCCAACCAAACGTGACACTGTAGCAATAGCTTTATGTACGGAAAACATTTTCGTTTAAAAATATTAGCAATGAGTATGAAACACAGTAATCCATACAAGTGAAAAAAAGAAACGGAAATTGCTCAAAAATTTTAAAGTATCAAAGAGCACAATATAAGTACCTTGAGAACATCTTGCTGATGATGTTTTTTTAAGAAAGCTATTGTTTTCCTCAACATGCCCGAAGAAGACATAAGTGCCACTCCAATAGCAGCTGCTCCGGTCCCTGCCAGCACCAGTAAAGGTAGAAAACCTTTCCGTCCAGAACATCCCATTGCAGTTGCTAATACAACAAGAACCAAACCAAAAAGAGTTACAAAGTAAGACTAATATAACTTACTGACATAATGAACCTCCAAAATACACGATGATCAAGTATGTTCATTGAATTTACTTCCAAAAAGACCAAAGGATGTGAATTTGCCAGAGCCAGTTAAATTATCCGAAAGTAGAGGGGGGCTTACCGCCAGGAGGAGTGGGGGGTGGGGGGTGGGGGGATCCACCATCAGATTTTTGAATACTCATTAGATTCCTTGAGAGTAACACTCATTCCACACTCAATCCAGAAAAAGAAATTACGAAAAGATGGGATTTTTATATGTTGAAAGCATAATCTAATTGCAATTCCACCTGACCATCACCAGTTAAATATCAAAACGAACCATTTAGTTCTCATATACTCACATGTTGACATTATGAACTTCTAAATAAACTGTTTTACCTCCAAAATATTTATTACCAAAAGTAATTCAGGAATTAAAAAGAAGAATAACCAAAGATGTGATTTTTATCAGTTCATAGGCATGTTTGACAAACATAAACCACCCTCAACTGCAAAACGCAATGAGATCGGGGAAAAAATTCCAACACAAACACAAGCACACATTAACAACTTCCGAATTGGGATCCAAACATTGAAAACCAATCAAGATTTAATTTTTATGGGGTAACAGGCATAAAAACGTAACATAAGCCACCCCCAACCCCCAATTTATGAAAAAGAAATAACTTCAATATCTTAAATAAGAACAAATGTCCAACAGTTTCAGCTGCTGTTATTATTTGCCCTCCTCTTGGGATTATTTGAGCAGAGAAAAAAAAAAGAAGAGAAACACGAGAGAGAAATACCTCCACATAACATCTTGAAATTCATCTGCATAAATATGATACTCCCACTGGCCTGTGATTATTCTGCGAATTTATTTTTGGGGTACAACACAACCAAAAAATAAATAATTAATTGACTGAATACAGTAGTCTGCTTTGAGCATAATTAGGAGAGAAAGAGGATAGTAAAAAAAACATGAGCACAAGAAGTTGGACCGTAGAAGAGCATCAACAACGATGGGAAATTAAGGGGTGTTTATTTCAATTGCACAAGTCCAAAGCAGGGGAAACTTTGAGGAAAAGGGATTCCTAAACAACGTGAACTGGATTCCCAAACAACTCGGACCAGATGCCTACCCAATTCTTAATTCAACCGGTTGAACCGATTAGCTCGGTCCAAATTTCAAAACACAGGTGATGACAATGAGGCAATAATTATGGTGGGAGAGGGGGGGGGGGGGGGGGAGGGGTGGTTTGGGGTTGTTGGCATATTAAATCAAAACTCAAGATATTATTATTTAGTAGTTTTTTAGTGATGTTAGGGTTTTAGGAATTGTATTTGATTCAATTCAAGTTATGGTAGTTTTATTATTCAGGAATTAGTTTGTTATTAGGAAATTTCTTGAGGTGTAAGACTTATTTTATCAAGTCATCTAATCTATAAATAGTTACTCATATTAATGCATCGAGAGAAGAGTAGAGTGAAACTTTAAGAGACTTGTTATTATGGCGTGCGATTAATATATTATTGTTTATATTTATTCTTCTTTTCTAAATTGCCTCCCATATACATTAGTTCTATGAAATTTATCTCATCTATTTTTTTGTTAAATTTTTTGGCTTCTACAAGAAATTGATCTTGGGGTGCCTGTGAACATTGAAAATTGTCCCGACTGTGAGGTTAGTTTTGAGTGCTTTCCATTGTCAAAGTTAAAGTAAAAGAATTACTATGAAGAAATTAGTTGATCGAGTTAACCCACAAGACTAGTCAGGGAGTATGCAGTTGCTAAAGATTGGACCATAAGATTGGTCTGAGAATTGCCAAATTGATTGTGGTTGTGAAAACAGAAATCAGAAAGAATCCTATCTGTTGAACTGTGATTATGAAAATCATAAAATGATGAGTTATTGACAATCAAATTGTCTATTGAACTATGATTATGAAAGTCACAAAATGATGAGTTATTGACAATAAAATTGTGCGACGAAAACTTCAAAAATTAGCAGGAAAACTTCAAAAAAAAAATTTGAGCTTTGGTATACTCATTCCTCAATACTAGAAAACTATTTATTCTATACTTCTTTTTTTTTCTTGCTTTGAAGGATTTATCTGACCACTTTCAATATTTTTTTTTAGATTAATTTGAACTTGGAGAGATGGCCGCATTTTTTTTCAGGTGAAAGAAGATGGTGGAGATTGAAGAGGGAGTGATGATGATTTTAATGGAGGTTTCACATTTTTCTGTTGTTCCAGATGTTTTACTGAAAGGGTGGAGGTCTTTTCCATCATCTCCCCTCCCTTATTTCTCATCTCTCCTTATGTTCTCCTTGGCAAAATGGTGTTCCCCAGCTTCGTGAGTCTGGTAAAATCGCATTCTTCAGAGATCATAAATCACTAGTTTTTTATTATCTTTTCTTTTTCTTTTAAGAAAACTTTGTCATAAAATTCCTTTTTTTTTTCTTGTTGTAGGATGAGAGATTAAGATCTTCGAAGATCTATGAAATAAGAAGAATTTGTTACATTCTTCTCTCAAGGTGAATTTTTTTAAGTCTATTTTTAATTATACTCGAAAAAGTTAATATGTTATTCTTTTGTAATATTTCTTTGCATAGATACACATGTATATATAAATCTGATCTGCATAGCTTTTATTTATTCTTTTTTTAGGGAGGCTGAGCAATGAAAATAAGGCACCTTTTCTTCAATGAGCCTAAACAGGTTTTTTTTTTTTTTTTGTTAACAAAGATTTCTTTCTTTAGCCTACGGCCTAGAGACTTTTCTTTTAGCACACTAGATTTTATATTGAGATTTTATGTTGAGGCTTTTTTGTCAGTAGCCTAGATTTTGTGTTGGGACTTTCTCTGTCAGCATTTTTTCAAATTCTTTTTTGTTTTAATGATATTCGGCGTTTTTAGTCCTTTCATCCTACTAAAAAGCTCAGAAAAGAATACTCAAAATGTTTGAGAAAAAACCAGTTTATGTATGATGTTGTTTATTTCAATTTTCAAATATTTATATGGACGACTTACTGGCAAGCCTTTTATGAGGTTACTAAAACTAAACATCTAAAAAGTAGCTAACTCTATATTGTTCATTTATTCAAATTATTATGACTTGCCATCTTCCTATTATTGAAAAATCTTAAGTTGGGAAAAAGCTATACAAATCTTTCACAGGTACATAGTGTTAACAGAAAAATAGAAAAAACAGTATATAGTATTGCCAATTGAAAAATTGGAGGTAAATGTGCCTTTCAATCTGCCTTCAACTTTTCTAAAAGAACTTAATGGATGGGCCTGTTATTTCCGAAGAAGGAAGCTCACAGATAAGTTTCAGCAGGATGCACAATATCTATACCAACGGTGTGAATGTCAACTAAGCAAATGAACCAATTTCTTTCTATCACGTGACAGTTTTTGCTGATTACAACAACTGATTTGAACGATTTCATTTTGGGAAAACGATCGGTTTCATCCTTCACATTTCACAAAAATATTCTTTTTGTCCCTCACTTTTAAAATGAAGCAATTTCGTCATTGACATTTAAAAACTGAAATTATTACATCCCTGAACCCAAATTTCAATCTGAATCAAACCACCAATCAACCTGATTACAAATTTTGGGGGTGTAATTGGTAGATCACTTGGTTAACTCAACTCGATATTCATGTGAAATTTAATGAACCTAAAAAGAAAAAATAAAAAATTATAACATAAAAAAGAAAGATTAATCTTTTCTACATTATCATTGTATACACTGACGGTTTTATGTACCGCCATATCATTTTAATTTAAATTTAAACACCAAATTTTATATTTATGGTACACATCTAGATTCGCAAACAAATATACTAACGGTGCATGAAAAGATTTATCAAAAAAAAAACTCTACTATTCCAAGACAAAGAATGGCCTTTTATGTTATAATTTTTATTTTTTTAGTTTAATAAATATCATGTGAATATGATGAAGTTCACCGAATGATCTATCAATTCTATTTTCGAAATTTATTACTGGGTTATTGGATGTTTGATTCAGATTGAAATTTAGGTTCAGGGATGTAATAGCTTTAATTTTTAAATGTTAGGGATGAATTTGCTTCATTTTAAAAGTGAGGGACTAAAAGAATATTTTTGCGAAATGTGAGGGATGAAACAGATCATTTTTCCTTTTATTTTTGTAGACAGTCACAAGTTTAGCAAGATAGAAAACTTTGAAATAATAGATTTCAAGTATTGGTTAGAAAGCATAAGTATATTAGCATATTTTTAACAAACTTCAAATTATGCTTCAATTAATTGTAAAATAAATCGAAATGCTAGATAGTTAGTGTTTTGCTACCTTTTCTTTCTGTTTGTAGTGATTATCTAAACATTTTTTAGCACCCATCCGAAAATAGTTTTTTTTTTCAAGTTTAAATCTTAAATTTTACTTAGCATACTTTTTTGTGATTAAATTTTTTTGAAGGTTATTTGAGGTGGACAAAGATGAAGCTTATAGAGGTAGTGATAGAAATTCTATTAAAGGCCTTAAAATTTGATCAATTTAGTGGATGAGAGTAGTGTTAGTGTTCTTTTGGTTTTTAAATTTCCAATTTGTACCTTGGCTAAATACGAGAATACCTTGATGTGTGAGAGAATTGGATTCTAGTGCTTTCCTTATTACAATATTAGGGAGAAACGCCCGCACGACGTGCGGGAGTTTAGTTCCTATAATTAAAGATGGTTAATAATTATTCTTTGGTATTTTGTAGTATAAGAATTGAAGTATGACAATTTTATTATGTGATATTAAACAGAAAAATCATAAATTACATATTGAGTCAAAAAATATAATATGCAATGAAACATAATTATAAGATACGATCAACCAATTTGTGCCTAACCTAGTAGAATAAAAGATCTACTTATATTTGCTCATGCACTTTAGGGATATTAAAATCTGTTGTTTAGTTTGAATTTGATCCTGATATGAAGGCAATCCACCACATTATCTTATCATATAAGTGAGATTTGAACAATTAGCATACTTGAAGAAATCATTGCTAGTGGAATTTCGGTTCTCGCAAGCCAAATTCTTGAATTTATATTGATTTCAAGGGCACGTCATCATGAGGCCTCCACATTGACCAATCAATCAATTATGATTTATTGTATTATTTAGGACATATAGCAAAGCATCTCCGTCTCAATGGGGGTTACAATCAAGAAGCATCAGTTTTTGAATTAGTTGCAAAGATATACAACAACTAACGCGCTAATTTAGAGGAATAATTACCTCAAAAAAAGTACTAAAGCATCTTAATCCACTCAATTCAAGAAAACAATTAAAAGTAATGAAGTACATACTTTAGATTTGCAGCCAAATAGTTTTGAGTAGATAGTTAAACAAATTGGCAAATCAAATGTAGTGAAAAATTGCCTAAATGGAATCGTCAATAAAGTAGCAAACGATTTGAAAATTATCATAACTAATAGTTAAAACAACAAAAGAAGTAGATGCAATCTATAAATGGAAAAATTTATGATGATAAACTTATTTTAAACCACAAATAACAATTAACAAATGTGATCTCCTCCCTATCAAGCGTGTCTAACGTGGACAATTGAATTAAAATACTAAAAAATTATTGCACATACAACTTGCAAGAATACAGTTTTCCTACAACCAAAAAGTAGATTGGCTAAAGAAAACATACCTATTGAGAAAGGTGTCGCAAAATAGGGAAGAGGAGTAGCTAATGTAGCAACATCCGAATTCAATAGGTTGCATGATTGTGGTGGAACAAAGTCGTGAGTAAATGAAATGAATTTGAATAGATTGGGGTTACTATGGTAATGGCCAAGAAACCAAACTTCTCTACTAATTGGCATTAATTGTGTCTTAACATCTATATATCAAAAGTTTGGATGTTAATACAATTAAATGATTAGAAGACCTTTTATGTAATTCCACTAAAACACAACCTGAATTCAGTTGTACCCAATGTACACTATCACATGTCAATTTTATCCCTAGGTTTAAATATCTAAGAGGACATCTAAGTAATTACAACAAAACCAAATTAGATATAATGACTCATATTCAATACTCTAATTGTACTTCAAACACTCTCACATTCCCAAAATAGCCCCACCCTTTCGGTTGAAATCCAAAAACCATTTTTATCCTAAATTCATTCTTATATAGTATAAGGATACTATGAAAAGGCTATTATCATGTACAAATTCAATATTTCACCGAATTCTTTGTTCATTGAAACTCTCCACCTTTCTATTCCAATTTTCTCCTCCTCTTCCTCTCCTCCTTTTTCTCGTAAATAAAAAAGCAGTCTTCTATGCTCTTGTCCTCTTCTTTGGCTAAGGAAAATGATAGGCAAAACAAGTGGAAGTTAAAGCCTCTAGCTCTTAAAATTCTCTAGGTATTCTTCTCTATTTTTTTTCTCTATCACTTTTTTTTTCATAGAGTCATGTGATCTATAATTTTGTGATTTTGCAGGTGCAAAGAGAAATGAGAAACTAGAAAACCAGAAATAGATTTCAAATCATGAAGTCTATCTCTCTGTCATCTCATTTTTTTCCCAACATACTCTATTATTAGAATATTGCTCGTGCCTTAGCACGGTCTTTTTTATTTATTTATTGTGAATTTATACAAATATGAAAATTAACAACAATCCTACATATCCATTCATATTAACTTTAAAAAAGTAATGTATTCTAAATGTTCAATTATTTACTAATTTTTAAAAATTTGTTTGCATACTTTCACTATAATATGATAATATATATCAAATAATGTATCCCATATCAAAAACTTGGTAGCTATTCTTTTTTTATAAATATTCTTTTAGATAATTTAAATTTTTATAATGATCATAAACCTAAAACTATATATTCACATTTAATTAAGTAGAAAAGATCTAGCAATCTATTTTTTTCATCAATAAATATTTAGTTTCCAATAATATTGGTAATTCTGTCAGTGTAATAATTAATTCTTTTTCTTAAGCTAAATTACTTCAAAATTAAGGGAAGAGATGATGAGCAATTTAAGTACTAATCAATGATATGTTGATGAAAGGAAGTAATTTATGGAATATGTAAGATTTTAATAATTGTAATTTGAAAAAGACTTTACTATAGTTATATGTAATAATTTGATAGAAAGCAGATATCATTAACATAAGATTAGTTATTTTTTAAAATTATTTTAGATATCATTACGATAAGATTAGTCATTTTTTAAATTTATTTTAAAATTAGGGATAATTTTTAAACATATAATATAATATTCAATATGGGTAAAAGCCAAATTACTCATAACCCGTTAATTCTCATCTATTAAGCATGTCACATAGGAGTGAGAAACACTCTAATTAACTACTTTCATATATATATATATTCCTATATACGTGGGCCACTTCTTATTTTTTAATTCAAAAGACATGAAAGGATATATAACAATTTAAAAAATTCAAAATTCTATAAAAAAAAAAAAGAAAGAATGAGGAGTTATAAGAATTCTGATTTAACCATCCTAAAACCCTTCCCTGCAATACATATAGATATATAGATTCGCTTAGTATTTCAAGCTATTTTTTTCTTTTGTTAGGGTTAATTAAAACTAATTTTATTGATTACTTTTTTAGTTGAATCTACGAGCCATTCAAATAGTTTCTTTTCTTCATTTTTCAGACTCGGTGCTAGGGAAAAAGTTCACCCGCAAAAAGAATATTAAGAGACTTTATAACTGAAGTTGGCTTTCATGTGTTTTGAAGTTATTTTTTATTTTCTCTGAATATTAGATCTTATTTTTACTGCTCTATTGTAGTTTTACTACTAAGGCTCGTATTTTGATTATGAATTATGTCTAAACAAGTTGGATATAATATCAATGAACTTCCTTTCAGCATGTTCTTGGCCATTTTGGATATATCAACTCAGGAATCTTACAGGTTGAATCCCCCTCACCCCACAGCTTCTAAATCTCCTTCTTTCAGTCTATATGGGTGGAAAGTTCCTGTCGCCTCCTTAATTTGGAGGATCCAATGCTTTTGGGGCTGATTCTTGTGATTTTGGACCTATATTGTTGAAATTTGGTGATTAGGATATTTGGGGATTCGTTTTGATTAATTCTTTGGTGAATTTTGGTTAATTTTTTTAGTGAATTTGATCAATTCTGGGACCTTTTCTTTTTATGGTTTAGGGCTAATTCTGGTGAAATCCATTCCATTGTTCATGTATTATTTGGAGATCTTGTTAATTATTCGGTGAATTGCATTAATATTAGTGCTTAGTTTGGAGAAATTTTTAATAAATTGGTGATATTAATAAAAGGTGGATATAATGAGCGATAGTAGTACTGATGTGTTATGTTTATTGTGGTAATTTAGTGATAAGTATTCAGTTAACAGAGATTTTCCTTGAGCAAGGGAAGAAAAAAATTATAAACAAGAGCAAAATGTTTATGTTTAATTATTCTTAAAACAATATCGTGCATCAAACATATTTTTGTTTCATTCATAACAATAAAAAAATTAGATCAAGTGTTTCATCATATTTATGTTAAAGAACACAAATGGAAAAATATGAACATTACCAAACAACCCTTAATTTAAATGGTTTCAATTTTTCTAGGTGAAAAGATGTTTGCCCAGGAATGAGAAGTCTTAGCTTCTAGAATCTGAGCTCAGGCTAGAATTGGGAAATGAATTATCATTTTGCTTAAAAACTTCAAATAACCTTTTATGTTTCTGTATCCGTACAAGAAATGGTTTTGTTTGTATTTTCAAGTCATGTTTTTACTCAACTAACCTGTTTGGTATGATTCCTTTCTAGGTTAATTGAAGTGGATCATGATAAAGCTTGAAGAATTAGTGATGGTAATTCTGTTAGAAGCTTTAGGATTCATTTAATCCACTCAAAATGGGTTCAAATTGAATAGCAAGAGGTAACATTTTTAGATTAAAATTGATTTGATTATTTAATCTGAGATATATAATTTTGTCAAAATACACAGTGAAAGCAGATTTTTCCTTCGTTTCAGAAATTTTTTTTTGTTCTCTCACATATAGCTAAATGTGAAAATTCTTCATTGTGTAGTTCATTTCTTTTTTTTCCTTCACATTTCCTGAATTCCCTGTCTCACACTTGCCAATCATTTTCTTAATATTCAAGGCATACATTGATGCATGGTGTAGAAGATTATTAACCACGTGGCTGGATTTGCTGGAGACAGATACAATGTCTAAATGGTAATTATTATCTCAAACATGTTATCTTGTTTATAGTAGAGGTAGCTTCATCTTAGAGCACCAAATTGGCCTCTCTTGAGGAAATGCTCTTTGTGCAGATGATGTTGAGTTAATCTGAAGTTCATCAAGTTCATTGCTGTCCGCTACGTAATACATGCTAAGGACCTAAGCATACATATGTGCTACATACATAGGTCTCTGAGTGTTAGCTTGTATTATATTTTAAGGACCTAAGCATGTTGAAAGTTTTGCTGTTTCATTGGTGCACGAAGACTGCACTGTTTAGGAAGTCACAAATATTTGACTAATTAAGTGGATGAAATGGTCTAAACAATAATGTCTTTTTCTAGAAGGTCAAACATAATCAAATTATTCACCATGGAAGTTGTCATTTTCTTTTTACTACAGTGTTCATTGTAAGTTTTATTTGCCTTTCTTCTTTTCTCAAATTCTAATAAGAATTTATATACTTGTAAATATGATAACTAGGGGTACAGAAATTTGGCTGATTAATATATTGTCCTTTTCTGGGAGCACAAGTGAGATTGCAAAATATGGTTTAAAGCCATTCTAGGAGTTTAAAGTTCCAAAACTTCAAACATGAGATACAATTTTTCTAGGGATAATTTCAAAAATCTCCCTTGAGGTTTCTGACTATTTCACTAACGATCCTCCAGGTTTTGAAAATTACACTAATCAACCTTGAGATTTATTATCTTGTAACATTTAGATCCAACCAATGATTAAAAAGCGATATTAGAACAGAGAAGATAAAATGATTCCACAATTATCCCTCATCCACTAAATTATTTAATTAATTTAATACTTGCCCAAACATTAAAGAAAATACTAGAATTTATTTTTTATCATCAAGGATTAAATCATATATAGTATCAAAAATAGTATATTGTTTTATATATTTCACTTGATGTAAAATTCAAATTGCTCTTTTTAGTTACAAAATTATTATCAAACATGATCAACAACAAATAATCAATAAATCTGTAACCAATATATTACAAAGAGCAAACTTTCATACCATAAAAATCTGAACAGCTAACCTTAATATATTACCAAAAATATTTATGATGTTAAATTTTGTTCTCTGTAATATTGTGATTACAAATTTTTGATTATTTGTTACTTATCATATTTGATAATGGATATATAATTGAAAAGAGTAATTTGGATCTTGTATAAAGTGAAAAATATAAAATGAGATACTATTTTTTGATGTTATATGTGATTTGATCTCTAATGATAAACATCAAATTTTATTATTTTTCTTTAATGTGTGGGTTGGTATTAAATAATGTAGTAAATGAGGGGTAATGATGAAATTATATTACTTTTTCTCTCCTAATATCACTTTTTAATTATTAATTTGACTTAATTGTTACACGATAATTAACCTTAAGAGACGTTAGTGTAATTTTTGAAATCTGAAGAGAAGTCAGTAAAATAGTTAAAAATTTTAAGGGATGTTTATGAAATTATCCCATTTTTCTACCCAAAATTTCACTCGGCCAAATAAGTAGTTGTGTTTCCTGAGCCTCATTTTGTACTGTGAATCTTTCTACGAACAAACATAAAATTGTATCCTGCATTGCCTATTGATATAATTTTGTGCACCATAATGCTGTAGAACTTGTTGGTTTAGTTGCAAGAAAAATTGTCACGCCCCTAATTCGTACGTGTCAGTTAGGTGACATCCGCCGTATCCTCAAGTCCCGCTCAAGAATACAAAGCCACATTGAACTAGAATAAAACTTAGAAAGTACTAAATAGAATAACTAATTATAGTGCCGTACAAATTTCAAATGAGAGGTAGTCTACGAGTATCCAATAAATTCGTACATTTATTTTCTAGACGAAACAATGTAAAAAACATTAAATAAGACTAACAACCAAAAGCAGCTAGACTGCTAATTTCTATCCACTTGGTGCTAATAAAAATCATCCTCATGGTTTTCAATAGAAACCAACTCATACTCTTCAAAATCTGCAAAAGCGGTAAAAATGGGTTGAGCAATAAATCACTCAATAGGTAGCGTCTATCCTTCTGTTGGACCATGCAACCATAGCTTACATCTACATAAATAAATAAATAAAAATATATATATATATATATCAAATTATTTGCACACAATTCACATGCATAATTATTGAAAATACATTATTCGTAAGATAGTCAATAATAATGAGAGACAGAGCAACTTGTAAACATCCTATACATAATCGTACATGAAAGCCATATAGTCATAAATTATTTCATATCAGCTCATAACAAATACATGCAATGACCAACTTCTGAGTACTCAGTCTAGAGATTAAACCCCTTCTAAGTGGGCGACCAATAGGTTTTGTGACTACCAATTGGTCTCATTACATACATAAGTCAATCGGCTGGACTTTATACCAAATTACTATGATAGTCAATCTGTCGAATTCTATACCGAACTACCATGATCGTCAATCGGTCGGACTCTATACCGAACTCCCATGGCCTTATCCATCAGCCGGATTTCATACTAAATTATCATGACTATTAGACAGGACTATAGACCCTACCAACTATTCCATGACTGTTTTGAACTTTACTTGACATAAATTATTTCACACGTCACATGCATAGTTTTTTTATTCCACAAAAGATACCACTCATTTTGTATATAATAACATACCAAAATGCTTTAAATAATTCACATGGTCCATCTTTATATAGCAAAAATAGAACTTGCATAAATATTCAAGTAAATCATTTAATCAAGTAAATTTCAAATTGACACATAAAAATAGGATTAGTAATAAAAATTTCACTTTGAACTTTTGAAATCCTAGAAGGGTAAGTACCACCTACTTCAAACTTCTCGATTGAAAGGATTCTTAGCATGTCCACGAACTCCTTACCTATAACCAGTGACATATATATACCTTGATTAGTTAATATGTCCAACTCTTTAGGTGCTTATTCCTATGTTAAATAATCCTAGGAAGCATGTCTGAACCTTTTATAGAAAGTATTTGATAAGTTTCCTAAAACAGAAAGTTTTCCTTTTTAGAAAGATTCCTAATTTAGAAGGTTCTCCCTTTTTAGAAGATGCCATAATTTGGTATCCATAAAATAAGTGCTATTTATTTATTTATTTAATTTACTCATTTATTTATTTATTGTAGAAATGGCGGCATTATTTAAAGTCAATTTAAATATATGTTTGGACCTAGAGCTGAGTGCCTGAGTCCAACCATAAAAATATATTTCTTTTTATTCAAATAGAACTTAAAAGAAAATCTTGAATCTTTAGTATTGTTATTGGGTCTATTTGTCAAAAATTAAATTATTATAATTAAACTTGGTTTTCAAAACTTCCTTAAGAATATGTGCAATGAGTTCAACCCTAAGATTCCATGATCAAAGGTGAGGCATGTATAGAAAATACTACACTCTTGTTTTTAAGCTTTATAAGATGTGTTCATTATATTTGTTTGGGAAAGTTTAATAAGTCCAACAAAATATCCATTAAACCAATTATCCGGTCAATTATTGATTTTATCCTAAAAAAAAGTGATACTAGTTTAACTAAAGCCCAATTCTCCCTCGACCGAAATCAGCCTTTATTAATAATCAACCTTAACCCACAATTTAATGTATAAGCCCATTCATGTAAAATGTCTTGTTTATTTTTTTATTTGGATTTAAAATTTTTATTTGGATTATTAATAGAGTCCTTGGATTTATTTAGGTCAAAATGGTTCTGTTATAATAAGATTGGCTTTATTTGAAGAAACATTGGGTTTGATTAAATTATAATTATAGGGTCATTCTTAAAATAACTTATTTTCAATTTAAGCAGGAAGGCTATTTAATCTGAAATTATTCTAACTCCAAAATTTTTGAACCAAAATACAAGTTTTTTTTATATACTTTAGCTACCCTATTCTAATTGACCCAAATTTCAAAGGCTAATTTGCAATTTGCAACAATTCCGAAAACTGGACCAAATCACCAGTCTTCTTCTTCCTCTTGTTACTAACAAACCATCTTCACGAAAACAAAGGACATGACCAATCTTTTATTTGTATTGAAAACTTAGGAATAGAATAACCTTAAGGTATTGAACGATTTAATTATTTTCTTCCTCCATTCCAGCAGTAAAACCAAGAATTAACCACCAGTACTTTGTCCTCTTAATTCATATAAATGGTGGCCTTGCCTTCAAGTGCCCCTTATGCCATAAATTCCTTCTATTCTCTAACCAAACCCCAATGACAGGCAGAACCATAGAGGTAATTCAAAAACAGAAATCATCAATTCCTCTCGAACATTATATAAAGCATGGTCCAGTTACTTTCACCTTTGTCATTGGGTTGAGTATTCTTCTGACTTTCTACAGTCAAACTAGTAGTATTATTAACCAGAAGGAAATCGCATGGCTTATGAATTTCCATAATTTAAACAAAAACACTTATCAAAACTCACAAAACTTGTAACTAATATTTCAGACATGTTTTGAGGCTGCTACGGATGAAAATCTTTGGTTAGTAAAAGAGAAAACTAAGAAATATTAAAAGAAGAGTTCGTGGCCTTAAGTGTTCATTGTCAAAGGAGTCAAATTCTTGTATTCTTTTCTTTGTCCAATTCCTTGATTTCAACTTTTCCTTCTGCGGACACTTTTTTACTCTCTACTTTTATGGTTTTCTTCTTGTAACGTTGTAAAAATTTAACTGCTATTAGACTAGTTATATTGGAGTTAGATCACGCCACTTCTTCCTAAAATAACTCCACCACTCAAACTAACTTCCAACTCTTCCTAATTTATCTCCTAGTTTGTCTCCTATAATATCTACAAGTTCATGCTAATTCCTACTCTCTCTCTATCATGACATATATTATATTCGGAATTTGGTCAGATGGAATATGTAAGACCTGTTAGCATGTTAGGTTGGTTATTTAAGCCATATGGAAAGTGAGTCGGTTATGGACTTCCACTATCATTTGGTGGTTGAGATAAGATAATACATTAACATCAACCTCTATAGAGGCAAATTAACTAAGCAAACAACTAGTAAAATAATTGAATAACATTATTTACCAAAAAAGTTGGGGTTTCACAAAAATAGAATCCGTGCAGCGGGTGATGGTGCAATTTTGCTGGCTAATTTATATTTCCTTACTTATTCTTGATTACATTTATACTAGTGTGAATACCCGCGCTACGCACGATACTAACTTTATTGACTAAAATTAAAAGAGAGGGTAAATTTAAAGAAAGTTAAAAAAATTATACCAACATAATTAAAATTTAAAATTTGTCTAACAATAGTTCAAAGTATGACGAAATCTGTAGATCATTCAAAAATTACGTTTTTGCAGAAGATGGATCTTGAAATAATAATAGAAATTTATATTAGAAAATGAATGATAAATGAATAGAAATAAATGTAATTGCATGTTTTATTTGATTTCAAAATGAAATACTGACAAACATTATGCATTCGATTTGATAATCTTGTACAAAGGTGGGAACATTTTTTACACCAGTCAACTTTTAGTATGAAAATTAATATTGGTGGTTTAATTAATTCTATTAAATTTTGTGGAGTTCATACTACAAAAAAATTGTTCAGCGAGACTTGTATTTCTTGAAAGTGAACTTGTTGAATCTTTTTAAAATATTTCGGTAGGATCATTATGATGTAAGATTCGTTTTGTGATCAATTATTTTTTTCTTTGTAATCTTGCAGGTTTGAAATTAGTACGCCATTGAAATCAATGATGAAACCAATGGTGGCCATAGTCCCCTATCCCAATTTTTAAAAATTTTAATTCATATTGTGTAAATATTTGTGTAAAATAAAGTTGGCCTTCCTAATTTTTTATAATTTTAGTTTATATTTTGCATATATATATGTGTGTGTGTGTATGTGTGTGTGAATTAACTACATTTGAATTAATTTTTTTCTTAAAAAAGTTATTTATTTTTTACATCCCGTTATAATTAAATTTAATATTTGATATTTTTAGATGTCATATATTTAAATAGATGAAAATTATTATTTCAAAATGAAATACTTACAAACATTATGCATTCGGTTTGATAATTTTGTACAAAGATGCGAACATTTTTTGCATCAATTAACTTTTAGTATGAAAAACAATATTGGTGATTTAATTAATTCTGTTGAATTTTGTGGAGTTTATTCTACAAAAAATGTTTAGTGAGACTTTTATTTCTTGGAAGTGAACTTACTGAACTTTTTAAAAATATTTCAATGGGATCACTATAATGTAATATTCGTTTTGTGATCTGTTGTTTTCTCATTTTTAATCTTGCAAGTTTGAAATTATGACGCCATTAAAATCAATGATGGAACTAGTGGGGGGCTAATGGGGGTCATAGCCCTTCCCTCCTACGTTTTAAAAATTTTAATACATATTGTGTAAATATTTGTGTAAAATAAAGTTAACCCTCCTAATTTTTTATAATTTTAATTTATATTATGAGAATATATATGTGTGTATATATATGTGCATGTGTGTGTGAATTAACTACCTTTGAATTAATTTTTTGGGAAAATGACCTGTTTCATCCCTCACATTTCGCAAAAATATTCTTTTCGTCCCTCACTCTTAAAATGAAGCAAATTCATCCCTGACATTTAAAAATTAAAGCTATTACATCCCTAAACCTAATTTTTAATCTGAATCAAACCACCCAATAACCTGGTAATAAATTTCGAAAATAAAATTGATAGATCATTCGGTCAACTTCATCATATTCACATGACATTTATTAAACCAAAAAAAAAATTATAACATAAAAGGCCATTCTTTGTCTTGGAATAGTAGAGTTTTTTTTTTTGGTAAATCTTTTCATGCACCGTTAGTATACCTGCTTGCGAATCTAGACGTGTATCATAAATATAAAATTTGGTGTTTAAATTTAAATTAAAATGATATGGTGGTACATAAAACCGTCAGTGTATACAATAATAATGTAGAAAAGATTAATCTTTCTCTTTTATGTTATAATTTTTTATTTTTTATTTTTTATTTTTAGGTTCATTAAATTTCACATGAATATAAAGTTGAGTTAACCAAGTGATCTACCAATTACATCCCCGAAATTTGTAATTAGGTTGATTGGTGGTTTGATTCAGATTGAAATTTGGATTCAGGGATGTAATAATTTTAGTTTTTAGATGTCAAGGACGAAATTGGTTCATTTTAAAAGTGAGGGACGAAAAGATTATTTTTGTGAAATGTGAAGGATGAAGCCGATCATTTTCCCGATCCTAATTTTTTATAATTTTAATTTATATTATGAGAATATATATGTGTGTATATATATGTGCATGTGTGTGTGAATTAACTACCTTTGAATTAATTTTTTTAAAAAGTTATTTATTTCTTACAGTCTTTTATAATTAAAATTAGAATTTCATATTTTTAGATGTCATTTATTTAAATAGACGAAAATTATTTTGAACATAACACATAAAAATAATTATGTTAGGAAAAATTTCAGCCCCTCTAGGAAAATAATCTTGGTTTCATCACTGATTGAAATGTTTGTAAGTGGGATTCATCTATGGTGAGAGTATGATATATAGTCTTTTTTTTTACTATATTTAATTTGTGTGATGACAAATGAAATGGGTAAAATAGGTTAGTGATCATCAGTTTTATGAATGATTATGATGTGGTAAGTGTGAGTATTGTTATCAGTAATGTGGTAAGTGTCAATAGTAAATGTGAGATGTGAATTGCAATTTACATATATTATTTTGTAGGAGTGGTTATTATCTGTCAGTTAAAATTTAGGAGTTTTAATTTTGTGAGTTAATGGGTCACGTAAATTGAGGTTTTGTGGGTTAGTGGGCCATGTAAATTGAGGAGTAGAAAGGGATAAGGAGAAGATAAGTGTTATTAAATTAAAATAAATCTAAAATTATAGTAAAAAAAGATTCAAATTTTTTACGCTTGTGGAAGCTCATCATCAAAAACCTACTCTCTAATACATATAGATATAGAATTCCTTTTTCATGACTCTAAATCGAATGAATTGTAGGAAGAGCATATGAATATTGGTTCCAATGATGATTTCATCGCACGCATGACATTCTGAAATTGCAGTACACCAACAAGGTATATCTGCACCAAGATTACATGATGGAGACTAGTTAGGGTATGCTAATGCTATTATTAATTTGTTAAAGGTTCGTCAATTTGGTGTTCTAAGGTAACCAAATAAGAGTAGGCCTTTTTTTTTTAATCTAAAAGAGTTGGTAATTTTAAAGGTTTAAGACTGGACCTCGCCGTCTTATTTTTTGTGTGCTTATCTAGTTCCTTAAGGACACCAAATAGAAAAGGAAAGAAAAAACATTTATATTAAACTACTAGTCGCGTGTCTTCTTGAAAATCTCATCATTTGTACAGGTTACAAATGGTGGCAGTGGTGCATCTTGTTTTATGGGAGCATATTTTATAGATCCAATTTATCCCTTTATCATGTAGTCACAATTTATATATACCATCAGTTATTTGACATGGTACTTCATTTTTGTTTGATACCACATCAAGAATTATGTGGCTAAGCGTTCATAGGCAGGCAGTTACTGTACGTATTCCTATGCATTTTCTTGTCCATTATTGCCTGCTCGTCTTAAGTTACTCATATTTACAACCAGGTTGTGGGAGAAACAATAAAACTAGCCAATGTATCAGCATTTGTTTTCAGGACAGCTAAGAGGGATGTTGAGTACAAAGGTAAAAGCACTCCATTTCTTTTAGTATATAGAATAGAAGTACTTAGATGCGCATGTAGGAGGGATACAGCTTGTCTTCCTCTGCTTAAAAACTGTTGAAACTCTCGATACAAAATACCAAAAGGATCGAAAGTAATCTGCTGGCTACGATACATTCATACAGATCCAAAAAATTTTCTGTAGGAAAGAACTTAATGGATGGGCCTCTTATTTTGGAAGAAGGAAACTCACAGATAAGTTTCAACAGGATGTACAATATCTATACCAAAGGGTGTGAATCTGAACTAAGCAAATGAGCCAATTTCTTTCTATCACGTGGCAGTTTTTACGGCAAAAAAAAAAAAAAAAACATATAGATAGAAGGAAAAGAAAGATAATCCAAGCTTGATTACCTAGAATTTGAACATGAGGAGCTCAAAGAATTTTGCAATGACTTTTTTGAGAATGGAGTTAGGCATTGGTTTGCTCGATGAACAAAATTAGCGACTCATGCATGATGAACCTCTAATTCCTCTACTAACCGATACAATACCCTAAAAATAAACAAAAATTAACAGTGAAATTTCTCGAAATTCATGCTGAAATTGGAGTTTAGAAACATAAATGAGATTGAGATTGAGCTGCTAAGAGGTACAAAATTCACTTCTACTCTAATCGAGAATTCAATACTAGGGAAGGGAGATAGGTTAATCGATCGAAATGGTGGATTTCGATTTTAGTGAGAGAAAGGGACGAAGTCAAGTGGAAGTTGGGGTTGATTTCATTTTGAATGAAGAGAGTGATAAGGAAGAGGGAAACGAGGATTTTGTCCTTTTTTTGCTTTTTTAAAGTTTTAACTAGTTACTTTTTGGGGATAATTTCACAAACCTCCCCTAAGGTTTCTGATGCTTGCACTGACACCTGCGAAGTTTTAAAAATTTTACTGACCTCCCTTGGCAAATATTTGAGACCTTTTGCTTACATCATGATGGTTGAAATTACCACTTTGTCCTATGAGGTTGGGGCTTATTACTAACTAGCATAAATGCATCAACAAGTCTGAACTTCGTCATCATTAGTACTACTAATAATCTCAACATGTGGTTTTGAGTAGTCACTCAAACTAGTTGTCAGTTATGTTTAGCTTAATCTCTTTTGTATTTGGTGGTGCTGTAAAGTTCACTGATTTCTTGACTATAAATGCTTTTGCAAATGGCTGCTAACATTCTTTTAGAATTGTGGAGTTGCAATCCTCGTTATCTGCATCTACTGCTTATTGTAGATGGTGTTTTGTATTATTGGACTGCATTAATGGATATGTGGATCTACTACTGCTATGCTTAAGGCATTTTAGCTAATGTAATATCCCTTTTAGCGTCTTCAATGTGCCTTATCATTTCCTCCATCATAGATAATTGGTTGCTAGCTTGACATACTACACTTCTTACTACATATCTAGCTGCATGATTGAGTCAAATAATGTAGCCATTCATTCCTTCATACTTAAGTTATACTGCTGCATACATGGATTTACATTAGTTTATGATCAATTCCAACTGGCATAGCCTTCTGGTTTGAATTGCCTATCACTAAAAAAGGCATAATACAGTCGGTACAATGTTGCAGTAGATTTACATGAGTTCATCCAATTGATTTTACATTTTCAATGAACATAAATATTGCTAACAGTATGAAGTTGATGATGAGCAGCATGCTCCCTTAGACTCGTGGTTGTGAAAATTGTCCTCTCTGAAACGCCATCTCCTCTTTTGCGATTAACTTCTTCCCTCTCTATATTGCGGTTGCTTCTTTTGCTATTAATTTCTTCTTCTTCACCTCCATCATATCATTTGAAGTACCTGCACTTTGAACAACAAAAATACAACTTGTCCGGATTCTTTTCACGCTCAAATATCTTCACTATTGCTTTGTGATTATGATAGCAATATCTATTTTTAATGGTGAAAGATGTTGATAAATTCCATGATTCTCCCTTATGGCTTGAAGAGGCCATAATTTCTATTAAATGTTTTCACAACTCTAAATGCAGTACAAAACAATAACTTTGTATGCACCCCACATCTTGCTACTCACAATCATAATCTTGAGGGTATAAAAGCAGTTGTGATGCTTACATACAATTGATGCTAAGTAAAAAATCTGGCCTTTGGAACTTGCAGTGGCCATTGGAACTTGGCTGTTAAAACACTTCTTATGTTTCCATGTTGTACTTGAAAGTTTCTGAATTACATTTACACCCCCTCAACTTTACTAATCATTTCAACCTTTTAAGGATTTTCAATCTTCTACTAATACAGGGACCAAAAGGGCATTTATGAAACAAAAATATCATCTCACTCATGAAAATAATATTTTAATGCTATTTGGATTGAATTGTTACCAAAACCTCAAAAGCAAGGGTGGTCAATAAAATTTTTAAAACATCAAGGGAGGTCAGTGCAAGTGTCAAAAACCTCAAGGGAGGTTTGTGAAATTATCCCTATATTTTTAAGTGAACTTTCCAATTGTTCCGCTTTTTCTAAGTTTTCACCATTTATTTTTTAAGTAACTTTCCAATTGGAGAAATTCTAACAACACTATGAGTTGTCACGGGAGAAAAATTACTTTTTCTTTTATTTTCGCGTTAGAAACATGGAAAATTACTCAGTGACAATATTTAGTTTTTTTTTGTCACTGCATTCAGGGATAGTATTATTGACAATATATTTTGACAACAATATAAGTTGTCATAAATAGCTAGTATTATGTGGCAATAAACTATATTGTTAATAAATTTAATTTATTTATGACAAAAGTAGATATTGTCATTGTGTTGTGACTGAAAACCTTATTTCTTGTAGTATTAACCTAATCTACTTAGATCACTTTTTCTTTAATTTCACCTTATGTAAAATGACATTAGCCCCGTATACAAAAATTTGGAAAGTTTCAACTCATCATCTTTTCAACAACATATTTCTGAAACAAGTAGATCTTATTCATGAAACCATGTCTAAATTCATGGCACATATTTATTTGGTAGGGACACGAACACATTTACGTATACTAAATTCTTAAAATGTTATTCCACATAAAAAAAAGGAAAATGTTATTAGTGTGCATGTATGTGTGTGCACGAAGATGTGCAAAGAATAGTTTACTAATATTTTCCCAAAGCAAGAGTGGATAAAAATGTGCATATACATTTTCAAATGAATGAATATTAAGAAACACTTGAGAAACTATGTTGGGTCATAATTGGGTCTATAGTTTTGAATTAACCCAGATAGATCCAACCCAATGTTAATCCATTTAACAGTTGGGCAAATTTAATTATAAGTTATTTAATCAAAATCCATTTCCAAACCTTTTATTTAGTATAAGTGGAAGGTTTTGAACCTGAAAACTCGCCCTCTCATCGTGCCACCAATCCATTTGCAACCTATAATAACGTATATAAGCAAATGCATTACAATATCTAAACCAAATGGATCCTCAGAAATTTCCTCCAAAGAGCCTTCCCGAATCCCCGACTAACACATTCCTATAACTAATTTATCAAAAACTCGACCAACTTATAATCTTTGGAATGTGCTATTTAGAACCAATAAAGTTTTGATTTATAATCTAAACTCTTTTTTTAAAATAAATCATGATTTTAGAAATGACCAATCATAAAAACATCAACTAAACAAAACGTTCAACTTCTAAACTTGAATGTCCAATCATGATTTTAGAAATGACCAATCATAAAAACATCAACTAAACAAAACGTTCACTTTCATTCAGACCCTTTAACTAATGGATGCGCTTGCCAAGAGTCTCCCCGGGGGGAGCTTGAGAAACCCTTCACTCATACTGTAATCCAAAGCCCAAAATATAGTATATTTTGCTCTTAAGACCTAAGTTAGGAAAAAGCTATGAAAATCCTTAATAGGTACACAGTGTTAATAGAAAATTAGAAAAAAAAACATATATATAGTATTGCCAATTGAAAAATTGGAGGTAAATGTGACACTGACTTTCAATCTACCTTCAAACTTTTTTGCAGGGAAGAACTTAATGGATGGGTCTGTTACTTCGGAAGAAGGAAACTCACAGACAAGTTTCAGCATAATGCACAATATCTATGCCAATGGGTGTGAACGAGTCAATTTCTTTCTATCATGTGGCAGTTTTTGCTGATTAGAACAACTAATCTGAATGATTTCATGTTTGTAGGCGGTAGCAAGTTTTTCAAAGAGTGAGAAATCTGAAATACTAGATTTTAAGCACTGGTTAGAAAGTATAAGTAAATTAGCATTTTCTTAACTTCAAATTGTGCCTGTTTTGTGCCATGTTGAAGAAGATAGAAAGTAGATGAAACTTAAGCAAAAGTGAATCAATGGAGATGAAACTTAAGCAAAAGTGACTGTGACGACCCCACCTCACCCTAGGGCGTACCCTAGAGGTTAGCAAGCCATTTACCTAACTCTCGTCAGGATTCACACACTAACATTAATTTTAAAGATAACATTAAAACCAAAGTAAGCACGAAACTTCCCAGCAAATATTACAAACTATCCAACTTCACAACACATCCATACTTATGTGCACAACTAAACGGATCAAAATACAAGTAGTTCAATCCATTCACTAAGTATAAATAGGATGGCAATTATTTAAAATGTGGACTACAACTTTCGAACTCACTATTCTTTAGATACTAAATCAATAACACTAAAATTCTTCAACATCACATTTACATGCTACAAATAGTCCAAATAGACGAAGCAAAGTACAAACCAAAAGATGAGAACTTGAACGACTAATATCATAATACAGTGCCCGCCAATTACAAGTTTAAGATTTCCTATTACAACTAGTACTATTCTTGTCTCTCTCATCCCCGCACCCTGTTAACGAAAACAAATAAAGGGATGAGTTAAAAGCCCAGTGAATTTCCAAGTATCATGCAAGCAAAGTATCAATCTCAGAGCAAGTAAGAAAATGATAACTAAGCAAAACAATAGCAGACAAGTAGGAAACAAGTAGCACTTTCAAGTGGAAGAATACATTCCTCTCGCATTAGCCGCTTAATTAGCAACCGTTGACACTCCGTCAACTTTGGAATACATTATCAAAATCCAATAGATCACCACTTCATGCTATCTCCGTCCACCGATCATCCCCTTATCGGGCCTGCACGCCAATCAAGTAACAAGTGGGATAATATTCGAGTATGCCAAAACCAATAACAAGATATAAGACCCATGGTTCATTGGTCACCTCGACCAAACCTTTGCTGGCTCAATTTGACCAACTAGCCGATGGGATTTGGGATCCCAATCACGAGTATAGTCAATGAGATAACATCTCCAACCGACTTTCAAGTCATGCACATATATATCAGTTCACTTGTAAATATTTCACTTGTAACAATTCACTTGAAATCATTTCACTTGTAACAATACAATAAGAGTTCAGTCAAATTAGATCAAGTGCGATAAAGTACACACTCACATGTTCATTTGCAGTTCAAGCAACAAGTCAGATTTGAGCAACAAGTAGGATGGAACATGCAGTTGGAACACTCACCAAATCAAATGGACAGTCACATCTCGGCTTCTGGATTTTCTTAACTCACCACTGACTCCTGAGACATATCCAAGCTATAATTACACTTATCATCTTGATCAAAACAAGTGAAAGACATAGAAACTCCAGTTTTAATGTTATCAAACATGTAGGTTAAAAGGTATAGGGTTTTACAACCAAATGCATGAATATAATGTTGGAAATCTTGCCCTTACTCTTGGTTTCTTTTGACAGAAATTTGTCATCAAGATGACTTCTAATTTTCTCCAAACACCAGTAAATTTATTCATGCATGTTATGTTTAACACATGAAATGTTTAACGAGTCAAAAGGTACGAGTTTGCAGCTAACATCTTAGAATTAAAGCTGGAGTTAACGCACAAAGAAAATGGTAGCTACATGTTCTTGTTTAAGTAGGAAATTTTTAGTAAAATAGCATCCATTTGTCACAAGCAAAGTCAAAGTTTAACATGGTTCATGGTTGGGAGTTTTTCCTCCAAAATAGGTTATATGTAAGTGGATTACTAACCAAAAACTCAACTTTCTTTCATGGTTCAAGTATAAATCATGCAATGCCTCATAGTGTGAATATAAGGCATGAATCTCTTTGAAAATCTACAACAAAATGGAAGTTATAAGCTGAAAAACCTAGCATATGGTCCACGGTTTAAGCAAGCGAAATTCCAACAAGCCTCTCCTCATTTTTTTCACCAAAACAGCCCCTCTCATACTTATTGCAACCATAAATCACACAAAAATAGATTTTTACCAAGAGAGGTGGTACTAATCATGGATTCCAGTAAAACTCAACAAGAAAATTTGCATTTGAAAACAAGAAGTTCAAGTTTTCTCTACGGCTCAAAATTAGAAATTTTTCTAACAAGAAAACAATTTGCTAAGGGAGTTTTTCTTCAATAAAACTCTTTAGTTATCACTTAAAGTCAACTTGCATATGAAGATTAATATGTTATGAAGTTTATTGAACAACAATCTAAAATTTTTGCAGCCCCAAAAGTCGTGTAAAAACTGAAAATTTTCCTCTCTTCCTCACTCAGCCAATCAAGTGGATTTCTAGCAGTTTCTTCAAGTTGCTCTCCAGCCAAGTTATCAAGTTTCCATTAGATTCAATGGTGAACATACAATAAGTATCATAGGTATCATACAAGCAGAAATAAGACATGTCTCAACCAAAATTTGCAAACAAGAGCTGCACTTACACAGTTTACTCTCTCTACCAAAGCTGGAGAAATTCCAACAAGAATCACAACCTTAAAACTCAAGTCTCTCCTTAGATTCCACATACATGTCAATACTATTGTATTATAAAGGGAGATTAACAGCACACATGCAGTTTTATGGCCAAAAAATATGGAAAAATTGAAAAATCTCATCATCTTTCTCTCTTGGTCCAAGCTGGAAAATTCCAGCACATTGGTAGCTTGAAGAAACGAAATTTTCCCATAAAAAATGCTTTATTTTCACTCTAACTCAGCAGGCATATGATGACTATGGTGTTATGAAGTATATTGAACCTCAATGTGAAATTTGCAGCCAAGATTTGAGGAGGAAAACTACAAAGAAAAAAAAACTCTTTCCTGCCCTAGACTATAATAAAATTTCCAGCAAGCATCACTCCTTTGAAAAATCATAACTTGAGTTATAAATATTGAAAAATCATACAACTTACCCCGTTAAAAATTAGACTTGAAGCACTAACAATCATTAGAAGACACCTCAAAGAGATTCAGTTCATAAATTGGTCCAAATTGAGCCACAATCTACTACAACATTCCAGTTTTTACTTGTGCAGGGTAAAATTTTTAGTCAATTTTTCTGTGTATATAAAATGAACCATAGCTCAAATTTCATACCTTCAGAAAGCTCTCTGAGTCTAGTTTCAAATGCAATTGACGGCACTCAATTTTGATTTTTCCGCACTAAGTTATGATCATTTTACTAAAACTGCCCAGGGATAACTGTCACCCGAAGTTCCAAGCTTTAACTTGTTTAAAAACACCAAATACAGCACCTTTCTTACTTACTTTCATCCATAAATCACACAATAACATGTTTATAATATAAGATGAGGTATTAATCTAGTATTTCCTAGCAAACTTGCAACAAACTAAACCAAAAGCTAAAAGAAAAGGTAGCCTTCACTGGTTCAGTTCAAACTGGAAACTTTCCAGCTACAAACAAGTTACTTCCATTAGTTTCTACCTCTATCTAACTTGAAATCCAACTTGTATCCACATCTCTTTAAAGTATAAGGAAAGATTAAAGTTTTTCAGCCATATTACCTTTTTTTTCTGCTACAAATCAAGCTGAAAGTTGGCTTACCTTCCTGGTTCTTCCATGGTTCAAGCAAGCTTGAAAAAAATGTAGGCAGTTCACTTCCTTTTCCTTTGGTCCCTCAAGGGTAGAGCTGTTAATCAAGCCGAGTCGAGCCGAGTATTTGGCTGCCGAGCTCGACTCGAGCTTAATTCGAGCCGAGCTCAACTCGAGCTCGTTAGGCAAACGAGCTTTAAAATGTGTTCGAACTCGGCTTGTTAAATGTACATGTGGCTCGAGCTTGAGCTCGAGCTCGACTCGTTTATCACAAATGAGTCGAGCTCGTGCAAATTAACCTCAATAAAAACCTATAATTTTCAATTTTTATACTTTTGACTTCTAAAATGACAAATATGCCCTTTATTAACGAGCTCTAACGAACTACTCGGATATCAAACGAGCCGAGCTTACTCGGCTCGTTAACTAAACGAGCACATTCCTAGCTCGAGCTCGACTCGTTTACCGCAACTAACGAGCCGAGCTCGAGCCTTATCGAGTCGAGCTCTAACGAGCTTTCGAGCTACTCGTGAAGTTTAACAGCCCTACTCAAGGGTGAATTACACCAGATTTCCTCTGTTTTCTCCCCCTCCCAACGCAGCTTTCTTGGCTCTCTTTCACTCACGGTTTAGACTTGAAGAAATAAGAGGATTTTGTGGAATTTCTATTGCTGAATCAATCTTGGTTCTCGGCTGATGATAGGAAGAAAAGGATGGAGTTTTCTTGCTCTCAACTCTCTTCTCTCTCTCGGCTGAAGTGGAGAAAAACAAGATGAAGACTTTTGCTAATTTTCCTCTCTCTTGGTTAAGCTAAAAGAAAGAAACAAGAAGGAATAAATTATTGTTTTTCGACTTGATCAACTTTTGCATGTCATTTGGATAAGTTTACTTTACTCCTCTCTCGGCTGAAATCACAAGACAAGGGCAACGGACTTCTCCATCTCATTTCTCTCTTTCTCTCGACTGGAATCGCATGACTTGGTCAAATTTTGTCGTCATTTTGGATAAATTTTCTCTTGGTAAAAAATGGAGGCAAGGAGCTGGACTAAAGAAAATTTCTGGTCAAACTTGTATAAGCACGTATAAAAATGACCTTCAAACTTGTAATTTAGAAACAAGGATATGAAATTTGATTCAAATGCTAAAATTTGGTCATGTTTCAAACCTATCTTACAGTCAAACTGCAGGAAGAAAAGCCTGTCATGTAGTTAGAAATAAAACAGTGGACGTTATCTTTCACGGGACGTGGGTAACTTGTAAAGCTATCTAAATCATCTGCCAAATACCTTTCTCGTCCTGGCTATTGCATTCGCGTCTGTGTCGAGAGTCATTACTTTTCATCTATTGACAAACTGGATTGACTGTGAAGTGTAAATTTGACAAGTGCAGATAACGTCCACTGTTTTATTTCCAACTACATGACAGGCTTTTCTTCCTGCAGTTTGAATATAAGATAGGTTTGAAACATGACCAAATTTTAGCATTTGAATCAAATTTCATATCCTTGTTTCTAAATTACAAGTTTGAAGGTCATTTTTATACGCGCTTATGCAAATTTTTATGCAAATTTCAGTCTGTTCAAAATGTTGCCATTTTTTTGGTCAAAATTTTTAGTCAAAATATTTTGTGATTGAACAAGATATCTTACACTAATTGAGGGTGCATTCAAGTCATCTAATCACATAAAATAAGCAAACATGGAAAGTAAATAATATCATGCAAATTGCAACACATTCAAATATTAGATGAAATTATAGATGATAAAAATAATTTTCGGGCCTCTCACAAAATCGGTCTAATTATGCTTCTAATTCTAATCATACTTCTAATTCTAATCATACCTAGACTACCTAGCCATACTTATACCAGGAATGGCCCACATTGACAAGAATTTTGTCAAGGTGGACAACAGGAGGAGTGACTGTCAATTTTTTAACCACGGTAGTGGCACTCTTGGAGAGCTCACCAACTTTGACTCTCACCACTTCTTTTGGTGAAAATGACAACGCCATACATGGTTGGTGCCGCAACCACACAAATTGCCACAACCCCAAATAAGTGCGGTATAGATTTGTTCCCAGTTGAATAAGTACAGTTTAGATTTGTCCTCTTGTGCTATTACTTGAAAGAATAATATGTTGGGTATAAAATACAAATGATTGCATCGCAAGTAAGTGTATTTAAACCTGGTCATATGCCACCTGGGAGAACCACATCACATGAACTATTAGAGCCTCAACTCACAAAGATGGAAATAACCTTAGGAATGTGGATAGCAAATGTGGTGGGAATCATAACAGTACTAGGGTGGGGGTTGTGGTGGTGGAATTATTTTCGATTTGCTCTACCGGTTACTTTCCAGCGTTTTAGAGGCAGAACCACGATGAAGCTTCCTCCTGGCCACATGGGGATTCCATTTTTCGGAGAAATGCTTCATTTTCTTTGGTATTTTAAGGTTGTTCTTCGGCCTGACGACTTCATTAACAATAAAAGAGACAAGTAAGGCTTTTCTCTGTGCTTGAGTTTTATTCCTTTCTTGTTCCATTTTATTACTAGTAACTTCAGTTGCACAATTGTCCAACTTATTGCTACATACACGGCAGCCATTGGCCCAAGTTCATGGCATTTGGCTGTAGCAATTTCTGCAACATCTTGTAGACAATCGCAAGTTTACTTCCTCAAGTGCAGGTGCTGTGTCTTTTGATGAATTGAACTTAAAAAAGGATCAATCTCACTATCAAATTCTTGTAGTGTAAATAAAATTTGGAATATGAAACGAATGCTACAATAATAGCTAACAACTAATATTATGATGGATCTATGATATTCATTTTAATTGAAGAGCATGGTTTAAAATTATCCTCAATATTTTCAAACCCAGAAAGGTGAATGTTGTAGACATGTATTGATGGGTGGATTATTTTCTGCAAGAAAACATATTTCTCTTAAAACATTTCATAAACAAGAGCATTTTTCTTAAGTTTTCAAGTCATGACACGTTCCTCCCTTAATACAGTATAAAAGAAGAGTTTATATGCAGTCTAATCAAATCACATAAAAATCCCTAATGCTTCAACTTTATCAGCTGATGGTGCTTTGTGGTAAAGATTTTCACTCGAAAAAGTAATGGAGACTGGGAATTGGAGCTAAAAGTTTACCAGAAATTGCAACATTGCAGTCTAATCAAATCGCATAAAAATTCATACTGCCCTCAACTTTATTAGCTGATGGTGTTTTGTGGTAAAGATTTTCACTCAACATGTCATTTAGCATGCTTGAAAACTCTCTACAATCATAAATTTCTCATCAAATCAACAATAAATGCGAAGGACTAGGACAGGATAACTTATAAATTTGATGGGAGCCACTGCTGTAATTTTGCCCACAAATAGGCAGGTAAAGGTGATGTCATGCCACTCTAAAACAAAAAGTTATTGAACCCGGTCTGTCTAAGCAGTTCAAGCAGCTAATCCGGTGAACTGGCTATTTAACTAGGTTGGATTGATAGTTGGAGAGGATAATAAAGATTTCTATTGAGAAGTCATTAACCCGTCGCTTCAATTGGTGAACACCGAAGCTTAATGGATTTAATCACCAGTTCAATAATTATATTTTCTTAACAATTATATTGTTTCATTATATTATGACCCGCTAGTTCAACCAATTAACTCGTGATTAAACCCTTGAACCGATCTACTTACCAGGCTGAGGACTAGGCCGGATTTAATTATTATGCTCTAACATGTTCCGAAATAATGAATTGAATAAGTTTTAGCGTTTGAATAGATGAAGATCATAATTATTTTATGCCCCAAAAATATATTTGAGTTATTGGTGCCAAGAGAATTGATTAAACAAACTATATTCATTTTGTCAAAATTGATGTTGCCTAACCTGTTTTGAGAAATTGATGTTGTCACCGTGTGCTCATGTCAAATCCGCAAGTTGTCGATTAAGTGGGAGGTGAATTGACATTTCTTCTACCTAGCACAGTATTTTGACTTGTTGGTTACAAATTGTTAAACAATAAGCTTTCCCCAAAAAAAAAAAGCTACAAATTGGCTTCATCAGCTGTAGAATAAAATTAATTAGAATTAACATGGTGCTTCTGAATTAATCATTTAAATCAGATATGGTGATGGAGAAGGATTATACAAGAGCCATCTCTTTGGTTCACCCTCTATAATTGCATCCTCTCCATCAGCTAACAAATTCATCCTTCAATCGGATGCAAACTTTGGCATGGGATGGCCTGCCACTCAAATTATAGGCAACAATTCCCTCGCTTTCCTTCAAGGATCATCACATGCAAGGATTAGAGGCTTAGTTGTGAAGGCCATTAATCAACCTGATGCTCTCCGCAAGATAGCCATTATGGTCCAACCAAGAATAGTTGCAGCCCTTCGACTATGGTCAGAGAAAGGGAGAATTGTAGCATTGCAAGAAGCTAAGAAGGTAGACTAATATACGTATAAAAAATCTAGATCTATATAAAATTTTCTTGATGCAAGTTATCATACTAATTTCAACTTTCATGAAATCTCTCTAGGCCATCATTTTCCTTATTTTTCATTATTTTTTCATTGTCGTTGAAGGTTACTTTTGAAAATATTGGGAAGTACTTTTGCGGGTTCGAGCCAGGACCCCATTTGGATACACTTGATCAGCTATTTGCGGGTATGATCAAAGGAGTTAGAAGTCAACCAATTAAGATTCCAGGGACTGCTTATCATCACGCCCTCCAGGCTAGCAAATTCACTCTTAAGCTAAAATAGTACAAAAATGAGTAAATTCCCTTTATGGGAGGTTTTTAATTTCTAGAGTTCCAATTCTTGTATGAGCTAGACTTGAATTCCAATGACTAATCACAAATTTGCCATTCCACAGTGTCGGAAGAAAGTCATGACAATTTTGACCAAGGAGATAAATAAGAGAAAGTTTGAAGGCAATGCTGCAAGAGCTGAGTTTGATTTGTTGGACCAACTCTTGAACCTAAAAGATGACGATGGTCACCAATTACAAGATGAAGAGGTGCTTGATAACATTTTAGGCCTAATAATTGCTGGCTACGAATCCACTTCGCTTTCAATTATGTGGATTTTGTATTATCTCGCCAAATACCCCAATGTACTCAAAAAGCTACGGGTATAAGCAACTTCGAAGCTCTAAAGATAAACTTCTTTACTTGTTCTTGGTTACATTTATATATGTTTCCTTTCTCATGACTCTAAATCGAATGAATTGTAGGAGGAGCACATGAATGTTGGTACAAATGGTGATTTCATAACACGTGATGACATTCTGAAATTGCAGTACACAAACAAGGTATATGTGCACCAAGATTATATGACGGAGATTAGTTAGGAAATGCTGATACTATTATTAATTTGTTAAAGGTTCGTCTATTTGGTGGTAACCGACTAAGAAGTAGGTCTATTTTTTTTTTTTTCAATTGTAGAAGAGTAAATTTTGTTGAAAAGTGTTGCAATTAAGGGAATGATTAGTAATTTTAAAGGTTTAATACTGGCCCCAACCTTCTTTTTTTTTTTTTTTGTGCTTATCTAGTTCCTTAAGAACACCAAATAGAAAAAAGAAAGAAAAAAAAACTTTTAGATTAAAATAGTAGTCGTGTGCCTTCTTGAAAATCTCATCATTTGTGGAGGATGCAGATGGTGGCGATGATTGACAAGGTACTTTATTTTTGTTTGATACCACATAAAGAATTATGTGGCTAAGCATTCATAGGCAGATAGTTACTGTACGTATTCCTATGCATTTTCTTGTGTATTATTGCTTGATTGTCTAAATTTACTCGTATTTACAAGCAGGTTGTGGAAGAAACAATAAGACTAGCCAATGTATCAGCATTTGTTTTCAGGACAGCTAAGAGGGACGTTGAGTACAAAGGTAAAAGCACTCCATTTCTTTTAGTATATAGAATAGAAGTACTTAGGATGCGCATGTCGGAGGGATGCAGCTTGTCTTCCTCTGCTTAAAAACTGTTGAACCTCTTTCTTACAGGATACAAAATACCAAAAGGATGGAAGGTAATCTGCTGGCTACGATACATTCATACAGATCCAAAAAATTTTGAAGATCCATTGTGTTTCAATCCAGATAGATGGAACGTAAGCACAAATATTATTTGCACTTGTATTGAGAAGACGAATTTTGGGTTATACATTTATCAAGTGTTAGATATTTCCTTGATCAGGAACCACCAAAGCCTGGGACATTCTTGGTCTTCGGTGGGGGTTCAAAGATTTGTCCAGGAAATATGCTTGCTCGAATGCAGGTTGCTATTTTTATCCACCATCTGGTTGTAGGATACAGGTGAAATTTCTAAGTGTCACTGTACCCTTTTTTTTTTTTGGAGCCAAATCTTTTATTCACTACTTGTGTATCTATTGACAAATTTAGATACATGCTATATATACAAAATTTGGTATTCAAATTTAAATTGAAATAAACCAATATACATCCAAATCCGTCAGTGTATACACTGAAGGTGTACGAAAAATTAATCTTTTGTTTTGTTTTTTTTTTGTTGAGAACACCAACTTTTTCTTTCTTTCCAAAGGAGAAAGAGAAAAGCATAAATTATAAAATCCAGAAATTATTATTCATTAAGAAAATAAAGTCTCACAATAGTGTAACTTTGTTTGCTTATGTCATACTGATGTACTTGTGAACAAATTTTCAGGTGGGAACTAGTTAATGCAGATGCAGAAATGAGTTATCTCCCACACCCAAGACCAATTGATGGGGTCAAGATTAACATAAGCAGAATCTAATAGAAAAAGAAGCCCGCTGTTCTATTGTGTGCTTCATGATCTTGTTTGGAGTTTTCAGCCTCAATCAGTCTCTTTTAAGAAGTCATCACGTTTGCAGGCCCTTTTCTTCTTCTTTCTTTTTTCTTTTTCGGTACATTTTCTGTTGATCTAGCGAAATCATAGTGTAATAACTACTGGCAACAAGTTTGAAACTTATTCATCTAATATATGGTATATCTATGTAATAAGTTTGTTAAGTTGATTGTCCAAAGTAAATGTTTACTTAGAAAACAAAATTTAAGTTGCTTTTAAGTAATGGATCCGAAAGTGAAACCTGAATGCTGTGTACTTATGCATGTAACAAAATTTAGAGAAATGCTATATTACATTTCTTGGTGACATAAAGAGAAATGCTGTGACAAAATCACAATCTCCTCAGCATCATTTTTTCTATCAAAAGATCTTCCGTTACAACTTTTCCTATCACGCTTTCATTACACGAAAATCAAATTGATGATACTTCATGGAACTGGGATTGCACTAAATTTGCATGAACTCAAAATTTAAGCGTGTAATTAACCCCTTTAGCTACATAGCAACATGAAAATAGGAGATATTAATTGTAATAAAGTGAAAGAATATATTTGTGGTTAGATTGCATGCGTAAAAATCTTAATGTTTGGCCTATATATGTCAAATTAGTGTCTAATGTTTATATCAAAGCAGATTTAGCCCCCAAAGTTTTTAATTTTGAACACATTATGACGATTGATGAAAATGTAGCAATGACTGATGGTCAAAGTCAATTGCCATCAGTCAATAGTTTTGATTTTGTATTTTAGGTCCCCGACATTAATTTGGAGTTTATACCATTGTAGTCCCATAAGTTTTAAATAACCACATATTGAGTGTTTTATGATGAAATAATATGCAAGTTATATCAAAATTTTGTTGGACGTATATTAGGAATTCCAATAACAATAAACAAATGATATGAAAAAGCTAATTAAACTTCTTTTTCTTCTTTTTTATTTTTATTTCATTTATTCGTGCTACTAATTTCTCAAACACTTCTTCTCTTTTGCAAGTTTTTTTTAATACATGTATTTATTATTTTTTACTATGAATAACAATTATTAATGATTTGTGTCATTTTTTCTTTATCTAAAATTAATCACTCAATTAAATAGGGTAAAATATATTTTAAAAAAACCCTTGTGGTTTGGTTAACAGTCATGCAACCCACTATCGTGCAGAAACACCCAAATAAATTCTTTGTGCTTTGGACTAATGTGGAATATGGACGGAAATTATCCAAATTGACGAAATTCAATGATAAAAAGTCAAAGTCAAATTAATAAATTGATAAATTCATCCTTTTACTACTTTTTTTCTTTTTTCCTATCTCCCTCTCTTTGGGAAAAGAAGAGATGATTTGAAAACCCATATTTTGGCCTACAAAATCTTAAAGAGATGGAAGGAAAATAAAAAATAAATAAATAAGAAACAAAAAAGATGGAAGGGAAATATCAAACATATAAATAAGAAGCAAAAAATACCAAATCTTTTTTTACTACAAATATCAATATAGGTTTTTAACCCAAATCTTTAATGGTATTTACTAGTGCTTATTTATCAATTTTTGTATTTCAATTTCTTCTTTTTTATGTTTGGAGGAAAAAAAGAAGTAATGAAAGGGTACATTTATCAATTCATTAGTTTGACTTTAATTTTTTACTATTAATCATTAGTTTTAGCGAAAAAATTAACGATAACACATTAATCCAAATCATGAGAAAGTTACATATATATATATATATATATATATTTAAACCATAGAAGCGTTCTGTGGTAAAACACCAATTCACATAAGGGTAAAAGTAATTTACCCAACAATAAACGACGGTCCACCGTCTATTTTTCAACTATCACCATATTCGTATCCACAACATAGCTTTCTCATGCAATTACTTTCTCTAATTGAATTGATTTATTTATTGCATCAATATCACAAATTCATACATTAAATCATCCCAATTTGTAGATGTACATTATTCTTTTTTATGTTAGTAAAAGTATTTTTCTCCGTTACTAATGTACTATAGTATAATCAATTCAAGTCATCGATCCATTCGACATATTATTGGTCCTGACATTCAATTTAGAAAAAGCATAAAAAATAGGGTACACTGTACTTGGTTCAGAGTGCAGGCCTAGTTCATTTGATTCACGCCACAATCAAAAGAGAAGGAAATATTGGACTTGGTTTAGACTTGATCGATAATTTATAATTTCTTTTAGTTATTTTCCTACCAATATTCACCATAACCATAAGGGCCACACCCTGCGGGGAGCATCAGGCTTATTGATGGCTTTTATGACATTTAAAGTTTTTGAGTCTAGCATGTTCTGCACCTTCAGATCCTATAATGGAATCAGTGCCTAAAACTAAAAGTTCAGCAAAAAGCCATTGTTGGCTGAATAGAGCAGGTGATTGCAATACAAGTTTGTTCAGTGATGGGAAGTAAGCAAGGATGGACGGTGCACCAAAAGAGGTGAGTTCTGAACAATCCTGCATCGCCATACCTGATTATAATCACATTATTCAAAACGAAATTCTGTTAATTACAGCTTCATCGAGGCAAGTCAAAGTTATTTCCATTTTGAGACTGTTTCTACCTTAGCTTTGATTTAACATAACCAAAAAAAAAAAAAAATACTTGCATGGTCAATTAAATTCGAGTTGTTGCGACAAAATGAGTGGAAAAAAAAATTCTGACGGCATCCCCCTCCCATTCTCTGAAAGAGCATAGTGTTAATAATGTTAATAAGTGAAAAAAACATTGGCAACAAACACATAAATTTGTCTAACGGTGATCACCGGACACTTTTGGGGATCAATAAGTGTTACGTATTTGCAAGAAACGAGGAGAAATGGGAATCGAGAAAGAGTTTGTCAAGTTAGCTATCAAATTTGATGAAGACAAGGAGAAGGAAAGTATTCTGTTACATTCATAGCAATGCACAGAAATGGAATGACACAAATGCTACCAAACGAATTCATCATCAAATGTTATGTTTTGAGCAAGTTTGCTCAATCTGTTACTTAGTCTATTCTGTTCAGCATTTGGACAATCAAATGAGCACTTCCTAAATATTGAGCTAAAATCCTTGATGTCTTCCAGGTTTTTTGAATATTGTTGATTATGAAAACCAATTTAGGGATGCCAATGGGTAAGGTATCCAGTAAAAAAAATACTTTTAATAAATTCTTACCGGCTTAGATTAAACCTCTTACTAAATTCTGATGAGTAATTCTACGAGTTTAAATTCCATTATCAAACCTGTTTGTTTGCTGGTGGATTCAAGTTAACCATTTGGCTTACACAATCTCGAAACTTTTGTGGAGTACTTAAATGAAATGTCATATTATGGATGCAGTGCAAATGGTCAGAATGAAATAAGACTAACCAAAGGATTCAAGAATCCCTTAGAAGATGAAATGACAAATTCTTTCGACTAAACTCAGATGATGAACTCAAGAACATTTTATTAGAACTTACAAATCAGAAGACAATGAAGGCACGGACGAGAGCGTTGATCTCATGAATTGATCACAAACATCCACAATGGCTTAGCCTATACAAACACACACACTCTCACAGAACCGCATATTTTTTATGTAGCAAATATCTGGTATCCGATTTTTAATGACCTCTTACTAGATTTTATTAGTTTATCAATTCTAAATTCTGATTAAAAAAAACCCATCAGCTATATAATTGGATTAATCATTGGATCGTGTTTTCACAATTTATGGAATTTTATCCTACTTGTTGCCATCCTTAAACCACCCAACCCATCAATCTAAATGACCTCGATTAGTACAGTAAGATCTTTTGTAAAGAGGAACACATAATTAATTTGAGAACTACGATTCACATCTTACTACTACAATGCAAATAGATAACATATGAAAGAACACAATAATTTGTTCTCATATTTTTCCTCTCTTCTACTTGTTCATGTTCCTAATATTTCGTAAAGCAATATACTATTTGTATAAAAGTAGTTAAAAAAAAAAAAGTACACAACTACGCATATATTGGTAATGCAATAGTGCAATCTCATCTTGCACTTTTTAGCAAATTTTGCTTTACAAAGGAAGTTTCGATTGCTAGCCCATCTTGGGTCAAATCCATAGTCCATCTATAAAACTCACGTTTACTCAAATTCACTTTACTGTTTATATTTGGGCTGGGCCTATTACAATTATTAGTTAAAAAGTATTTTTTTCAAGATCCACAATGTAGCCCAAAATGTGGTAGATTAAGTAATTGCTGTTTTGGCTTTAGTTAATCACTTAATTGAGTGATGTAACTGGATTAGGTGGTGAGATAAGACATGGGGGTCTATATTGGCTCCGTTTGGATTAGCTGTTTTTGGGGATATTTATAAAAAATTTTATTGTAGCAGAGTTTTTAGAATATATTTTGGAATATTTAAGAGTAGTGTAGGTTTTAGAAGATATTTTGGAATATTTTTTAAACATTAAAAAAATTAAAACTAGTTTTTAGAGTACCTTTTAGAGTATTTTTTAAAAATTTTTATAACATTTAAAAAACTAAGTTTGTAAAATAGAAAAGATCTTCAGTGTCTCGATACACTTTTGTATAGATCATATCGAGTCTTTACTCGTTAAGTGTATTATACCTTTGTCATCATTAATAAATCTCCTATTGTTTCTGAAAAAAAAAAATTTCAACCAACCCCCAGTCAACCCGACCCACTTCACCCCGGTTGACCCGTTTAATTACAAAACTACTGCTGCTGGGACCGTGGGACATGTATTCCAAAGGATCCTCATACTGAATTGAAATCTTCTGAGATTGCATTAATTATCAGACTCGGGCAGTGTAAAGTCCTACTTTTTGGCATTTAAAAAACCAAATCTAAGCAACAGTCCCAACTCCCCATCCCCCACCACCACATATAAATATATAATGTTATGGATTTGAGCATCACTCGCCAGTGTCAGCACCCAGCTGGCCACTAAATTTCTTTGAACCCTTCAAAATTCAGACATGTTTCCCTCTGATTATAGCGAGTTTGAATTTGTTCTGACACTCAAGAGAGTGAGCATGAGGCTGTCTCTGTCTTTCTTTCTTTGAATCCCCCCAGTGGGGATTGGACAACGGCTCTTTCAACCTCATTGCACAACTTTCTAGGCTTGGCCACTACTACTAAACTTTCAAAGTGTAGTCTCCTTCTCACTCAAGACTCAAGTCTTTTAGCTTAAGCCCATTCTCTCTTTCTTCATGCTTGAGTTGGAATTATTGCGGATTTTTCATTTGAAGCAACTATAATGATCACAGGACTACACCTTTACTAAAGCCCCACTGTCCCACTCAACCGTCTTTCCTCTTGTTGTTTGGTTGGTGGATTTAACATTCTAAAATCTGCAGTACACCAGTGACCTATAGCAGGGAAAACCGGAAAAAAAACCACATTTTAGATCAAAAAATGAAAAGGGTTGTGTTGATTTTGGCATTTTCAGCTGCACTGACAGCTGCAGTTTTGAGCCAAGCCTCTTTGGCTCTCAATTCGGATGGTATTTTTTCTTTTACCTTCCATTTTCAGGTTCAGCAACTTATTTTCGTGTTAAAGTTTGAATCTTTTTGTGGGATTTAAAGCCCTTTTTTGGTTACAGAAAGGATAGTTAATGTGTTTTTGTTTGGGGGACTCGTTTTTGTTTCAGGCATTGCACTGTTGGAGTTCAAAACCAGTTTGAATGATAGCAAGAACTACCTGAGCAACTGGAATGCTTCTGATGCTTCTCCATGTAGATGGACTGGCATTTCTTGTCATCCTGAAGACCAAAGTGTCATCTCTATGTGTGTTACTTTCTATTGTTTGGTTTGCAAGCTCTTTGTACTGCATTTCTTTTGCTTGAGGTTTCTTCATACGCTTTTGATTTTTTAGAGAACAAGGCTAATTTCCTTTTTGTTTTCTATTTTTTAGAAATTTACCCTATATGCAACTTGGAGGGATTATATCTCCCAGCATTGGTAGATTAAGTAGATTGCAAAGACTGTAAGTGCCATGACATATCTGTCCTTAATCAAGACAGTAAATTTCAACTAATTTTGGTCCATAATTCACTTATGCATAATTAGCTCATCTCTTGACCAGGGCACTTCACCAGAACAGCCTACATGGTATTATCCCCAGTGAGATTACCAGTTGTTCTGATCTCAGAGCCCTGTAAGTGACATTGGGCCATCTCTTTTACGTGTTAGAATTTCTTATTTGTCATTTCCTATGTTATATTGGGAGTGTGAGTCTCATGGGTGAATTCCATGATTAAGGTACTTGAGAGGTAACTATCTTCAAGGAGGAATTCCGTCAAATATTGGGAACCTATCTCTTCTGACCATATTGTAAGACATTTGTGTTTCTTTTACCCAATAATGAAGAGGTTAGTTTCAATTGTGGTAATGATGCTGGTTAATGATATTTAGGGATTTGTCAAGCAATTCACTCAGGGGTGCTATACCTTCTTCTCTTGGTCGCCTGACACGTCTGCATTCTCTGTAAGTTGCCAACGCCTAGTCTGGATAGGGTAGTAAGTTGAGTTTGTTCGAAAGATAAAAATGTTTATCTCTAGTAATATGCCTGATGCAATTTATTGCAGAAACTTGTCAACAAATTTCTTCTCGGGTGAAATACCAAATGTTGGAGTTCTAAGCTCTTTTGGAAACAATTCGTAAGTCTTCTTCCGATTAATGTCATTTGGATTTTAGTGCAAGGATAAATTTGGTTGTGAGATATAAACTTTCGGAGTTTCATAACCATTCTAATGATATTGAAGTAAATTAGCATATGAGTGTTGGAGCATTGTACGATTGCCTAAATGTAGGGAGTAAATTGCTGACAAAACAGAATCATCAACAGTCAAGAATTTGGCCCAAAAATGTTCTTTTGTTGATACGTGATATGATAGAACTTTTTGTAGAAAAATTATCATTTAGATCATTTGGCCGATTCTGATCAACAGAAATGAGAGCTAAGGGCCTAAAAGTTGATGAAAGTATAATTGTTCTTTTGGCACTTTCAGTTTGGTTGTTATATCTATGCTTATATCATAACGGGTTAGCTGTATGTCTAAGAACTATCCTTACATGTTAAAGCACACAATTCAAAGAAAGATAGAAGTGCAATACTCCTCTTAGATATTAAAATTTTTTTGGTTTTATTATCAATGGGGCTGCACCAATTTCTTCCACTACTTCTTTCGAGGGGTATTCTGAATATGTTATGCTTATTCCTAGGTTTATTGGTAATTTAGATCTTTGTGGCCAACAAGTGCAAAAACCTTGTCGAACCTCACTTGGGTTCCCTGCAGTCCTGCCTCGAGCAGAAAGTGATGAAGCAAGAGGTAACTATTTATGAGTGAAATTGGTTATAACTTTTGATGTTTGTGGAAGCTTTCTGGCAATGTTATTTTCCTCACCCCTAGCTGTTTTACTAAATAGTACTTGTCTCTTTTAGTCGGTTCTTTACTGTGCCTACAAAAAGATCATCAAATTATATTAAAGGAGGCGTCAATGGTGCAATGTCTACAATGGGCTTTGTATTCATTGTGCTCCCTGCTTTGTACTTTATGGATGGAATTGATTACAATTTCTGATGGTTGTGGAAGTTTTTTTGGCAATGCTATTTTTCTCATGCCTTGCTGTTTTACTAAATAATAATTGTCTTCTTTAATTGGTTCCTTACAGCGCCTACAAAAAGATCATCACATTATATTAAAGGAGTTGTCATTGGTGCAATGTCTACAATGGGCTTTGTACTCATTGTGCTCCTTGCTTTTCTTTGGGTCTGCTTATTGTCGAAGAAGGAAAGAGCTGCTAAAAGATACACAGAAGTCAAAAAACAAATTTACCAAGAACCAAGTAACCCTGAAGTCTCTTATGTTTGTGATTTCTACTTTCAATCTGTTTCTATGGCTCTTGATTTTTCATTTTTAACTTTTTTCACACAGGTGCCAAGCTAATCACTTTCCATGGGGATCTTCCATATCCTTCATGTGAGCTGATAGAAAAGATTGAATCTCTGGATGTGGAAGATGTTGTTGGTGCTGGAGGATTTGGCACTGTTTATCGAATGGTTATGAATGATTGTGGTACATTTGCTGTTAAAAGGATTGATCGTAGCCGTGAAGGTTCTGACCAAGTATTTGAAAGAGAGTTGGAGATATTAGGCAGCATTAAGCACATTAATCTGGTTAACCTGAGAGGTTATTGTAGACTTCCTGCTGCAAAGCTTCTTATCTATGACTACCTGGCCATGGGCAGTCTGGATGATTTTCTGCATGGTATGTTTCTCTTTCTGGGGCCACAAAATTTCATGTTTGCTTGACATTTTTGACAAGCTAAATTTGAGAATAATGATTGGACTTTGCACAGACACTAATACATGTACCATCAGTAGTTTTTTGTGCTGTAATCTAAGCACTAACGTATCATCTGCCTTTCTTTCATTGGAGTTGTCATGTAACCTATTTTATAGTCTGATTGCTGAATAAAGTGACAATTTCATTCTCCATGGTGTTTATATGTTTTAGCTGAGGAATGAGTTATTTATGTAACCTGGAATTTTGCAATGCCAAGTAAGAGCTGTGTCAGTATGCTAAACTTGTCTTTCTGGTTTGTCATCACAAAACAACAATTTCATGCACCATGCACTATGGATTTCCTCCCATCTCCTCTTTACATTTACATGCACCATGCACTATGTCTTTCTGGAATTTTGGGCATGCTATGATTGTCATCACAAAACAACAATTTCAACGTGGAGAAAGTCACATTAGCACTTCATGCACTATGGATTTCCTCCCATCTCCTCTTTACATTTACATGTACCATCAAGCCATACCCCATTGCTTCTGCCATGAACCTGGTAACCAATAGTATGAACCATGATCTATGTCCTTTTGTTGATTAAATGCTTTGGTTAACTGTTATTTTTCCTTGCACAATAATGTTGCTAGTCTTGCTGGTCAGGAATTATATGGCATTCTTCTATCTACTCACACTAACATTCCATAGAATGACTGAAGTCTTGTGCATTTATCACCCAGTTATCTGTGATAAAATGTCTTCAGACTATCAAATGTTTTAACATTTATCTGGAAAATCTGATAATTGATCTTGATAGTGCTCATGGTCTAAGAGAAAAGGAAGATTAAAACCAAAAGCCCTGTATCATGATTGGTTTAGTGATGCTTATCCAAGATGGAATCTTTAACTTCTTTATTGATTCTTCATCAGAACATGGGCAACTGAACCGATCACTGAACTGGAGTACTCGTTTGAAGATAGCCCTTGGGTCTGCTAGGGGAATAGCATACCTACACCATGACTGTAGTCCTAAGATAATCCATCGTGATATAAAGTCCAGCAACATACTTCTTGATGAGAATCTGGATCCTCATGTTTCCGACTTCGGCCTTGCAAAGCTTTTGGTAGATGAGGATGCTCATGTCACAACTGTGGTTGCTGGTACATTTGGTTATTTGGCGCCAGGTGAGTCATATACTAAATGTGAATGGAACTCTCGTCTCACCTGCATATAACGTTTGTACTAGGAATATTATTTACATTTGGTTCATGATTTGGCGAACAGAGTACTTGCAGAGTGGAAGAGCAACTGAAAAATCTGACATCTATAGCTTTGGAGTGTTGCTGTTAGAGCTTGTTACTGGAAAACGACCTACTGATCCAACTTTCGTAAAGCGTGGTCTCAATGTTGTCGGCTGGGTATGCACTGAAGCATTCTTTTGTATGCTTAACAAATTCTTTTGCAATCTTAAAGACCAAAGAATGCAGGTCTTTTCCTTGCAATTCACGATGTCCTTAACAGCTATACTGATTTTGGTCTGAAAATTTATAGATGAATACATTGGTAAAAGAGAATCGAATGGAGGATATAGTAGATAGAAGGTGCACCAATGCAGATGCGGAGACTGTAGAAGCTGTTTTAGAAATAGCGGCAAGGTGCACAGATGCAAATCCAGATGACAGGCCTTCAATGCAACAGGTGCTGCAGTATCTAGAGCAAGAGGTCATGTCACCTTGTCCGAGTGATTTCTATGAATCCCATTCAGATTGCTCGTAACTGTATTTACTGTCAGCATCAAACCTGTATGGTTTTGGTAAAATTTCTCCATACCCCACCATGTGGGGCTGTACATTATTTTCTGAATGTGTATCTGCAGCACCTGTTTCTGTGTATTCTTCTTGAAATCTTATTCGATGATATCTGATAGCTGGTTTTTTGTACGTATGTATACCTCACCATACAATTATTTTCATGACAGCAAGTGCAGATTTTGACTACAGCTGCTTGTCGTGTTGATGAAAGATGCATTCAACATGCTATTTTTTATCTAATCGTCTTTTCTTGCTCATAATTTGATCATCTACCTTCAATTGTGCTAACCGTTGCTAAGTCCTACAACTGGAAGGAGCATTGAGACATGCATTAATAGAAAGAAAACCAGAATTCTTTGCGCTGCAAGAACGATGAGAAATTTGTCAATGCTGCATTTTAGTTTGAGCTCTCAATATGATGAAATAGTTTGAGCGCCTACGCGTGGAAGTCATTATCTATCTGCATGCAGTACATAGTATGCTTGATTTTGTTGCTTATGTACAGATATCAATTAGTTTTCAGTTCCATTTTTGAGGACAAATGTTGTCATTTTTTATTGTCATCTGCAGTTTAGTTATGGAGGAGGAACAACATGAAATTTGAATCACAAAAACAGTAACAAATTTTGATCATTTTGAACTACATTCTACTCTGAATTCTGATAGTGATGAAGCAATATCTGTGATGTAAATCGACAAGCATCTATGATTATTATGAAATCCGATGGTGTATAAATGCCTATGCCTGCATTCTTGGGGGGGGGGAAAATAGTGACTTTTTACCTGTGTTATCATTGGGTTTGTTTCGATAGGGTATTATTTGAAATATTATTTGGAATAATTACCGTAACATTTTGTGTGATGTGATGTATGTAAGATAAAAAGGTGATTGGAAATATAAAAAAGTGTATTGGAAATTGTAATGGTGATGTCAGCAAATAAATTTGAACAAATAAATGTCTCATAATCAAGGGAGTAAAATCTTCTAATGATGTCTTGAGGGTAATTATCTTGTTTAGATACATCAATTCATTTGCATATTGTAGTATTTTCATTTGTGTGACAGTCGAAGACATGTTTTTGTGTATGTTTCTATTCCATTGAAAAAAGTAAAGGTCATAGGCTCAAAGATCTGCAAATAGAGAATTTCCTTGGCTATAATCAAGTGAAGAAAAACGAAGAAGTTTGCTAAACAATTGCGAGTTGGGATCGATGAGAGCTGGCAATGCATTAACTATCAATGAAAGAAGGGATTAATTTTTATACACTACTAGTCTAAGATTTTATTTTTTTTTTCACACAAGTTTAGATAAATGTCACATAATTATTATTCAAATTTTAAATTCACTTTCTGTTTATGTCGCGTATATCCGTACCTATTAGTATAAAAAATCAGTTTGGATTGATCATTTTTTTTAAAAATAAGCTTTTCAAATACAATGGTACAGTAATATACAAATAAAAATAAGTCAAAAAACATCTTATCCATATAATATATTAAATATTTTTAAAAAATTTTATAATAAAACTTTTTCACGCACTGTTTATAGTAAAATTTTTTTAAAAGATCACTAAAAACAGTTAATCCAAACAGTGCATAGTAGTATATTAAGTCCACAGGCCACTCAAACTCTAAAAGAAGGCTTGTGAGAAGGCAATGATTGTATCCTTGTCACCATTGAACTAATGATCGTGGTGTGAATAGGATGATCCTACCAAAACTGATCAAATGTTGGAAGAGAGTACATTGATGAAAAAAAGGGGCCACATAATATGCTGTCCAATCTAGTCATGTGTGGTGGAAATGTTAGTCGCTTACGAAGTCAATATAGAATCATTTCCTTTCATTTTTTTTTTGGGGTCAAATTTCCCTTTCCTTTCATTGCTGAAAGATTTACAACTTCTCGATTTATCAACCATACCAAAAAATATATATATATATATATATCAAACTGAAAAAAAAAGTTAAAAACGGTTAATATTTAGTTTATATCCTTGGATTTTTTTTGTTGAATTAATGTACAACTTTTATAGATGTCTTATTCAATTTATTACACGTGTCCATTGTCTGCAGGTATCACTATCACAGAACGATCCCACAAGTAAATACCATGATTGCACTTGCATGTTAAAAATGACAGAGAGTGTCAGACCTGCTGCATGCATACATTGAAATATTTACTTGCAGGGCCATAGAGATTTTTATTTCACTATTTTTATAGTTTTTAATATAGAAACCTCAATCATTGCTAAGTACTATTTTCAGATCTACAACTCATTCAAAGGCAAGAAAAATATAGCCAAGACTTCTGATTCCAGTAGCTCAAAAAGATTTACTACATCATTGCTAATTAATGTCCACTGGCTCAGTACTTGGCCATTAGTAAAATTTCATTGAAAAGTGGTCAAATTTATATATATATATGTTGGTTGCTACACATCACAAACCGCATAAGCGGATCTTTAATCAGGCGTAAACAAACACAAAGTGGTACATACATTCACACATTTGAAAAGCAAGGAGATACGAACTTACGAAGTGCTCAACTCTTTACTTGTCTGCACAGAAATGGCTGAACCTTTTCTTCACCTGAAAAAAATTGGAAGGCAAAGTTGCGATCATCACAGGCGGTGCAAGCGGCATAGGGGAGGCAACAGTACGACTTTTCTCCACTCACGGTGCACTGGTAGTCATTGCCGACATCCAAGACGAAAAGGGCCAAAAAGTAGCAGAATCCATTGGCTCAAATAATTGCAGCTACGTCCATTGTGACGTTTGTGATGAAAACCAAGTCCAAGGCATGGTTGAATGGGCTCTAAAGACTCATGGCCGACTTGACATCATGTTCGCCAATGCCGGAATATTCAATAAGTCATCTCAGACCGTTCCAGATCTCAACTTATCCGATCTGCAGCACGTTTTCTCCGTCAATGTTGCTGGGACGGCTGCATGCGTGAAGCATGCAGCTCGCGCGATGATCGATCAGGGCATCAAGGGTAGCATAGTCTGCACAGCCAGTACGGCCGCGAGCTGTGGAGCAGAAGTTCGGACTGATTATTACATGTCCAAGCATGCAGTTTTGGGACTGATGAGATGTGCGAGCAAGCAACTGGGAGAGCATGGAATACGGGTGAATTCTGTGTCGCCTTACATGGTGGCGACACCTTTGGTTTGTAATAACCTGAACATGACGGTGGAGGAAGCTGAAGCGTCTTATCCACTTCCATGTTTGAAAGGGCGGCCGTTAAAGGCTAATCATGTGGCAGATGCTGTTCTGTTCCTTGCCTCAGATGATTCTTCTTGTATCACGGGCCATGACCTACTGGTTGACGGTGGTTCACAAATATGATAAATGGTTACTCTCTCAACAAAGGGTCTCCAGATTTCAAGGTTCCATGCATCTAGGTAATGACCATTTGGAGCTTTAAGCCATATAAGGTAAGGATTGTTTAATGCCATGACTAGCTAGAATCACCAACCATGCTCAAGTTTGGTGTTTTTTTTTTTTTCCCCAATCTATATTACTCCTATCCTATTGGTGAGATGGTAAGTTCAATTGAACTTGTATGAGGATCGGGAGATGAACCTCCAAACTAGACAATATGTAATGATCATTGGCGATTAGATCAAAGTCCAATGGTTGTCCAAATTTGGTGACCCGCAGAGGTTACAAAATCCAATCCTTGAAATTGAGTCTGAAAAGTTCAATTTTATGATGAATTAATAGGCGCTGTAGATCCATTTTCAGATTGCTTTCAGTGGTGTATAGTTTAGCACTTCAAACCACTTGTATCAGATTTCATCATATACAAAGTATTTATATACAGAGAAACATCAGAAGAGATGAGACTTCTATAGTCCAAGTCACTGAGTTTTGACCTAGTGGACACAAAAAAGGACTAAAGTCTCACTTTGGACTATAGGTCAGGTTCGAATCCTATCTACAGTGAAAAAAATTCAAATGATGTGTCAAAATATCTTTTTAGTCTAGTAGATATTTATACCTATTAGCCATACATACACTTTTTTTAGACTCTTCTCCCCTTAAATTAAATTAATTAGATTATAGAAATGCTGTCGTTACCGCCAAAAAAAAAAAATTTTTTTGATGAGACTTATAAGTAAGGGCCAACCGACTTGGACAGCTCACACATTTCGATGATTGGGTTAGACATAACGTAACAGGATTCAGAACTACATGAAATGTCATTGATTAAAAAAAAAATTGAAACCAGCATCCCTTACTTCTTCCTTCAGTTAAGCACCACAGCCACTCAAATGTCATTCGATTCATGGTTTATTGATGATTAAAAAAGAAAAAAAAAAACTCAGCCAGCTATGTCTCTGACATGAGGCATTTCTCGAAAAATTTCCAGGCTGTTGTTTATTTTGAGTAATAGATTTGATTATCTAAAAGACTAAAATAGAGGATAGTTGAGGCCCCAATCATCGAAAATTTTTTTTTGTCTATGAGATCGAAATTTGACTGATAAAAATCTGATTTTCTCTTCAAACTTTGAATACAAAATTAAGAATAGTCCTGTAACACTCAATAACAATATAATTTTCAGCTCGTAAATTGTTTATTGTGTCGATTTTCTTGAAATATTTGAAATTAATTTGAAAAATCCTCATTTGAGCTTCTATACAGAATTTTACGGACTTTATACCATTCTAGTTTACAGCTATGCTAAAGCAACTTGTGAGTGAACATATGTGAGTGAGTGTGTTGGATAGTAGGTTATTTTGAATAATGAAAATGTTATAGCATTTTTGACGTGATGTAATAAAATAAAAAATAATTAAAATATATTAACGATGTAAATAATTAAAATTATGTAAATAATTTACGATCCAAAACATTGAAAAGTTCCATCGTAGCTCTAATTATTCTAAGCTAGCCAACACTACCCACTTCCCTTATCATTTCACCAACGCCAATTTTTGCATGGCCCACGTTATTACTTTGCGTTAAAAACTGCAAGCAAGATCAGCACGACGAGCCAGAAAAGAATGACCCCATCATCCTGACTACGTAAACACGACGGCACCTCATTCTTTTCTTAGGGATAATTTCAGAAATCTCCTCTGACATTTCTGACAATTTCGCTAAACTCTCTTAAGATTTAAAAAATTACACTTATCTCCCTTGATTTGATAGTTTTAGTAACAAAATCTTAAAATAATATGGACTTGGTCAATATTTTAAATGAATACCCAAAAATGCCTTTATATAATGAGTTTTAATCTATTTCCCTATACAATTATAAGATTATCTAGTATAATTATAAGGAAAATGTATCAAATTTTCATGTTCATACCTACTATTTGATAAATAACTATGATAATAATTTTATCACTATGATATGATACTTTTGATGACACTTTATTATAGATTTAGATTTATAAGATGGAAAAGAAAATGTTGAAATAATTCATTTAATTTTTGATTTATTGTTAATTTTAGTACAAAAAAGTAGAAAACAAAGATCAGCAAAAATATTGGATTAAATATAAAATTAACTCGTCAAAAAAATTATTAGTTCGACATTTGGTTATAATAGAAACTAGAAGCAATAGTGGTAGTTTTATAGTTTTATTGGAGAAAAATTCAAAAAAAAAGGAATAAGAAGGAAAAAGAATGAAATAATAATTTTAAACTCATTCTAAATATAAGCATACCAAATAAGAGAATTTCATTAAAATATTTAAGGATAAATTGTCATTTTAAATGATAAGGGAGGTACGTGTAATTTTTCAAATCTCAAGAGAGTTTAATGAAATTATTAGAAACCTCAGGAGAGGTTTCTGAAATTATCCCTTTTTTTAAGAATTATTTTGCCCGTCATTCTAGCGTGACGGGCATAGAATGAGAAAAGCTACGTGTTGGAGCCCTAATTGACTGTTCTTTTTTTTTTTTTAAATAATCAATATTTTGAGGAATTTGCCACCTATTCTATGGTGGCATTCTTCGAGTCTTACATTTGCAAACTATCCTTCGCGACTTAGAAGTCAAAATCAAAGGCCCAAACTCATAGCAACTAGTTCGATAACTGCCAATATGCTTGCATGATGTGAGACGTATCTTTTTGAAATTAGTAGCTTTTATTTTTATTTTGGTTAAAAGAATGACAGTAGCATATCATGGTTGTGATTGTAAAAATCAGAAATATATACTACTACACAACATAGATTTATATTACTACTATTTAACGTCGATAATTTTACTACTTTCTGACAACAAGGTGCAAGTTAATTGGTAAGACACTTCACTTATAATCGAGGGTTCGAATCATCAATAGGGCATTAATAAGGGTAAGTGAAAAATGAAGGTTGATTCTCTCAGAAGAGAAAAGAAAAAAAAATTATTGCTACTTTCCTTTATGTAAATCAACTGGTTATATGGTACATATTAAATCCTATATTTTACATGTAGCGACGTTCTCCAGAACTAGCCAACAAGCACAATAAATAACTACGGCCAGTATACATTAAAGGGCAAGCCTTCCAAAAGATTGGATATCAAGAAGACACTTTACTGCAATTTTATCCTCGACCTTCTTGGACAGAATATGTCTAGACCTACTCTTCAGTTGAAAAAACTGGAAGGAAAAGTTGCCATAATCACCGGCGGCGCGAGCGGCATAGGGGAGGCAACAGCACGACTTTTTTCCACTCAGGGCGCACGGGTGGTAATCGCCGATATCCAGGACGAAAAGGGCCAAAAGGTTGCGGAATCCATTGGCTCCAACACTTGCAGTTACGTCCACTGTGATGTTGCTGATGAACAGCAAGTCCAAGCCATGGTCGAATGGACTCTAAAGACTCATGGCCACCTCGACATCATGTTCGCCAACGCAGGCATAGTAAGCCAGTCAGATCAAACAGTTCTGGATCTCGACTTCTCCCAACTTCACCATCTCTTCGCCATAAATGTGGACGGCCTGGCTGCCTGCGTGAAACATGCAGCTCGCGCGATGGTCGCTCAGGGCATCAAAGGTAGCATAGTCTGCACGGCTAGTACATTTGGAAGTAGTGGAGGACAAATTCGAACAGATTATCACATGTCCAAGCATGCGGTGTTGGGGCTGATGAGATGCGCCAGCAAGCAACTCGGAGAGCATGGAATACGGGTAAAACTCAGTGTCGCCGAGCGCGGCGGTAACACCTATGGTTTGTAATCAATTTAAGATCACGGCAGAGGAAGCTGAAGGGTTTGTCAACTTTCAAGCTTGAAAGGGAAGGCGTTAAAAGCCAATAATGTGGCGGATGCTGTTTTATTCCTTGCCTCCGATGATTCTTCATGTATCACTGGCCATGACCTACTCGTCGATGGTGGTTCAAGATGATGATGGATAGTCATCTCTCACAGGAACAATTTAAGGTTCTATCTTAACTTTCAGAAAGCCTACAGCTCTACCCAAAATGTTTCAAGTTGTATTATAAGTTGTTCAATTAAAAGTCGTTCTTCTTGTTTTTCGGGGTTAATTTTATTTTGCACATTCGAAGTATATCTCGATTCTTACTTTGATCCTTAAACTGTAGTTTGAAACACTTTATTCCTCAACCTCTTAAATTCTTTTCATTTTAATTCAATTGTTAACAAGATGTACACAAACTAACAAAATAGTTTAGAATATTCTATTAAGTATTGGATTAAACTGTAACGAGATTAAGATCTAGGAAGTGAAATATCTCATATTTTAGCTCAGGGATCAAGTTTAGAATTAGGGTACAACTCAAGGGTACAAAATAGAATTAATCATGTTTTTCCCCCCTTAAACAAGCCAAACAATTATATGCCTTTCAGATTATCTATTTATCTTGAACAATTACGTCTCTTTTTCTGAAAATTGTGCTGCTTTATTCTCTGAGGTCAGGTCACATAAAAATTCACGTCTAAACAATGACATAAAAATCAGATAATCCTAAATTCCCTTGCGGTGTCATTCATTATGTGCTTCTCACTTTCATGTTAATGTAAATAACACCTTCAATTTGGATATTTTGAGTGAATTGAAATTGTGTTAGAAAAGAAAAATGTTTTGTGTAGTGATTCAGATGTTTCATCTGCTAAATTAATAACGTCCACACATTCTTACATTTAGCAATGGGCCATATCTATCAATAATAAACCATTTCCGGTCACAGTTGGAATCTTAGCTCTAGGTGCCATGCTTCTTCACATCAATTGAAACTGGACACCTATGGTCAAATTGGTAACACAAATTTTGGAAACACAACTGACCACACGGCACTGAAAGCACAGCAGTCGGTAATTTGCCAAGTCCTTCGTCTAGTGATTGTGACAAGGTGTTTTAGTCCATACGCGTGCAAAGAAGAAATCAAAGATAGGCCAAAACCTCGTATCCTTTAAGGCCATCATTGTCTCTGTTAAGTGTCCTTTTTAGAGTCTCATGCTGCTAAAGTCCACTCTTCACATACACGTTCTGGTTATGTTTGCAGCATCAATGAAAGGGTTATTAGCCCACATACGATCATTGCACTTGGTTCTGCACTAATGAGTTCTTATACCTATCCTAGTTTAGGGAGACTATGATTTCTATTTTCCCTTCTCTAAAATTAGTTTCCGTGTCAAATTGGAGAATATATGAAGTATAGAAAAAGTAAGAAAATTTAACATTTCAAATCTAATATACTTTTGAGTTCTTATATTACACTACCAACACAAGCCGAACCAAAGCAGATGCAGGGCTACTATAATTACTGTTCCAATTATATGGTGGCAGTTTAAACACTGATACAACATGTTTAGATACTACTAAAACAATAAATGTATATACTAGAACAATAATGTGCAAAAATACTACCCCTTCTGTCCCATTTTGATAGTCCTAATTTTTTTTCACACAATTTAAGAAATAATAGTTAACTTTGTTGGAAAAACAAATTTAAATTGTTATTTTTCTAAAATACCCTTACATTAAATAAAGTTGGCTTTTCATATATCAATATGTTTTGAAAAATCTAAATGCATTAAATGGGGTAGGTTATATTCAATACTAACAATCTATATTAAATAAGGTAGTTATAGTAATAATAACTTACATTGAATAAGGGTATTTTCGAGAAATTAAAAGACAACTACACTTTTCAATTGGAAAGTAGACTACAATTTGGGACAGACGAAAAAGCAAAACAGGATAATCAAAGTGGGACGGAGGGAGTATAATAATTTTTTTCACTTCTTGAAAATTGTGTCCTACGGTTAATTTCATCCCCGCAATTCGAAATTAAACTCATCCCGAATATTAACTGCACCTTACAATCAAAACTACGCTTGTAGGATCCCCAATACATAACAAGCCGTGATAGACATATTTAAACTGAAACCCTCCATAGATAATTCCACTGTTTGAGCTTTACAAGATTAAGTGACTGAAAAAATAAGGGAGTAGTGGATACACTGAAGTATGACACACTTGATTTAGTACTGATGATCTTGCATAAACCTTAGTAAGCACAGCACTATATTATGTCAGGGGAAGTACAATGTTTAGTTTCCTCTTCTAGACTTTCGATTCTTGGTTAAATTGGAAGTATATAAGCAGTAATGAGTTTTAAGCTTTCCAACCTCACTACTTAATTTACTATAAATGGTTGTTGCTGCGGCTTTTTCTTTTTTTTTTTTGGGCTTACGAACCAGTCCTCCGGTAATCCGAACGTACTTGCCATGCAGATAGATAGGTAGATTTGAACTTTAGTAGGCCTAGCTTGGCCGACGGAAACTCCGGGACTGCTGTCGAGCTTCAGTCGCATTACGCCCTTCTTCTTGAAGCTTGACCATGGTATATGCCCCTGCTCCCGCCAGGGCCCCGAGTGTAGGAGCCACCAAGTATACCCAAACTGACGTGTAGTTTCCAGCAGCGACGGCTGGCCCCAGAGTTCGGACAGGATTCATTGAACCGCCGCTGGCTGGCCTGCCGACAGCAACGGCAATGTTGTTAGTGCTTGTTTTGTATGTTAGTAGGGTTCTAGTAGCATCACAGACATTAATGTAATTCTGAGTTAATCGACATACATAAAATTCTTTCAAATGTTGCTTTTATTGCTTTGGATTTTAAATAGTCGCAAAAGGGGCTAAGGATCACTGGTGAAAATATCTAAAATATAGGGATAAGAAGATAGGATACTAATAGGCTTGAGAAAATTAGGGAGTTAAAAATGGTGTGTCAGCATCTATTATATTCCTATTTTCCCTATTATTATTGCAAGCACATGAGTTTCTTGTCTTTTTCTCTAAATTTAATTTTTTTTTTGGGTAAAATTCACTGAATTTAATTACTATCGTGAAGGTGCTTCTGTTTCCAATCGTACCATATCCTCCCATCAGCTGAAGCATTCAAATTGATCCTAAGTGCACTATTGTAGACTTCTTAAAATGGAGACGATGAATTAGTTTGGCCCATAAAGAGAAATGCATCAGATAGGGGTGTTTATTGGTCAGTGGTCGAAAATTTGGTAAAAAAATTTTGGGGATTCGGTAATTGGTTTGTCAACACCAATATTTCATTATCATCCAAACTTTAGTTTGGTAAATTGGATACTGATAATTGGATTTTGGCCGGAGAATCAGTAATTCGGTAATATCCGAAATCCAAAATGCTAATAGTAAGTTAATATATTTTAATTTTCTCTAAAAAAATATTGCTCCAAAATAATATTCCATATGTTTTTTCCAACAAAATTCAATTGGAAAAAAAAATCAGCACATCAATCATCAACTCATCATCACATTAAATAAACAAAAAAAAGTCAATATTGGCATCTTGCCATTTTTGCTGTCCAAACTCCAACCAATTACGTAATGCAATAAACCAATACTAAAATGTCAAATACTTAGTAGTCAGTACTCAGTAGTTATCCTTCCAGATTGAAGGGCCTGATTGGACTGGAAGTTTGAATTTTAAAATGATCTATAAAAGTGATTCGGTCATCGTAGTCAAAATTGCTCTGGTAGCAAAATTCTTACAGCTTTTATTAACCACTCGTGGGTGCATATGAAGCGAATCCATTCCATTCTTTATTTACTTTGTAACAAGCACTAATTCATTGGCCTACTTAGGTCCCTTTTATACTGAAATCTGATTTTTAAAATCTAAAAAATGAAGTGCTTTTCAGTATTAAGTTGCTAAATTGATTAGATTATATCTATTTAATAATTAACGGAATTATAATGCTGAATTAAAATATCGTAGAAATATTATGTTGTTATCTTTAAAAAAATTACCTTTATTTGTGTATTTAGAGAGAAAGAAAAATTGTGTGTGCATGTGTGTGTGATAAAAAAAAAAACTTAGAGGCGGTGTTTAATTATGCATAATTATGTGTGACAGTGTATATTGCCATATGTATATGTGCGTATGAACAAAAAGGGAACAAATGTGGATTTTGTACAAGAGATTGTACAAGAATATGTTATTTGTGTGAGAGTTATAGCATGTATAGTCAATTCGAAAAATTCTGTAAAAAATTTTTCACTTAAAAGTTTGTACACAAATTAAACAATGCTTAATATAATTAATTTCTGTTATCAAACACGTTGAATTCAAAAAGTTCTCAATGAATTAATTTTCAACATTAAGTAGAGTTATCAAATAAACCCCTAGCCAAAACTCACCCGGCAACAAGAATGTTGAGCATGACTGTAGCTCCGACTGCTATTCCTGCCAGTTCTCCAACCTATTTACATGTGTAGCGGCAGTATGAGCACACATGTTAAAAATAAACTATGTAGAGGCCAAAATTCATAGCTAACCTAGGAAGCATATATAGGTTCGCAGTTGAACAGATTAACTCTGAGGAGCAAGGATGATGTGCTTACTGCGCGAGTGTCTGTGGCAACCGCTGTAACAACAAATAGGAGAATGAAGGTTACAATAAACTCAAGGGCGAAGGCTTGGGCGTTGCCTACGGACGGAACCGTGACACCACCTGACATAAAGGGGTTAAAAACAGCTTTGAGAGCAAAAGAAGCACAGATCGATCCTGAAACCTGAGCTGCGATGTAGGCAGGCACCTGAGCCCATGGGAAGTGGCGAAGTGCCGCGAATGCAATAGTTACGGAGGGATTCAGATGAGCTCCCGAGATATGCCCAGTTGCCAAGATCACTATCAAAACTGCTAGCCCCGCACATGCTGCGTTCCCTATTAGCGTTTCTGCTCCATCATACTTTTGGTTTACAATGGGTCCAGCTGTGGCTCCAAATATAAGGATGAAAGTCCCCAAGAATTCTGCTCCCACCTGTATTCATATTTCGCCAGTTGCAAAAGTTCCAATTCAAGGTTAAGTTGTCCTCTTGTATCCATTAATCATTACTGAGATTGGAAGTGATATAAACTGCAAGTCAACAAATGGATCTCGTCCTGTTCTTCCCACATGTTGTAGCTCAAGGAGTTGATTGATTCAAACACTTTGAGCTTTCCATTTACAAAGTGTACACGGATAATAAACCACAATTTTTTTACTACATTATCCTTGAAGGTAAATTTTAAGATTGGAGTATTGACATTTATTTATTTTTCTTACGATCTTTCCAACCTCCAACTGTCAAGTTTAGGATTGGGTAACATTGAAGACTTTAACAGTCCTCTCCTAGCCACTAGTATCAAGTTTAAATTCAGTAATATATGACTTTTACAAAGTTATCAATGACGTCTTCAACTACTGGTGGTTAAATAACCAAGGTTAAGACATTAGATGTTGGGATTTTAATCATGAATTTAGAGTGTGTTTGATAAAATTGAAGTTTGAAAACTAAAATTTGAAATCTAAAATTTGAATTTTGAATCCATTAAGTTATTGAGTTATTAACTATTAAATCTGATACATTTGAATGTATATCACACTAAGTAATAATAAGTGAATAGTTCATCACTTATCTTTTAGAACAAGTTTTGCATAAGAAATTTAATGCTACTTAATTAATTTAAATGTTCAATTTTTAGTTATCAAAGGCGTTTGAACATGTTAAAATCTGAATCTATTAAATGTTGAATTAGGTTATTAAACACCCCTTAGTTTTATTATGTATTAGTGTTTATGCCACAATTTTGTGAGTTAATTGCAACGTTAACAACCGTAACTTGTAAATATTGATCCTACTACTGCGCATTAGTTGTATACATTTGAAAAGTAAAACCAAGAAAGAAAAGAATCGTTGCAAAATCAACCAAGAACAATGATGATCCTTCCTCAATTACTTCTGTATGCTCTCCACAAACTAATATGTGGGATTTATATAAAACTGCTAGATGAATATGTAATCTCTGCTGAACTTGTTAGAATGGAATGAGAATATTGTAGAGCGCCTGCATGACAACTACAAGGACAGGAAGAAGGATAGAAAACAAGAAAAGACAGAAGCCATACCTTGCGGGGGAGCGAGATATCTGGCGCGGGGAAGTTGGTGATACACGATTGAGGTCCAGCCAATACTGGGAAGCACTTGCAGGCAGGCATTGGCTTCCGATCATCAGCCATTGAATCAATTCGCACTGCGGTAAAAAGCGGTGTTGGAGTACTCCCTGGCGTTGTAGACGGCGTCCCTCGTGGACTTCCGGGCTCTGATTGTGCCATTTTCTTCTTCAAAACTTGAAGGATAAGTTTTTTTTTTTTTTTTTTGGAGATTGATTAGATTCTAGATTAAGAAACTTGAAGGAATGATATTACGTGATTTGTTGATTTTTAAACAGGTTTGGCTACAGGAGCTCCTGAGCCACGCCCAGCCAGCTCTGTAGCACAATACTGTAGGGAAACAAGGTACCCAAATGAAAAAACTGATACTACGTCTTTTTTTTTGGTTTTGGAAGAGCCGAATATGGAGCTGATCAAAATTACATGCTGAACAAGTTTTTTATAAATGTGCAGCTACGGAATAGAAAGAATGATGTTATCCAGTTTGTTACACGCTAGAAACTTTATATGGTGGATTGATGAGTAAATTGGAGACGAGAACCAGGTTTTTAAGATTATGATCAAGAATTTGATTAAGGAGGTGGTGCAAGAATCTGGGGACAATTGGAATACAAGAGCCACAGGACGTTGCAGAAACGCAAAGAGAACAAGTGCAACTAAGTGGGCAAATTTGGGGATTGGCTGAAACAAGTTTCAAATTTTGGATGAGCAATATATGCATCTGCTTAAAGGTTATATATAATTCACACGCAAAACAAAACTGAAAAAGAGTAAAAAGAAAGAGAAGAAAAGGAAAGAAAAGGTCAATAGTACCTCTCCAAATTTCCTGCACCGTGTTTCAGTCGTGTCTGTTGAAAGGTCACGGAAAACGCTGCAGCACCAATAGTTACGTTTAACTTTGAGGAATTGGTGCTTTTTAGTGTCATTTCAACTACTATATGTGTCCAACTCAAAAAAGGGTGTTGATGGAGAAGAACTTGGTCAGTTATTAGCAACCAACCATAGAGCTGTCCCATTTTCCTATATTCTAGTAATTCCACCTCGCCCCCGAAAATGCACTTAAACAAGCATATATACCGAATTGTGGACTAAACAGACAAACAAAAATATCAAAATTTATACTCCCTACGACTAGCATGTACATTGTACACCTCCCTGTATAGTTTGTACGTATTTACACATGTTGTAGAACCCTGAGTCAGGATTTTGGTTTTGTCCTAAGGCGGAGGGGGAAGTGACATGTATGTATATATGTGTGTGTGTGTGTGGATAATTGTAATTTGACATGTCGAAATTTAGATTTTTGGATTGTATGGTAATTCTTTTCTATTTTTGACACTTAATTATCCAATCTTGATGTCTTATTACACTCAAAATAAAAAGTTTCAAATTAAGTTTCTATATAAAGAAGTCTTTTTTTAATCATTCGATTATTTTAACTTAAATGTATAGAACTTTGTTAAGGAATTTGTATATTTATTAATAAATTGAAATGTGCAATACTTATCTATAACAACTCATTATTCATTATTATATCTTATCATTCTAACAGTCTTAAGGGAAAAAAATATAATTTGACTATTTTCTACTGTCAAATTTTGAAGAGCAATCAAATCTCAAAGTGCAAATAGAAAGTAGACAGATGATATTTTCACAAAAACTTCCCTTAAGTTATAGTTAGATTTGTAATTTACCCCTAATTTTTCTTCTCATTTAACCCCTAAGAGACAAGACTACACCTCTATTATGCTAAATTTTTAGTTTTCCTTATCTTCTTTCTTTTCTTTATTAATCTTAAATTGTGGCTAAATTTTGATTACTCTAATTTGTAGCGGTAAAGTACCAAAAGATAGAAGTAGATTTACTAGGAACATATTAATATTTGATTACTTTTGAAGAAATAGTAAAGAAAGTAATATTATAAGAAAATATTTAATAAAGGAAATAGACCAAAAAGATGTCCAAATAATTAGCTTGTTAACATGATTGTCAAAAATTAATCTTTTATTTCAACTTGTCTAATTATAATGATACTAAATAAATACAATTGATTGGTAATTACTATATATATATGTATGTATGTGTGTGTGTCTATATATATATATGTATGTATATGTATGTATGTATGTATGTATAGTTTCTCCATGCAGTTATAGAACAAACAACATAAAACTAGTCAAGATGGTTTTTGACAAATAAAAGAACACAAATTAGTATAGAAATGTGATATGTAAAGCAATGATAAAAAAATAAATTCAATTAAGATTTGAATTGAATACAAAATTTAGCAAAGAAAAATATTATATAGAAGAATTTTTTATTTACTCAAGAATAAGAATTTAAAATTACTAATTTGAAGGAAAAAGGAATAGAGAAAAGTGAAAAGAAATAAAATATCGACATTATAGAGAGGTAGAGTTCTTCTATAGGAGGTTAAATGACATAAAAAGAAAGTTAAGAGGTAAACAGAGAAATGGGATATATATTAGGTGGATATATGGTAATTAACCCTATTGCTATTAGATGCAAATGTTGGTTTTATATATTTACAGAGACAACTTTGAATGTATACAAATTCTATTAGTTTCAACTTCACATTTAGAAGATCATATGTAGTAGATTTAAGTACCTAAATTTGAAATTTGGTAGATCAAAAATTAAAATTAAAATCAAACAATTAATCAAAAGGCGTATGTAGTTTAACATTAAACAATTTTTCTTGACATAATAAATAAAGTCTTAAAAATTCAATATATAATGCTAATGCCACTAATTATAAGATGCATTTTATATATCATTACTAAATAGTTGGTAAAAAATATTTAAGTAAGTGTTAAAAGTTCAAATTTTTCGTAAAGAAAATACTAGTAAAAATTTGTTGTTTGTCAACTAAAAGGACCAAAACGTCCCTTTCTTTTTCATGCAACCTATCTGCAAGCCACCAGCATTCCTGCAATCTATCACCACAACATTGCCCACCTGCAAAGCCATTTTGCTAATAATGCAACATTCTCATACACCAATGTATGTGCTGCAATCTGAATTCATCGAAAATTTGCAAAGTTCTATTTTCCTCTTTTGAGGAAGCCCATAAATAAATGCCCATCCAAGAATTCACATTTTGGTCCCCCTCTCAAGGGCAAGTTCTTACGGGTTACTCAATCCACGAAGCTGCATCCTTATCACCTGATCCTGCACATCAGTCTCTTCGAGAGGTTGGCTGTCTATCCAAGACGTTCTCACTTGCAAGAAGATCCGGGCTCGATCTCTTAATTATCAAGGTGATTCTCCTGCTCTTTCTACAGGGATAATTTCAAAAACCTTTGACTATTTCACTGGTCTACCTCTAGATTTCGAAAATTACACTAATCTCGCTTGGTTAATTATCCTGTAACATTTAGATCCAATCAATAATTAAAAAGTGATATTAGGAAAGAGGAGATAATATGATTTCATTATTGCCCCTCTTCTATCGCATTATTTAATTACTCCAATATCAAGCCACACATTAAGGAAAAACACTAAAATTTGCTATTTATTATTAGGGATCAAATCTTATATAGCATCGAAAAATAGTATATCGTTTTATATTTTTCACTTAATATTAGATCCAAATTACTTTTTTTAGTTACATATTCATTGTTAAACACAATCAACAATAAATAATCAAAAATTTGCAACTAAAATATTACAAAGAACAAACTTTAATATCATAAATATTCTTGTTAGCATATTAAGGATAGTTGTTGAGATTTTTATGGTATTAATGTTTGCTCTTTATAATATTTTGATTATAGATTTTTTTAATTATTTGTTGTTGATCTTGGTTGACAATGGATTTGTAACTGAAAAGAGTAATTTGAATTTTACATTAAGTGAAATATATAGAATGACATAATACTATATTTGATACCATATGTGATTTAATTCCTGATAACAGTGTTTTAAAGGCGTTCATAATGTGAGTGTCAGGGTAAAGCATTCCAATACTGCCCCTGGGTGGTCGCATAAGGTGAAAGTGTTCTAGGGCATATGTCCAGGTGTTTGGGTGTGCCTTTGAAGTGGAGCGTTAAAAGCATGCACCTCAACAAATTATCCTTAAAAAAAAGGAAAAAAAGATTTAACTTCATTAATTAAGTTTTTAACATTTTAATATTCAACTTTATTACTAATTTACTATCTATTATATTGAGACATATAGTGAATTTGATATTAATTTATTTGAAATATAATATATGGTTAGGCAAGAAAGATAAAGGAAAAAAGATTATTACCTGTAGATTGGATCCTATAATATGATGAAACTTTTGGAACCACCATCAACTATTAGAAGAAAATTACCTAGTGTATATACACTAGATGAAGATAATGACATGAATGATATTGACTTTGATGAATAGTATCATTTTATTTGTCAGTTTGTTTCTAATTATTGGTGCTATTCCTTGTTATGTATTATAATTAAGCAATATGGTTGCTAATTTGGTATTCTATTTTTCATACTAGTTAAGTGTGTTTATTGAAACAATTAACCTTTGAAATTTGTGTTTATTTGAATTTATGTGTTTGTGATTTAAGTGTATGATAATGTGGTGACTTCTGAGTTGTGACTAGTTGTTTTTAAGATTGAAATTTTTGTAATGTTAATTATTCTACTTTTTTGTGCAGTTAATATTAATATATATTTTTTTCTTAAATTATTAGTTGGAGTTATACAATAATAATTCTTTTTCTGTATAAATTTTCTTAATTTTATCTAATTTTAATATATTTATTTATATCTTCAAATGACTTTTATAATATATATATATATATATCATATTTATATATATATATTTAAAAAATAAAAATTTGCCAGGCTTACGCCTCACGCCTTGGGGCTTTCGCCTCGTTGCGGCAGATACTAAATGTCCCGCCTAACGTTTTCGCCTTTTAAAATATTGCCTGATAATAAATAGCAAATTCTAATATTTTCTTTAATGTTTGGCTTGGTATTACATTAATTAAACAATTTAGTAGATCAAGAGCAATGGTGGAATCATACTCTCTCTCTCTCCCTTTTTTTTGTGGTATCTCTCTCCCTCTCCTAATATCACTTTTTAATTATTAGTTGGATCTAAATGTTACAAGATAATAAATCTCAAAAGAGGTTAATGTAATTTTTAAAAATTGAAGGTATGAGGTTTCGGAAATTATCCCTTTTCTATGTGTATAGATCCTTGTTAACAAATCTATTGGCACTCCATCTATGTGCAATATATTGAGAGCCTTGTCCAATCTAAATTTCGATAAGGTCATATAGTATTGGACTTATGGCCCAACCTTGGTATTGTGTAGACTACAACACGTTTATATATTTTTTTTTTTTATAAAAACTGAACTAATTAACAGAGGTTCATCCTCGCTTCCGTACCCCGCTAAGGCGACAGTCAAAAGGCAAGGATCTTAGGAATGAGATGAGACCACAATAGGAGCCGGCCATGGGCGGAGGGATGACTTGCAATGACCAAGTCAAGCTGGCAAACTGGTGGAGATGCAGTGGAGGCATTGATTGTGCCAACTTTGTCCGGTAGCAGGTGATGGACTCGCTGAAAACAGCTGCGGAACGGGACACTTGGCACTCATGTAGCCTGGGCAAGGGGATCAAAAAAGGGATCATTCATCATTGGAAAGGGGATCATTCATTATCCAAGAGATATTGAATTCCTAGTGCCAATCTTCAACGTCACACTTAGGCCTACACTGTTCGAACTCTGCTCAAATAAAATTTCTTTAACTTGATCTCCGTCTCATTGCTCGTTGAATTCTTAAAAATTGAGACTCGAGCTCGAGTTTGAATTCAAACAAATCGAGCTCAATCAAAAGATTAATTGAACTCAATTGAGTTCAATCAAATTTTTGAAGTTTGATTTTTTTTTTGGTAAATTTCATAAACTTTTAGCTTATAAGGTTCAATAAGTACTTGAATTTTGATATTGGTTTATTATCATTTTATCCTCTTAAATTATATCACTGCTATCAATTTACTCTCCAATGTTATCTTTTAATCACTTTATCCCCATGAGTAATTCAACTCAACATATTACTTTCTTAAACTATATCACTATTATCAATTTCTTATTTATATTTTTTCAAAAAAGAATTGATCTCTCTCTCTCTCTCTCTCTCCCTCTCCCCCCCCCCTATCTTTCTATTTTTTTCAATATTAATAAGATTGCGAAGAAGAAAGAGATTAATAATTTGACTTTTTTGTCTCGATACTAAAAAAGAGAAAAGTTACTCTAAATTTTTTATTATTTTCATTATACAAAGAAGAGGGTACTTTCTTGTAAAATTCTTCAACTTGCTATGTGTGTTTAATGGTGGGATAAGTTGTATAAAAAATAACTCTACGGGGTAAATTTATAATAAGGTTATAGTTTATGAGGTAAAGTATTACTAATTTTAAGAGCTAAATATATCTTTTCACTTGAATTAACAAACTCCGTTAAACGTTAGTCTTGGGGGTAAAATAACTAAAAAGTAATATAGGCACAAAATGTTAAGGGAGTAAAATAATGATAACCCTTTTACTTTTCGTATTTGTACTCCATTCGAAATATCTTATCAAGTAGCTAGAATTTCACTCAAATTTGATCAACATCGACTTCAAATCGAATTTGAACTTAGGAGTTCGAGTCGAGTAGCTTGGTTAAATTATACCCTGGCATATTATTATTTCTCCAATTGCCCTCTTAGCAATGGCTTTTTTAGGCTTTCCTTGATTGTTTTGGCTATCATGGTTACTGGATGATGTTTTTGCTGTCTAAAATCCTACCCAGACCATTCAAAAGGCTCCTGATTCTGTGAGTTCCGGCCAGAAAACCTGACAATTGTTATTACATACTATCGGTAAAAAGCAACCAGGAATGAAAAATAATACAATACAAGATGTCAACCTCAATTCATGATGACTGTGGACTCAAATGGAGGCCAGACAGGTGATTTTCAAGCATAGAAAACACATGGTGTTAGAATGCCTTATCAAAAAAATACCAAAACCTCAAAATAATTTAATCAGATTTTCAATTATTATTTTCATTTAAAAAATTATGAATATTTTTAAAGGTTGTAACAGTTATATTAATGTCGATTTGACCTTTTATGAAATGAATACGGACAAATATGATTATACCAAAAGTTGTCTAAGAAATTTCAGTTACAATTCTTTTCATAAATGTGTAAAGTATGCAATGGTTGTAAAAATCCTATTAATGATATAATGACCATTATTGATTGTACATAGAATCTGTACCTGAAAAATCTGTGTTCAGACTACTTAATATCTGGACTTGTAATTCCTAAATTTGAATCTATCAACGGAGATTATTTATAAAAGACACATAAGAAGGGAAGAGAAAAAAAAAAAAAAGCATGTGGTCCACAGGCCAACCTTGTTTGATCAAAGGCTTTCATAAACAAGTCGAACTTCAAATCCTAATTAGTGTTTCAAGTTGTGAAACAAGTCGAATTTCAAATGCTTTGAATGGAAATTTGGAGAAGTGCAGTTGAGTACGATTATTATGAAAAATAAAATAATCGGATCCAACCACATTAAAACACAACAGCACCTGTTCATGTCCCCTCTCCCTCTAAATGCAACCATGTTACATGAGTTTGACACAAACCAACTAGTAAGTGACACATGGTGGGGTTTGGACCTGCCTTACCGTAGAAAATTATGATATCTGAATCTGGATACACTATTTCTGGCCAACAAAAACCTAGTAGGATCACTTGTAAAAGCCAAAGCATGTGGAACATAAAAACCATCCACATTTTTGGTCTATTCTGATTAAAGAAAATGACAGAACCGGCATCGACTTTGGCAACAAAAAAGCTCGAAGGCAAAGTTGCGATAGTAACCGGTGGAGCCAGCGGAATTGGGGAAGCAACAGCACATGTTTTTGCTGAAAATGGTGTGAAGGCAGTTGTAGTTGCTGATATACAAGATGACAAGGGCCGACTCGTCACTGAATCCATTGGTTCACACCAGTGCAGCTATTTCCATTGTGATGTCAGTGATGAAAATCAAGTCAAGGCCTTGGTGGAGTGGACGGTTCAAACCTATGGCCAGCTTGATATCATGTTTAGTAACGCTGGCATAGTAAGTCCCTCTGATCAGACCGTACTTAACCTCGATTTCTCACAATTCGATCATTTGTTTGAGATCAATGCCCGTGGGATGGCTGTCTGTGTAAAGCACGCTGCACGAGTAATGGTGGAGCAAGGGGTGAAGGGAAACATTGTTTGTACAACAAGTGTGGCAGCCAGCAGGGGAGGAGTTATTCGGACCGATTACATAATGGCTAAGCATGCAGTTCTTGGACTAGTTAGGTGCGCGAGTCAGCAACTTGGAGGTCATGGAATTAGAGTAAACAGCGTTTCCCCTTCTGCCGTTGCAACGCCGTTGACATCTAATTGTGTGCTAAGAACAAGAGGAAAGGATATTGGGAAGGTTTACGGGCCGCTTACTAGCTTGAAGGGAATTGCCTTGACAGTTAGACATGTTGCAGAAGCAGTGCTGTTCTTAGTTTCTCAGGACTCTGCATTCATCACTGGTCATGATTTGTCGTGGATGGAGGATTGATTAGTCTTCCTGGTCCCAAACAATTGATTGATTTTGTCTGCAAACGAAGTCGATGTCATCAGATGAGGTTTCCCTTATTAATTAGTCGCTGTATTGGGAGCCAGTGATATATTGTGGTCAATATTTCACAAAACCTTCTTTGGATCAGCCATGGTTTTGTATCATTTTATTGACAGTATAGCATAGCTTTTGGTTTCAAATATTAAGCAAAACCTTTGCGAGGATGCAGGGAAAAGGTAAATCTCAACCAAATAATTCAATGTTTTAGAGTTGCTTGGTTTGATCACTTTGGTGTGACGTCCTTAGGAATCTAAATGCTGTAATTTTCAAGTACTTGTCATCAAGAGCATTTTAACGGACTGTTTGTCTCAACCAAATATATATAATAGTTGTTACTTACAGAATTTGTTGGTTACATGTGAAAAATCTAGAGAAGTGTCCCCTGTAGTTTTGAAAATATCTTGGTGATGTGGAATTTTTAACCTCACTTGCTGCTGTCTAATGGGTACCCTTTTGATTTGATGTTTCAGCTCAGATAATTTTTGTATACGGTGTTAGTATCCTGTAAATCCCAGGTGAACCAGATTACTAAAGGGATATTTACTTGGGAAGTGCAAGCTAATCCCGGGATATCTAAGGCCCTCAATGATTCAAGAAGGTAGAACTAGGACGTCAATGAATCTAATCAAGCTTCATTATTTTAATACTCAACTTTGATCCACTTTGATTGATTATTTTAATAAATTTAAAGTTTTGTTCAAACTTTACTTATTTATTTGAGGCGAATTCAGACGAATTTTTATTTAACCAAACTCGAATTTAGTTCAAGTAACTTGAATTTTCAAACCTGTTAATTCTACTTTTATGATAATCGAGCCGAGTTTGAAAGTTTACTGAATATAAAATACTATTTAAAACTTGTCTTGATTAGTTGACAACCCAAGATCAAATGAGCTTCTGTCCACTCGAACTTGATCTACATATTGAGTAGTTTGATTCGATTTTTATCCCTAGGTAGAACAGGTTTTCACACAGAAGAGCCCACTTATGCTATCAACAGGAATCTGCAAACAAGAAAGGGCTGAAATTCTGGCATTCCATTTTGTGTTGTAATAGAAATGATTAATATGTCTTCGTTTACATGGGTTCAGGATCTTATTGACTCCAAACTCTCAAAAAGAAAATTCCTAGATTCCCTATTATATAGGACACACTGCATCTAATTACACCAAACTGGAGCATTTCTATGACAAAGATTAGATTTCTACCCTGTATGATGGATATTGCCTGAATAAGCAAGATGACCAAACAAGAAGCTGAAGAATTCCTAGATTAGGAAGTAGGAACTCTACACCTTTGAGGTGTCGAAGTCAATTTTACATCACACAGGCTAAGATTTGTTATTGTACAAAACATAGAGTGCTACTCTAGTGGAAGATTCCAGTAGTGGCACTATTTGTACTTCATAGTCTTAACCTAAGGGCACCCAATATTTCACGGAAAACAGAACTGCAAGGGGATTTAAACCACCACCTATTAACTGCAAAATATAATTCATATTTTGGACTCTTTCAAGTTTAACATTAAGCAGGTTTTTAGATCCTGCGGGTAGGATTTTAAATGTTCTTTCTTGACCAACAGAACTATAGTTACATGGATCGAAAATATCGATGCATTGGATGCCCTTGTCCAAAGTGGTCGTATGAAAGAGCATCCATTTTGAAAGTTTGTGAACTTAATTTTGAAGGGTAAATTACTATTACCCCCCCCCCTCCGTGGTTTCATGCTTGACCACATAACTCCCTATAGTTTCAATATGACCACATAACCTGCCTATGGTTACATGGAATGTGGAAAGTGGACGGAAACATCCCTCCATAACGTCTAAATATGAATTCTCTAAAATGTCCCATGTATATGCCAAAGAATAAGATCGAGCAGCCATCCTTAAACACTTAGGAATTTTCTCCTATTCTTCTTAGAGAGAGAGAGAGAGTGAAAAACTGAAAGAGAATCAACAATAAAGGGCTGCGTAGCAAGATCGAAGTTGGAGCTAATATCAAATCAAGGGTTTTCTGTAGTAGTAAAACATCGCATAGCACTGATTTGGTAAGTAAATACTACTTTGTTTTAATCTGATTTAGCGATGTTAGAGTTTTGGTATTTCAAGGTCTGAATTTGGAAGTTTGAAATTTGAATGGCTAAAAAGCTTTCGTACGGGTGTTAACATATTTTTTTTACTTGCAGATCCAAGGTTTCATGATAATTTTCTTAACTCCCTATGATATGGAATGATATTATGGTCTAAAATTTGTCGGTAGCATATCAAATTTTGTGTTATTTCACTAGTTGGGTATTCTAATGTTGTGTACACATGCATGTAATTAAACAAATTCTGCCAAAAAAAAGTTGGTGAAGTAGTAGGTATAAAGTAATATCAGTTGTTTATTTTTGGGTAACACTATGGTCCCTAAGCAGATGTTGATGTTTAGTATTCAGTGGTCCACCGGGGGTAATAATGTAGTATTATTGGCTAGTCCTTGAAACATGAATGTGTTTTATACATTTTGACAAGTTTGAAGAAGACAATTACTTATGCAGACTTTTTGTCATCTATAGGCTTTGATAACATGAAAAATATGCTGACGACCACCCCTGGTAACATGCATATAGGTGGAAGGTTTACATGAGAACCTGAGATCTCATACAGTGGAAACAGGATAGAAAAGTTTAGTGGTTATAACCTTAAAAAGAAGTTAACTAGAGCCTGTTTATGTCACTTGTATTCTAGAGTAGACAAAGAAGCAAAGCAAATTGAGATTTGGTATCAAGTTCCTTTTCATAGTTTGGACGTGGAGGTAGCCAAAATTAGCAATGACAAGGACATTGACACACTGCTAAAGTTATATGAAGGGCTAAAATACATGACCTTATATGTTGGAAGATGTGATGATGACCAATGTTTTAAAACTTGGACCGTTAATTAAACCGACGAGGTATTTGGATCGAGATTCAATCGATTAGATCGGTTCAACCCTAGTTCAATGAATTTTTTAAAAAATAATTTATATAAATATATGTGCACAAAATAAGACATGCAACGGACTAATTTAAAATTTTATATGATGAAAAGTTTAATATTTTCAAAAAACTTGAATTTTCACAAATAAAATTTTAAATTATAAGTTGAAATAAATAAATTTCATCTCAATCTCAATTGTATCTACCAAAAAAATAATATTAAATCCAACCCAAAAATACCATAATATTATGAAATTATACAAAATTCACGTCTATGAGAATTAGACATTGTGAGTTTAAATTTTAATTCACTTTTTTAGGATTTAGAGATTACAACTTCAAAAAAAAAAAGAAGTTTGGAGTTTGGAGTTTGGAGGAAGAGGCAAAAAAAAAAAAAAAGAAGAAAGTGAGTGGATGTGGCATTTAATAATTAGTCTTTAAGGTTCAGGAAAACCTATTCATTTTTTTTTTCAATTTCATAGATGAAAAAAAAATCACCTGTTCAATGGTTCAATCCGGTTCGAATATTTCTTACCGGTTTTAAGTCTAATCAAACTAAAGGATGAATTGAACCAGAGCTATGAACGGTTTGCGATCTGCCGGTCGTACCGATTGGTCCGATCGGATTTTCAAAAACAATGATGATGGGCTACCTAATGTGAAGATTATTGCTGAGAAGTCAAGAGAAAGTGAAGTCTCACAAGACTTAGTCTTTCAGAACTCAAAGGAAGAAGTAGGGGACAAGACAAAGATAACAAAAGACGAAGGACAAGAAGAAGGCGATAATGTTTTTTCACATTCTGGCAATAGCTATTGTGTTAGACATCTCTATCAAAACTTTAAGTTGAGGTTCAAAGGAATGGAGTTAAGAGACCATTTTTGGGTAGTAGCATCTACAGGTAACATACATAACTTCAAGAGGGCAATGGTTGCATTGGAGAGGGCTGATCCGAAACCAGGAAATGTACTTAATGCAGCAGAATGGTTGAAAAGGGTGCCTCCACATTTATGGTCAAGGGCTTACTTTACATACGACTGTAAAGGTGACATTTTAGTCAACAACTTAAATGAATCTTTCAACTACATACTTCCAACAAGGTCACTTGCCATTATCAGCATGTTTGAGTAGATAAAGGAAACTAATGAAGATAATTCAAATTAAGAAGGCTAGAATGGAACAACTTGGAGGTGCTATTAGCCCGAATATTCAAGAAAGACTTGAAGAAGAACAGGTGCTCAACTAGGGTTTTTTTTTTCTTAATATTCCCATCCAGGCTAATATGAAGTAGATTGTGGTGTTGATAGGGTTTTTGTAGTAGATTTGAAGAAAAGATCCAGCACATGTGGACTGTTCCAGTCAACAGGAATTCCTTGTTCCCATGGAGTTATAGCTATTCAAACAACCAGATTATCTTCCGAAGATTTTGTTGATAGGTGCTACCAGCAAGGACACCTATTTGGCTGTGTATAATTACCACATTCCTCCTATGACATCGATGCATTATTGCGATGACCACCCAGAAGCTGAGCAAATTCTTCCACCATTCGTGAGAAAGCAAGCTGGGAGGCTTAAAAAATTGAGGAGAAGGCAACCTGATGAAACCACAGGTCCACAACCTCATCCACATCTACAAGAAAATGGTTAACTGTTCATTGCAATAGGTGTTTGAGGCCTGGACATAATTCTAAGAGCTGTAAGTAACCAATTCATCCAAATAGGAAAGTTCTGTAGAGTATGCACTCATTTTGATATTAATTTCAGTCATTATGTGTTACATTAATTTACTGACTTTGGGTGCATTTTAGGGTCCAATAGGGTCTCTTGTACCTTCAAATGGTGTTGAACAAGAAGTTAACAATGCTGAACATGGAGTTCAAGAAGGATTTGATGTGAGAATTGAAGCTTCAACTACCATACCAACTACAAATGCCGCTAATGTAATTAGTAATCTTGATAGAAAAAAGAAGACCCCACATGCTGGACCCTCATCCCAGCCTCCTCTTAAGCAAATTTATGAGACAAACATGTACGTGCCTCAGTCCATCTCCCAGGTATCAACTTGATGAAATTTGTATCACATTGGAAACCAAAAAAGTTCACTAACCTGAAACTTGTTTGAATGTTTTTTTGGTGATGCAACCTGTTGCAAGTGAAGTGAATCAAACCACTTTTCAAGCTACTGGACGAATTGGTGAAACACATTTGGAGTCTAGGAGGACATCAAGGATACCAAAGCCTACCCCAACTGTGTCATTAGTGTTGGCAAATATACGAGCTAACAATGCCAAGATGGCCAAAATTGTATGAACTTGGACTGTGTTTTGATGAGAGTGTTTCACTAATTTTGGCTGCTTTTTGTTTTCATTGAGATGAAACCATTGCAATGACAATATAGATAATCATAAACATCTTTAACATATTCAGATTTGCTTCCAAAACATGCATCTGTGCCAAATAATAACCATCTTCCATTTTTTGCCTCTCAATAATTGGACTATCCATGGAACTATCTTTGCTCACTATTTGTCTACTTGTGGGATAGGTTCTACTACTTTGTTGCACTTTTTCCTTTTCTATATTAATCGGATGACACAATGCAAAGAACCCATACTGATTGCTTTCACAAACAAAATATAACAATGCTCTACATGCTTTTTCCGAATCAACAATCTTTAGCACAGCCTTATTGCCACATTCACATTTTGATATTGGTGCCTTAAATCTTTGTTGCCTCCATTGCCAGTGCTTGCAGAAGCCATTTCTTCACCGGCCTTCAATTAATGTGTTAGAAGATGTATTAGACAAAGAGAATTTTGATAAGATGGAAGAACGGTGGCAAATTGGAAATTGTAGGGCTTGCATTCTCTATATACTAATGATCGTGAGGGTTGAGGGTAATTCTGGCCAAAATATGGGAATTTTCCAAGTATATTCATTATTTTTCGTAATACTTTTTTGTGCGTGTGTCTGCCACTTCACGTGACAGAGGGATGTTTCCATCTACTTTCCACATTCCATGTAACCATGGGGGGTTATGCTATGTTTTCAGAACCGGACCGGATATCGACTCGGTCGAGCTCAGGGATAAGGGATCAATGGGTTCAATCGGGTTCGATAGGAGTTGAACCAGATGACGTCATAAATAAAAATTATTTGAAAATTAAAATATTATATGTAAAATACTTAATAACATGTTAATATTAATAAAGGTATACTCATATATATTTGATGTTTCAAATATATTTAACAAGAAAATACAAATAAATTAGAACAATCAAGTAGCAATTTATATTATTTAATAAGCATTAACAAGTTTAGAATTAAAATTATGGACTTAATTGAAAAATAATACCAAACTTTAAGACAACATTTATAAAGTATGAAATATTCGAGATATATTAACAATTTTTAACAACTTAAGGGGTCAAAACATCATATTTAAAATATTTTGACCTTTCAAAAAAAGTAAAAAAAAAAAAAGACCGGGTTCATTTTCCCGTCAAACCGAATCAAAACCCGGTCTGGTTTGACCGAGTTTTTTATTTCCCGGTTTTTAGGATTAACTCGGACAGAACAACTGGCCGGTTCTCGGTTCGACCGGTCGGACCGGCCGATCCGGTCCGAGTTTGAAAACAAAGGGGTTATGTGGTCATATTGAAACTATAGGGGGTTATGTGGTCGAGTGTGAAATCGCAGGAGATAAAAGGTAATTTACTCCATTTTGAATCATCCATGTGATAAAATTAAGCATTGCACTTTTTACACACAAGATTTAATGAAATTTTTTTTATTGGGAGCAATTGTATTCGAATCTCATTAGCGATTAGAGTGCATTGGTAGGCTATACGTAAGACTTATTTTAAATCGCCCAACCCAAAGAATAAAAGCTTTTAGTAGACGAACTTCAGTATTATGATGAAATATACCGCTAATTGATGATGGGCACTGGGTAGTTCTCCTGTTTATATAGCTAGAATAGAAAACACTTCTGCAAACTGCAAAGTATTTAAAGGGCATTAGCATCAACCGCTAGTGTAGAATATGGAAAGGCTACTCAATCTTAGCTCATCTTTTTTTTTTTGGCAAAATCTCTCCAATCGACACAAGAATATCAACATCTCATGGGCGCAGCAGCATCGATTCTAGATTGATTGCTATTTGGCATTGTTTTGTCTTCAATTGAAATAACATTGGTTTGTCTAGATTGGTTTGAATTTTGAATTACTGGATTGAATCTAAAATTAATGGGATCTATAGAGGCCTTCTTATTGCGATTCAAAAATTTCGGGGTTCACCTTTACACGAGTTTGTGAAGCAAAGAAAAAAAAAGAAAATTTTTCTTCTGTAATTCATGGTTTATTTCCCTATCAAGTGTTTGTAGAAATGTTTAAACAAAGAAAAAATGCTCTGTTTGTATTCTCTGTTTTTTTGAAAAACAAGTTTTTCATATACAATATTACAGTAATACATAAACAAAAACAACTACAAAAGCACTACGCTCATACAATATATCAAAAGAAGCTCCAAATATACTGTAGACACCAAAATTTTTATAAATCATTTTTATTTTTATTTTTATTTATCTTTATTTTTATTTTTCTAAGAAAAATCATTTTTATCTCATTTGATTTTTATTTGACTGATTTTGTAGGAAAATCAAGGAAGAAGATAAAGGGGATCAAGAAAAACAACAACAAAAAAAAAGAAAAAAAAAGAGAAGAAAAGAAGAAGAAAGAAAAAAAGGCAGTTTTTCTAAAAAAAAAATTTTTTTTTTTTGCTACACGCACGCGATTTTCTTCAAGCCAACAAAACCAGCATGCAAGTACGAAGATGCAGCTAGCATTTTTGTAGCAAATTTTGGTTTGATTTTTCTGCCTTTTCTTTATTTCCTAAGCATTATCAGTACAATGCCACCTCACTCATCAAGAAGTATCAAGAAATTTCTGGAAGATGGATCATCAAGTGGCTCAAAATGAGCCAACAAAACCCACCTCATCTCAACCATTGAGAGGAGGGTTTTAGGAGCTTTTGTTTCATTTAAATAGGAACAAAACGCAGCTTTAGGGCAAGGAGGGTTATGGGAAAAACCACGGAAGAAGAGAAAAGAAAGAAAGGAAAACAGAGGAGAAAAAGAAAGAGTTCTTCTGCAAAAATCTGGAAAAACGAGCTGGTGAACCAGCTCCATTCCAACCTGACTTTCTCTTCATTTTACCTCTTTTTAGTGTATTTATTTTTTCTGCACCTTCTAGGGATAGAGAGAAAGAACTTTTGTGAGAAACTTTTCCCAGATAATCACCATAAACCCCTCAAATCGAAGCCCGAACTGGGCTCCTCAAATTTTTTTTTGGCAGAAAATTGAGCCAGGGTTGACGAACCAACCCTGTTCGTCACCCTATTTCGACAAATCCCAACCTCCTTTTGAGGAGATTATTTTTTATGAAATATATAATGTGGTAGAGGAGAAACTTTTGTCTTGAAACCGTCTCGAAAAAACATCCCTAAAGTCCTTGAATTCGAGCTCAAATTTCCTCGTCTTACAGCTCTTAGCACGACTGTGGCAACCTGGTTTTGGCTCTTTGGGTGAAGTTTGCACGTTTCTTGGAAATTTACACTGCTGTTTCGACTTCTATAAGCCTCAGAGGTAACCCTCACTCACTTTTCTCTCTTTGCTCCAACTCATTTTGCAAGTAAAAGTTCAGAAATCTTGCTCTCTTTGGTTCATGATGCATGATCTTGTGCTTGTGTTTGGAACTAGAAATCTTGTGTTAATGTTTGAGGTTGCATAGCGTCATGTGTTTAGATCCGAAATTTGGAAATTATTTTGGTAGGGTTTTTGGGTTTGATAAGCTTCCAGACTTGCAGAAAAGCTTCGAACAGCTTGCATCGAGAAAATTGGAAATTTTACTTTCACCCCCTGACTTTTGTATAATTACACTAAGGCCCAAAAGTTTGTGAAAAATGGATCAAATTTCCCTTTTCAAGCCTTGATCTTTTTTTCACATTTATGTATGTTTTGAGTAAATTATTTCTAGGTTTTAGGGTGGGATTAAGGCCTAAATAATTTTGTTGAATTTATTTCCTAAAAGGACACGTTCTTTTCTTCTTTGGGTTTAGGAAAACAATTTAAGAGTTGGGCTAGGGTAATTTGTTGGGTTTTGGGGAGTGGATTTGCCTTCATTTTCTTTGGGTAAAGACATAGGCTTTGGTAATTAAAGCCCAACCTTTTTGGTTGATTTTGCTTAATCAGAAACGGGCTAGCCCGTTCTTTTTATGGGTTCATTGTTGGGCCAAAGTCAAGTTTGGCCCACGACAATAATTAGAAATGGGCCCAGTGACCTTCTTCTTAAGAAACAAGAAACGGAATTTACAAGTAGGTCCCTGGTCTTTTGAGTAATTTTAATATGACCCTGAATCTTTTGATTACTTTCAATTAGGTCCTTATTTAATTGCAATTTGGTCCCTAACTTTTATCTTTTGATTAATTTTTACCTCTAATCTTTATAATAATTATAATTTGATCCTAAAAACTTTTTAATTTTTATAATTAGGTCCCTAACAGCTTTGATTTTTAAGTATAATTTGTTTATCTCCTTTAATTGTTAATCATGTTTCATATAAATGCATTTAATTTGTAAATTTTAGGGATTTTATATTTGTTCGTATTTTCTTATTATAGTAAAAGTGAATTTGATACATGTTTACATTTTTCTTTTTAATTGTTAATTAAATTGGTGCCTTAACTATTTTGTTAATTTTGAAATATAAATAGGGCAAGTTCCACCTCATTTAACTACTATTTCAAGGGAGGTACCTTTTATTATTATTTTAAGTTCTTTTATGTGCTATTATATGGTTTTTCATATGTGGTTGCATGTTTTGAGTGTTTTTTCTTTTATTTACTCATTTTATTCATTTTAAATTTTCATTTGTTCTATTTAATTTTGATGATTATTTGGGAAGCATTTAAATGTCAAATTGTAATAGATAGTTGCCCAAAAAATGTATTTAGTTAGACCACGTAATAAGTAGATTTTATTTTTACCAAAAATGTAATTAGTTAGATAAATGTAATAGATAGGTTTATTATTTCCAAAAATTCCCCTTATGAATTCTAGTTAGGATCCCCAATGTAATAGTTAAGTGTCATTTGTTTATTTGTTTGCATGCTTGTGTGCTTGTGTACTAATCTGTTTTTTTTTGTGCTTTTTTTAGGATTTTGCATCCAAACATCATGCCTATGTGTTATGTGATATATGTGCTTTATGTGTTTATTTGCTTTAATTATACTTTACATACTTTATTTACTTATAATAAATACATGACGTCACCACACTAGTTCAATATTAGTTGTGATTTTTCTCCCCAATTTCTCACTAGTCCAATACTAGTGAGGACTTGTAGAAATGGATTAGTCCAATGCTAGACCCTTTAGGCTGTTTTCGCACTAGATTCATACCTTGTGTGACATTTGTTTCATTTCATGCATTTTTATTTTTAGATTATTTTTATTTGCATGATATTTTCCCTACTATTATTCTCTTACCCTCTATGTGATTGGACCATATCATTTAGAATTGCATCTCATTTTAGGAAACTAGAAGTAGGTTAGGCCATTTGTTTGCATAGGTTAGAAGCGTCATCATTTAAATATGGGAATGATCGAGTATAGTTTCTTAGGCTTAGCATGCTCTCATCCCCTCTATAAAAGAAAAATTAAATCACGAATCTTAGTCTTTCGTATCCTTTATGTTGTATTTCTCTCTTCTAAGTCATGTATATTTATCTATATTATAATTTCTCTTTTGAGTCTTATCTTTTGCTATTCGTGACATGTTTGAAGGATCATTTTTTGGCATCGCAATTAATGTGATTGCACCAATTAGACTTTGAAAAGGCATTCTGACCCTCTCGTTACCCCCCTAAGTCTAGATACGCCATCTATATAGAAAAATCCTAATGTAATAAGTTTTATATGTTAGATTAGAAAATTTTTCGACTAAATTCCGTAACTAGCCTTGGTTAGATTGAAAGGGTGTCTTAGGTTCGAACCTATCAAATCTTTGCCTTTCTTTTCTTCAACCGTGACTCCTGAACTCTTTTCTCTTGTTTTCAAAGATTTGGAGTCGTCTAAAAAGGATTTTATTTGTTATTTATTTATTTTAAAAAATTTGGAATGATTTGGTACACATAAACTCAATACTAAGTGGCGACTCCTATTTTTCTTAAAAAGCCTTTTTAGACTATTATTTTGGACCCAAACCGTCACATATTTTAAATTTCATTTTAGCCCCATTTTCTTTATTTTCCTAAAATCAAAAACTCATTTTTTAACATTATTTATTTTATTTTTAAAAATGAGGCGCAACATATACAAAAAATTAAAAAGTATACAAAAAATTTACACTATCTTCTTTTTTCTTCTATCACCACCATCCACCATCCTCTTCTTCCCTCTCTTTCCTCCTCCCCTCCTCTCTTCCCCTTCCCCTCCCTTTCCTACCACCACCCATCGAGGCCATGTATTAGAGGAGAGGAGATGTGGGGTGTGGTGGGAAAAGGGAGGGAATGGGAGAAAAGAAATGTAAAAGAAGGGAAGAGAGGAAAAGAGGGAGGAGGAGGAAGAAAGAGAGGGAGGAAGAGGAGGAGGGAGAGGGTGGTGGCAGTGGTCCAATGGTGGTGATGGATGATGTATTAATTTTTAAAAAAATATCCTAAAATTTTTAAATTTTAAAATACTTCAAAATATATCCCAAAAACATCATCAAAAATATCTACAGTAAAAATTTTTCATATATTATTTCAAAAATACCCCAAAAACAACTAATCCAACGGAGCCATAGCTTACTAAGGGTTATTTGCATTCATGAGTCATTCTTATGCACGGTATATGCTATCTGGGTTGCGTTAGATACTCGTATATACTTGCATGTGTTTCAGTGTTTCCCTTTAATCTATGCCGAAATCTATGACTACCTGCCGATTCATCTGAGTCATCTGATTTTCCAATAATTGGTTCACTATTACATGGTTTTGCTCTTTACCCGCTAATCAGACTGCTTCGCTTCTCAATTCGAGTTTAAAAATGCTAAAAATGGTTGAAAGATTCCTTTAGGAAGTGAATCAATGACTGGATTCTTGGAAGGATGGATGGGGTAAGACAGGATAGGATGGGATCCTGATCAAAAGCATGTTCTTGTTTTTGTACTTTGTGATATTGTTTAGCTTATTTTGGATAGCTCGTAGGGCCACTTGACTTCGTTTTTTGCCGTTTCTGGAAAGAACCATTACTAACTGTTTGACATATTTTAGCTAAAGATCCTGCCATATATTTCATCCTCTTGGAGTTTACAAAATATACCACTGTACCTTAAAAAGTTATCCCACAAGTTGGCACTGCGCATATTAAAAGCTGGTTGCAACCGGAATGATCAAGACCAATTACATTTTTTGCATATCATTTACCATTTGGCTTCTTGTTCTGCTAGCAAATAAAGGCAGTCACTGTCATTTCTTTCTTGCTCCATCTTCTCAAGGTCTAGAAGATCAAGAATAAATTCCAACCCCACCCAAAAACAAAAATGGCAGAGCCCTCTCTACAAAAGAAAAAAATTAGAAGGCAAAGTAGCCATAATCACCGGTGGTGCAAGTGGTATAGGGGAGGCAACGGCAGGACATCTCTGCACCCATGGTGCAAAAATCGTGATTGGCGATATCCAGGATGAGAAGGGCCAAAAGGTTGCAAAATCAATTGGCTCAAACCTGTGCAGCTATATCCATTGTGACGTTTCCATCGAAGACCAAGTTCAAGCCATGGTTGAATGGACTTAAAATACTCATGGCCACCTTGACATCATGTTCAGCAATGCAGGGATATTCAGCCTATCAGCTCAGAAAGTTCTTGACCTTGATCTATCCGGGATGTACAATCTCTTCTCCGTCAATGTTGTGGCATGGCTAGTTGCTTGAAACACGCAGCCCGTGCAATGATAGATCAGAGCATCAAGGGCAGCATAGTATGCATGGCCAGCATTGCAGCAACCCGTGGTGCGGAAAATTGGACTGACTATTGCATGTCTAAGCATGTGGTATTGGGCCAGATGAGATGCGCCAGCAAGCAGCTCGGGAGAGCATGGCATCAGGGTGAACTGTGTGTCGCCTTACGTGGTGGCGACGCCGACGGCTCGTTAGGCCTTTTAACATGACTGTCGAGGAACTAGAAGAGTTTTTCAAGCTTCCAAATTTGAGAGGGATGAACTTAAAGGCTAAAAAATGTGGCTGATGCTGTTCTGCTCCTGTGCTTTAGATGAGTCTTCATGTATTACTGGGACTAACCTAGCTGTTGATGGCCGTTTTACTTCTTAACGATTACGTTGAATCTTAAAAAAAACTTATTAATGCTTTTGATGAAAGAAAAGAATGATTCCTGTTTTCAACTTTGCCACCACTTGTATAAGGATCCTCCGTGAACCATAGGCTGTCAAGAATGAGATTGGAGGCACCAATAAGATATGATTTCATTTCTGAAAAAGGGTCAAGTATTTGGAACCGTTTATGGAGATATTCACAGATGTTCTTGGAGATGCAATGTTCGACTTAATATTTGAATATATTTGGATCTTCCATAGGGAAAATTTTTGTTATTTTTAGATCCTATAATACTCTATAACACGCAGCTATAAGGCCACTCTTAGCTAATAGTATGAAATAAACTATGTGTTTAGACAAGGGTATACATATATCATATGCATCCGGGATTTTATCCTACCCACTCGTTCGTCCCTCTCATCCAGTTCAATCTCCCCTTCCCTTGTTGTTAAATCTCTACTATGTGTTTGTTCTCCGGAAACATTCATTTAAAATGTTTTCAAACTCTAGAAAAAGAAAATTATTTTTGTCTTCTTTAGGGTTCAATTATTGTGGTGCTACAAGTAGGGGTCAATCATTTTAGCGGAAGGGTAGATTTGTTCTACTAAAGTGTTGCAATTTAGGGGATTAATTTATGATTTTTAAAAACTTTAACGTTGGTTCCACCTTTATTCTTTTGATATGCTAATTAGGTGTCTTTTAGGGTTATCAAATAAAGAAATCTTTCCTTTTATATAAATTGTTTTGCAGCTGAATTTAAGAAATTTTATAAATTATTTAGCATTATCATTTTTTATCTATGTCGATGGCTTGGGAAATTTAAAAAAGAAAAAGTGTTTAAAATTTTATTTATAAATTGTTTGAAAATGGTAAAAAAAAATTAATTGGGAAATGCACTCAAGATGCAAAAAAAAAAAGTTATTTCATTTATATAGTATAACAGATGATTTTTATGTGTTTTGTCAATTATTCATAAGTTGTAAAGTTTTAACTCTTTTGTCCAAATTATAAAATAAATTTTCTTAAAGGATCTCCCAACCCCGATAAAAAACTTATAATTTTCCATCAAAGAAGTAAATTGGTAAATTTTTAAATGTTGAGGAATTTCAAATTAGTTTGTCATAAAAGTTAAAAGAACATAACAAAAGGAAAATTTTGAATAAAATTATCTATATACTCCAAATATGAATGTTGTAGTATTATATTTTGAATCGGGTTGACAATGTCACAAAAGTTTAAAAACAAAGAGGCAAGTGATATTAAAACTTTAGGGGCGCTAGATGCTATTGTCAGAAAACTTAAGGGAGGTTTCTGAAATTATCCTTCTATACACACAATACTTTGGATTTTTTTTTTTGGGGGGGTTTCAGGACCCCATCTTATCCAACGATGGCCTTTCGATCATCCCAAGGGTCCCCTTTTCGAGTTTCAACTTTCAACATCCCAAACGGTCTCTTGCATTTCTTTCTTTCTCCGACCATTTCTACAACAGAAGAGTCTTCCCTCGAAACCAGGCCAGGCCGACATCATCACATCAGCAGAGGAAACTCAACGAAATGGGGGTTTGCAGAATTATCTTCTTGAAGCCACCAGCACCAGTTTTATCATCAGCACCTCCATTGAATTCACAATTAATAGTACATTCTTGCAATAACATCTATAGCCAGCAAGAGCAATAAGAAGCAAACGAAACTCTGCAATCTTGTAACTTCACTTGGATTGCATTCTCATGATGGAAAAAGATTCACGGGGTGTAAGAAGAAAAGGGGAGCTCAGAATTGTTAGCATCATCATCATCATCATCAAGCAATGTACCTGCACCATTCTGGGATAGTTGGCACCTCAAAAGGGCTCTCAAGCTCCTTCCCTCAGCGACATTTTCTGGCCTTCTGCAGGTTACACACTACAAAAAAATTGACAGAATCAATTGTTCAATTTTACTATCACCTGCAAGACAAATGCATTATTATAGTCGACTTTTTCTCTCGTTCTTTAAAAGGCCTAGTAGTGTAATGAGTTATTGTTGTTATCTATCAAGAAAGTTCAATTGTGACTGCTTTTGTAGCTAGAAAGTATGATGCGTATTTTGGATGTTCTAGGATATGATCTTCTTTTTGTTGTCTTTTTCTGATATTGATGTACATTGATTAGCTAGTGATGGTAATATGTTGGTAAAGGACTCATGGTTGAAGTTTTTATGTACAAATCAGGGCGTTTGCTGCAATGGCAATACTAGGAAAGATTGACCAAATATTGGCACCAAAAGGAATTTCAATGACTATTGCCCCACTAGGAGCTGTTTGTGCAGTCCTATTTGCCACCCCCCTCTGCTCCAGGTGCTAGGGTACTGTCTTCTTCCCTCTCTGTTAATATCTTCACTAACTTTGTTTGTTGTATTGTAAGTCATGGACTTTCATGTATAGATTAAAGTCATACTAACAAAATGTCCTTGGCTGGGTGGACAAGGATTCAATTTAATCCCACATTTATTTATTTAGTCATGACTTGAAGAAGGGTGGCCTTATTTGTGATAACCAGTAATCAGGTACTTACAGAATCTGGTAACATGACATCAACAAGTTCAAAACTAGAACCAAGCACTTCTGAAAATCATGTGTCAAAAGTTATATCTAAAGAGCGACTTTGGAATGAATTCTTCGTCAGTCTTTTTATTTGAATCATTTTGCATGTAACCTTGGTAGCTGATTAAAGAAGCTTATCATTGATTATTAGATTAGTTTAGACAAATTACTGTTTACTAGGATGTCGTGTCTATGTTCCCACATTGGATTGTTTACTTGAAAGTTGCAACTTCCTTTATCGGTTAATGGGGATTCTGTGATGTATTGCTGCATACGTGATTTTATGTATGTTAGTTATTTAAACTTTGTGCATTTTGGTATGCCAGGAAATACAAGATACATTGAATGCTGTTTAAATACTCTGAACCTTGACGAGTGAAAATAATGCTAGTTGAAGCAAGTTATTCAAAAGTTAAAGAAACATATTTCCAAATGCTCATTTACAAAATTTGATGCTTGTTTCGGGCACATTCTGGGTCTAGTGACATCACAGGTTTGAGAGGTGTGTTATTTCAATATTTGAGGTTCTGATTGTGCTAGTAATATTTGAAATAAGTGGTTACCTCCTCTCTTTGAGTTCGCCAGGCCGAGGAAATACAAAAACTGTAACATGACAAAATGCCACAACTTACACAACAGAATATGGATTGGATGCTTTTGCTCTGTTTTACTTGTAGACTAAATCAAAGAGATGAAGATGTATAATGCATTTTGCAGTAAGATATACATGTGCAATCGTGCATCAACAATAAGAGGGGCATCGTAAAATGTCCCAGATTTCTTTTCTTTGTATTGGCCGTGCTTAATCTAACTTTCAACTCAGAGATTTTTAGTTGCTTAATGTGGATAGTAGAAAAGGTAATGAGGAACTTGTCCTGTTGATTGCCATCTAAAATGATGGTGGAAGTCATTTTCACCTTAAAAGGAATCCAACAAGCACTGAGAGCATTTCTTATCAGTATAATGTTTGGCAGTGTAGCATTGACTAGATAGAGCACATAGAAAGTACTACAGAGCCTTCCTATCATAATCTGTGCAATTGGAACTTGATAGCAGCATTACTTTTGAAGTTGACTTACTGGATAACTTCCACAAAAAACCTGAAGTACTCGTTCTTTGAAAGGGAAGTGCTGTATATGGCTCTAGTAGCAGTAAAGGAAAATTGAAAGTTGTTTGGAGAAATTAGACTCAAATGTATGGTTCGATAGCATCTCCGCACATGTCCCCTATATGCAGTATTTACTGGTGGCTTTAGTGACCTTTATATGATCTATGCATGCATCTAACTGCTATCAGCACTGAAGTTCAGAACAAACAAAAAAGCAAGTCATTGAAACATATAAGCGTGGGAAAACAAAAAAAAAAAAGATTTTTTGGCATGGAAGATGGAGAACATTACCTGTTTACACTTGTTTAAAGATATTAATGGTTGGCTTTCTTGTAAGAAGTAAGCCCTAATGTTATGTAAGATGCTCTTTTTGCTCCCAAAGAAAAAAAAGGATGAAGTAAACTGTGAGAAACATAGTTCCATTCTTGAGGATGTGGACCAATGTCATACATGTAATTTGATGCCTTATTACACTGTATGTCAAGAAAAGATCATTACTGATTTTTGTTGTCTTTAATATAAATGTGATGACCTATTATCTAATCCTGGTGAGCCACTGGTGAAAATCTCCAGACTGAATTAAGTCTGTGGGACCATCTTCAGTTATCCAAATAGATTTGACCGTTGTTCAATGGAGTGCGTCTTCCAAAAGATTAAGCTGTATTTCTCTTTTCTTGTACAAGTTTATTCCAAAAATTGCTCCATTTTCCGGTCATTTTTAAGACATGCATACAAAGTGAGCACCTCAGAATAGGACCATCTTCAAGTACTTTGCCTTTAATATGGATTTGGTGTCTGAACCTAAAAGAAATGACAACCAGTTGCTTGCCAACATTAAATATCCACACCAAATAAATGCAACGGTTAAGAAATGCCTGGCCTCATAAAACGTAAAGACCTTCTGTCATTACTTATTTGGTGTCACTTTGGCTACAATCTTATAGTGTGCTAATCCTTCTATAGGGAGTTTTGTATCCAGGCAACAGCCAAATACTTATGTATGCTCCCTCAGTTATATTGGAAACCATAATCATTGATGACTACATGTGTTACCTTTTATTTTGTTTCTAATTTTGACTATTTGATAAACAGAGAGCTGTAAAGAATCAGTTGGAAATTAATTTTGCTGCTATTTCCAAGTTTTAGGATATTTTGCTTGAGTATGCTATGTTTTCTAATGTCTAGTTCCCCTAAAATACGCGAGATATCTGAGTTTCAAGTTCAACTGTGCAGAAGTACAATCTGTTCATGGCTCAAATTGGTTGTGCAGCTATTGGTGTTTAGCCTTTACAGTTTTTTGGTCCAGGATGGTTGGCTAGGAGCAGTGGCCTAGCCGCAGCCATAGCATTCATGATCTGCACTCGTGCAGTACATCCACCTGGTATCTAACTAAACACTCACGAATCTCAGTAGCCTTTGCCTGCCAAATCTTGTTCTTGTTCTAAAATGGACATCATATGTACTAATGGCAGCTGCCGGCTTACCTCTGTTGTTCATTGATGCTCCTAAACTGCATCGCCTCAACTTTTGGTACGCTCTGTTCCCCGGGCTGCCGCATGCATTCTCTTATGTTTAATTGTAAGTTTTCTTCCTTTCTATCATCCAAATGATTTTCTTTTCTGTGGTGTTCAAAGTATATTAACGGTTTCTCTTAGCAGCCAATGTGCATTTCATATAGAAATCAATAGCTCCATTTTGCTACAAACTGCTTGAGCTTCTGCATTCCAGTAATGGCATAGCTCAGTTTCTTCCTGCTTCTCTCTTTACCTCTTTTTACTTCAAACAGAACCTTCTCTCAGATGCTTTTGTATTCATGTGTAACTGTTGCTTGAAGGAGGATCAGGTAGGGTTTGATTCATCTGGCACATATGAATATTTGTCCAAAACCTATGTTCATTCATGCATCCAGAAACATGTAGTGCTTGCATCCAGAAACCTATGTTCTCATGTTACTTTATTTTCACACTGATGCAGCAAGAGATGGTTTGTTACCTGAAGGATAATTTCAAATTTTGATATGGGAAAGTCCTCAATGCCAGAAGTCATAAAAATTTTGCCACTCCATTCAATAATCAAAGAGGAAGAGCTGGGCAAAGTTTCATGACTTCTATTTCTTGTATATAGTCAGCTGATCAGGGATTGAATCAACAATGAGGAGAATGGTTTCCTTTTCTTCTCCCACAGCTGACTTGATTTTTATGATTCTGTGCATGAAATTGTACTCCAACAATGTTTCAAACAAGAGGATCAGCATACTGTGACAAATCTCTAAATGGAGATGTCTAGCTATAGCAATTTGTTATTGTTTAACCATTAAAAAAAATTACATTAGAAGATTTTATATTATATATATATATATATATTATTGACTAAGATAGCTGAATTACCCCTTGTCTGGAGTTAATCACCTTCAGAAAAACACATAACAATTAGAAAAGGGACATCAAGAAATATGATCATTTGCAAACAATATGTAGAAAGGATCAAACAATACAATCATGAAGAAATTTAAATGAATGATGAACATAACAAATTACCTTTACAAAGAAACTGTCCTCAAACGAAAATGTTCTCAGTCAGGGAAGAATGTGGGAATTTTTTTTAAAAATAAAATAAAAATTTAGGAAGAATATAATCAGCTATAATATATCAAGGAAGCATCAACCTTGATTCATTTTCATGGTTAATTTTCATCCAAGAATTTTTTAGGTAGACATGGTTTGCTAATTAGCCTTAAATTGGGATTGGGATTGAGAATTGAATCATATCATTGGACAAGTGACTGATTGATCACAAAGAAAGAATAAAATAGATACTGTGGCTAAAGTTGACATTTATTTATTTATTTATTTCTTTTTGGCTAAAGTTGCCATATGATCTATAAATAGATGATAGAGTGATATGTATCTTATTTATCTTTTTTAAGGTAAATGATATTTACACTCTAAAAATAGTTTTCTGACTACACTCAGTCTGACACTTTATTTATTAAAAGAAAGTGAAGTGCCAGAGAATTATTTTGGAATGCAAATACCATTTGCCTTCTTTTTAATAAAACATAGTGCTAAAATATTTGAATTCGATGGTATTTTAGGTTTTCATGTAGAAGAATTTATTCCATATTTATATTAGCAATCTTCAATTTTTGTATAAGAATGATCTCTTTCGTCTTCAATTGAGAAATAAGAAAGTCAAGGCTAGTGCTAGAATTTGGAAATCTCTTAGCAACAATCACCAAGTATAAGTTTCAATCGTTTTTTAATAATTAAATAACTCAAAATCAATATTCTGCCTTAAAAAGAAGAGTAAATTTTATATACACTATCAGTGTATATATTATTACGGTTGAATGGATAATACACAAGCAAATTTTGAATTTTAAATTCCAAATTTTGCACATGTGTCATATATCTAATGGTGATCGTATATACAATAACAGTGTATATAAGATTAATCCTAAAAAGAATCATAAACATAAAGATTTAGTTTAACAAAAAAAGAAAAAGAAAAGAGGACTGTGGATTTGGGTCTCATTTGAAGGGCTGGCTGCATTTAGTATGATATGATCAAAACCTACTAGTATATTAAAAAAAAAAATTGTACATCAATCAACAGTGTATGAAAAAATTACTCATAAACAATCAAAAATTACAAAAATACTTTGGGTGCCATTTGTCATCAAAGAATTCAAAGAAAAAGAAAATCAATGAAAAGAATAAAATACTAGTACTTATACTATCAAAGAATCAACAGACAAACGAGTACATGGAAGATAGTTGAAAGTCGGGAGGGCCCAAGCTCCTGTGGACCGCAAAACCAAACAACCAATAGGAGAAAAGACAAGTCTGCAAGAATTGCCACGTAAATGAAGCAAAGTCCACATCAGGTGTGGTCCTGCAAAACGTAACTAAGGAAGATTCCAAAGTACACTAGTGAGTTTTTGCTAGGTGGACGGTGTCCTTGATTGTGATGGGTCATGATCTATGGTCTTTGAAGGCAACTGCTGTACAATAGCATTGCCCACCATGGCAAGGTTATTTGGCTACTTGTGAGGTGAGGTGAGGTGAGGGTGAGATCAGATCAGGTGGCTGACCAAGTCTTGTTGGGTAAAACAGGATTTAATTTGATAACTGATCTAGATCGTTGATCATTTGTATGGTGAGACGTTAGAAATTTGATCTAGGCAAAGACTAGATCTTAGTTAGTATTACATTTAGACCCAAAAAAAAATGCAGTTAGCGTTAATTTTTTGTCCACAAGATTTAGCTTAGTTGGACATGAACAATGGTGCAAATGAGTGAGTTCTAGCTGAAATTCAGATTTTTCGAGTTATTAAAATTGAGTTCGAACTTGATTTAATTTTTGCTTACTCGAGAGTCGACTTGAACTCAATCAAGCTTAACTAGTATAAGTTAATGTCTTACACTATGATTTTAGCAAAAGATTTGATAGACATGTCACGCTAATAAATATCCAAAAAATTGAAGATATACATATAGCAAAAGATTTACTTCACACACACACACATATATATATATGTGTATATATATATTTTAAGATTGATTAAGTTTTATTAAACTTAACAACCTTTGAGCCTCCCTTAGATGTTGAATTCATCAAACTATTCGAGATGCTCAAACTTGGCTCGAGTTCGGTCGCACTCGAATTTTGACCAAGCAAACTCATGAAAACCTGATTGAGTTCAATTTATTTACACCTTAGATGTAGCTATCTTTCGTATGATCAATTACTCTCTCTGACTATCCTGATTATTTGATTTTGCTCAAAGTTCAAGAAAACTGTAGTTGTCAAATGCGATAGAGTCGAATATTAATTGCTTTTAAAGGAAGGTAGCAAGTATATTAGGATATTTCAATGTAGAAAGTATGTCATGCTTACTACATAAGACATACATACGATGGAGGGAATATTACATTTCCAGTTAGGGTAGGGCTCATACAATCTTTTTCTTTTTCTTTTTCTTTTTTTGGTTCTTTGATTTTCTTTTCTAATGACCCTTTCATTTTCTTGAAAGGCTATCATCATACACGATAAGCACTTGGCCCGTAAGATACAGTAGAACAGGTGACACTTTGCATTCAATGGTTGAAGCCGTCAAGCAAAGGTTTTAAAAGAAGGCTGGGAGCCCCAGTGGCAGACTGAAAAGGGACAAATGGAAAAATAAAAGTGATCATGTTAAAGATAACAACAAATTCATGTCAAGGGGACTAGAAACAAGAAAATTCAAAAAGATTTTTTTTATTATTTATTATTGTAGGGTAGAAAAGATTTTGGTCTTGAAGCCAAGCTCAAAAGTAAAGAGGTACAAGTAACTCTTTTTTTTAGGCAAATTTGGTACATGGGATGGGGGGATTAGATTAGGTTCCTAATCTAATTCAAATGTTTGGTCCCAAAAGCTTAGCAATTTTTTTGTCAGATGGGGATTCTGAAAGAAGATCTATTGCTGACAAATGATGCTTGTTGACACCAATACAGAGAAGATAAGTTTGACTACTAACCAATCTAGCGTTTTGATACCTGAAGTGCTATGGCAAGCAAGTTGTCAAACAGGCCAAGAATGGGGGATTGCAAAAGCATGTTAGATGCTTCCATAAACATGGCAATAAACATGATGGGATTCCATTTAAGTTTTTATCAGATCATTTTGCATAAATCCTTAGCCATGTTAAAATGAACAGATTGCCCAAGGAACTGCTCATCCGTTGCAAACAATGGAATAGTTCTCAGGAACTTTCCAGCTTTAGATCAGGGTTCTCTCCGTCCATGCTACATGTGCACGGAATAATGCAAGGAATAAGTTATCCATTTTTGCATCTTTAGGACTTGAGAACTTAGACTGGAAACTCAGACGAGATTGCATAACGCTTAGATGCCTGCATTTCATGCAAGTTTATGGGGAAATATACAAATACAGTAACAAAAAGTGTCTTTCATTTCCAGATTACAGAAAAAAGCAGAAATCAATATTCTAAAACACTGACCAGAACCTACCTCCACCACTCTGGATTGGAGCCATAGATTCCAACTTATTGCTTATAGACAAAACTACTACATTCTTCTTGACGCAAGAAAAGTGAACAAAAGCAAGATATGGAGCTATTCGTGATTCAGTATGACCAGAAACCGAATGCCTGATCTTCAACTGGAAATCCATAGTAACATGAGCTTTGAGGGTCGTGATAATCAGAATCTTCCATCTTCAGGAAAAGATATGCTGGATGCATTAGAGTCTTAGTTATGTCATCTTCTTCATCCTGAGATAGATCAGACTGATCCTGTTCCAAGGCATATGAAGAATCACCTGGTTCCAGGAGAGAAGAGTGAACTCCATCAGTGTAATGAGGGCTGTCTGAATCCAATACATCACTTTTAGCAGAGCTTAGATCTTCTTGCTTCAGAGCCACAGCTGATACTTTTGATACTTCATCCTCGCAAGCTGAATCAGCAGTGGATCCTTTTGCCGGTGCAGCAGAGAGGCTGCTGCTATGAGACAATTTTGAATTCTCATTCTCTTTTTCTTTGAGAAGAGCTTCTCTGCAATGTGAACAACCTGAGTAAATTTGATAAATTATATTAGCACAGTTGAAAGCTCTAAATTAAAGTGCAAGACTAATATTTGAGCAACAGACGGCTATTACCTCAGCTTTTAGCTGCTCTTTCTCCTTCAGAAGATTGTCATAATCTGCTTTCAGGTTATCATAGCTAGCTTGCAATGTCTCATAGTCTTTCTCCAGCTGCTTTGTCTTCCATCGTGCACGACGGTTTTGAAACCATACTGCAATCTGCCGGGGTTGCAAGCCAAGCTCCTTAGCAAGTTCAGCCTTCCTTTCCGGTTTCAAGTTTGTTCTCGTCCTCAAAGCTCTTCTCCAGAAACAGAACTTGGTCTGCAGTAAGCCGCCTCTTCTTTTCTGGTTGTCGAAAGTACTCCTCCAATTCCTCATCCACTCTCTCCTCTTGATCATACGAGTGATAGAATGAGTTGTTTGATCTCTTCCGCCCATTAACATCTTCAAAGCTTACCATTGATCGGGAACCTAAAATCAAGATAAAAACTGTAAGACTACTTTGCACGTGATCATGAAAATTGCTAAACCATTTCACCAATCTTTAAAAGCAGATCATCCTACTTTTTTCTTCAATCATTATTGTTCATGGACATAAATAACCACAGGTTGCTTTACACAAAAGGAATTAATCTTTGTGACAGGTGAAGAAACTTTTCAATCTGCTTCCAACACCTTGAGTTAAAAGATACTTGACAGATTCAACGAAAGAGCAATCAAAAATGATTTTTTTTAGATGAATTTAGATTAGATGCAGTCGTATATAGAGTAAATGGAGCATACGGAACACATCTATTCAATCGTGTTAATTAAGCCTACTAACTGCTTAAATATACAAGGATAAAACCCTGGATTCTTGGACAAACACGAGAGAGACAAAAACATTGACTTTAGCAATCTAATTCCAATTGCCGATCAGTCTATAGGCTACTACTAGCAGTGAAACAGGAGTTGACTCATGGGTAGAAAAAACTTCCATTTATGGAATGGATAGGCAAAACATAAAAGACTCAAGTCCACATGAATAAGATCTTTAGTCCAACATCTAGCAGAATGATCCAATAACGCAATATTAAGGCATTGATTATCAAAACAAGACAAAGAAGGCAGTAAAATCAAAATTCCACATATCCAATACCAGAAAAAGAAATAGAAGAAAACAACCACCAAGCAGCACAAATGAATCAACAATCAACAAAAAGTCAACGCCAATTGAGAGATAGAATCTGAAGCAATTTTTTACCAAGAAAAGAAGGCGAAGAGCTGGACATGAAGAGGGAATCATGATGAGGCTGAGACGATGAAGAGCAACCAACTCTTTGATTCTGAAGCAAAAAACCTACTCATATTCGAAGCACCACCAGCGCCACCCTGGCCATAAACCAGAGTCCTACCTGCCATAGCTGCTAGTTCTTGGGAGTCCAAAGATGGGATTTTTACACCCTTGTTCACTCTCCTCAAGCTGCCAGCACCCTTCACCACCACCTCAATAATCCCTTTATCTTTCCTTACAGGGATATATTTCTTAAAGCACAAAGATTAGATTTTTCTTTTCAATCTCAAGGAGCTGCTGCCATAGTATTTGAACAGCTAATTCCTCACCAACCGTTTTAAAATATCTTCTTGGGATTGTCTAGTTTTGCAATTATATGTGAAAAAAAAAAGGCTTAATATTTGTGGCGAAAGAAGCTAGTGATGATGATCTCTGTGATGTGAGAAGTGTGAGAACACCTGCTGCCTGTAACAACATCCATCATCGATTTTGCACCCGTTTTTTCACAAGTCTCGATTAAAAAGAGATATAAACAAAGAGGAGTGAGAGAAGAGGCAAAACAGATGGACAAAGGGAGTTGAAGACTTGAAGGTGAAGTGGATGAGAGGAGAGGAGAGGAGAGGAGAGGAGAATGATTTCTGGTTAAAAAGCCTGTTCGATTGTTTTTTGGAACTTTATTGTAAGAGTAGTGGAAAGTCTCGAGGTTATAAAGGGGGAAGTGATATTTGTGGAATTGTGCTCGAAAATTAGCCTTTTGAACTTCAAGGAGTCATATTATTCGGTGAGTGAATTGAGAGAGATTAAAATAGGAGTGCGAATATCAATTCCCTATAAAATGGGTGGGTTGCGAGAGCCAATTTTGTGCATTGGGCAAATTATGGAAAAGAGTCCCTAATGTATTGGTAAAGTTTTATCTATGTCCTTAACATATCGGGTAAATCAATTTGAATTTTTGTCCTTGGCCTCGAAATAATTCGTGTAATAGGTTGTGAAGTAGCACAAGTGACCAAAATGAGAAAACATGTGGCCTTGTTCTAGTTGGTTTCAGATTCTGCAAATTTTGATTGGGAAAATTGATCATAGATAATAATCAGAATTCGTAAATGTTACTTTTTAATAGGTTATAAATTTTAACTTTTTTGGTTGTTGCAAAATTTATAATCTAAATATAAAAATAAATAAATATATAAAAAAATTAATTACCAAAATCATAATATATAACCATTTAAAATAACCAATCATAAATAAACCCAATGACTCGTTACACTTTGAATAATAGTTTAGATAAGGTATCTCCATAACTTTCTCGACCTTTTGGCTAAGATTGAGTGTATATCTTTCCGATTGAAACTTTAAGCCAATATAAGTTAATAACATTGGGAATATCTATTCTTTTTACTTACTTTTTTCGTGGGAAAATTCATAAGTATTGAGGCCAAGGACCATTATGATGTACTTCGAAATTTTGGAGACCAAACTGCTTCATTTGAAATGTTAAAGGCCTAAGATGAAATTCAAGAAGAGGTTAGGGACTAAAATCAAACAATTGGCCCGTTGGGGCTTTGTGATATGGATGAAAGACTTTGATGGCAAATAAAATGATATGATATTGATAGTGGGTTCGAACTCAGGAAGACATGAGTAGGCCCTAGCAGCTGTACGGCTAACATTTTTGGGAATTCTTAGATCTGCTTACTATTGTCAACTGAGTTTAATGACCATAATACCCCGCTCCAACAAATTTGATCTCTTATTAAGTAAGATGCTGTTTGAGGACTTAAATTTAATATATTCACGTCTTAACATGTTGAAATGCATTTTATAACAAAACATAGAGCATCTAAGATTAATTAAGTAATACTAAATTTTTTGAAAAAAACTTATTTTAAAGAATAAGTGATAAACTATTCAGTTATCACTTAATATGATATACATTTAAATGTATCAAATTTAGTACTTAACAATTCCGTAACTTAACAGATTTAGACTTTTAAATTTCAGTTTTCAGATTTCAGTTTTATCAAACGCCATCCTAAGCGTCTATAGAGGAATTTGTGAATTCTTGTTCACTAAAATGGAGAAATGGCTATCGAGTTGCTTAAGTAACTTGTAAGCTCAGAGGGGAGTTGATATCCAAAGCAAACTAACATTCCAAAGAGATATCTTTTAACTATTTTAGTGGTTTTCACATTGCTATGGTTTTGGATGGAGTACATTAGTATTTAATCAATTTCCTTAAAAAATAAACATACAAAATTACTGCACCCGTGTGTCAGTTTCTTATAGCATACGGAAAATGACAACATTTAGTGGTGCCTTAAAAATAGCTTCTCTAGTGATGTTAGTATATTAGAGAAGCAAAAAAAGAAAACAATAGCTATCAATCCATATTTTGAGCATCAAAAGACTAATGTCTAATGATATTACCATCTGTCAAAATTAAGTGTAAAATCAACACACATCACCGTAAGCTTTCAAAAATTTGCATGACTAGAGAAATAGCCACATATATGCTCATTGGCGTAAGTCATGATACGCGATAAAACCTACTTATTTCGTATTTAATACTAAGTTTAAGTCTTTAAATTTAGATAATTACTTGAAAACTATTGATAAGTAATACATAGTTTTGGTTAAGAAAATCAATTAATTAAGTGAGCAGACATAAAAGACCTCAGAACCCATCTTTCATCCTTAAGTTTAATTAGCAAGTTTTTGTATCTATACATTAAGCACTCATATAATGTGAACCTAATGTCATGTGGAATTGATTAGTCCATGAACTTAATAATTTTGAAACTATAAGAAATTCGTATCACACGGTTAAATTACAAAAGTTCTATGATAATTATTTCTAACCTTTGTAGAATTAAGGCTTTCTGGACATCAGAAGAGTAGGTTAAACAAACCTTTGTTTTCACGTTTTCTCTTTTTTGCTCTTCGTATGCTTGGATGATAACAAGAACATCAAGAGTTGTATAGATTCTTCAAGTAAAAACCTTGGTGTATAGGATTCAACCTGAACCCTAAACTTCAAATAATGAAACAAAAAATCTAATAAATTAAAACTACAAAAGTTTCCATTCCTAGCTTAATGTTCTTAGTAATTAGGGGTTTAGACAAGTCCAATCAACCCGAACACCCTAATGTTCAAATTTGTTTGATTGTTTTAACGAGTTTGAAATTTTATTCAAGTTTGATCTGTTTACTTGTTGAATCGAGTTAAACGAGTGTTTTTTTTTTATCGAACTTGAATAGTATTAAACATAAAATCCTGTTCAAAATTGATTTGACTAATTGACGAATCAAACTTGAACGAGATCTTATCAAGGGAGTTCGATTCCATTTGTAATAAGCTCACAAAACAAAGTCTAACATGGCAAATGCAAGGACAATGTTGTAAATGGCAACCGATGTAACGTAGGCGTACATGACAACAAGGCAGTAGAGAAAGCAAGTGAAAAAACAAATCATTTTGTCCAATCTATCGCTGTCTAAGAGTGGGGAATGAGAGAGCATCAGAAATTTTCTTTTATTTCTGCCATTAAAAAAAAGAGAAACCAATAGGGTTTTCTAAATTCACAGGCCGCGACTTAAAACTTCAGATCACAGAGGATTAGGAAAGAGGATTAGGAAATGAGTTAAAAGGTTATAGCGATAGGGAAAATACGAGTAAATCTTGATGAGGCTTCGATCTTAACTTGGCTGGAGCTAGTCAGCTAGGATAAAAATAGTAGATCATTTTGTAAATTAACCAAACCAAAGTGAAGCAATTTTTTGTGTATTATTCAACAAAAATGTGATTTTATACGCATTTGTTAAGTTTCAAGAAATACATATGAGAAATGAACATTTTTAATCTCGACTTGAGTGTAAAAAAAAAGAAAAATACTAAACTAAGGGCCCGTTTGGGGTTGTGGTAATTTACTGAAAAGCGCTTATCTAATAGAATTTTTAATAAAAATACTTATTAAGTTTTTAAGTGCTTTTAAATTTATTGTTTGGAGACAATACATAGTTCAATAAATGTTTATTGTATTGGATAATGTGTAATTTAAAAAATTTTAAATATATTTATCTTTTTATTTAGTTAATAATATAGGATAAAAATAATTAAATTTAATATTTTATTTTTTAAATCACAAAAGTTACTATAAAAGCATCAAATTTGAGTTTTACTAAAAGTACTTTTCACACCAAAAGTTCTACTTCTGATTCTATGGAATGATATTCACGAAACACCTTAAAAACACTTTTAACACTTAAAAAAGTGTTTTTTGTTTTTTATCAAAAGTACTGCAATCGCAAATGAGGTCTGAATACAGTTTTAAATTCATTAAGAAATAAGCCAAGTTTAATCATCAAAATCGGCGGATTCCACTAATGACCATTCCGCCTATTAAAGGGTCAACAATGCGAGTCTGGGGTGCATGAAATGAAGTCAGCCGTTAGGTCATTAGCCTATCGCCACTCGACACCTCTTTGCCTTGTCCTTCCCACCATGGCTCCCCGATGCTCCTCATACAGCCCCCCTTTCTCGCCACTCATCCTTGGTCAGTCTCTCACACAAAATTTCTAGGCCAAATTAAATTAAGGGTTAATTCTACTTTGTACCCCTTAATTAAACCCGAATTCTCACTTTGATTTTTAAACTTTAAAATAAGACACTTTAATTCCTAAATTATAAAATTTATCATACTTTAAACTCTAATGTATAAAACTTATCTATTTCAGTCCCTAATACATAAAATTTGCTCCAATTCAGCCCCTAAAGCATGCCACTTAGGCATAAATTTTGTCTCACCTCCTTGATGATGTTACTTAAGTGAGGCAAATTTTACAGTTTAAGGATTAAAGCATCCCTTATTAAAGTTTAGAAATCAAAGTGGAGAATTCGGATACTGCTGAAGGGCACAAAATGGAATTAACCCTCAAATTAAATAGAGCCAACACAACCGTTGAATTTTAAATTTTGTCTCACTTCCTTAATGATGTTACTTAAGTGAGGCAAATTTTACAATTTAAGGATTAAAGTATCCCTTATCAAAGTTCAGAAATCAAAGTGAGAATTTGGACACCGTTGAAATTAACCCTTAAATTAAATAGAGCCAAACACAACTGATGAATTTATACATATATACATTTTTTCCGTGCTAGATATATTCGAGATGTATGCAACAAAAAAGGCAAATAGAATTCTACCGAAAAAGAAAAAGAAAAAGCAAAAGAAATATGAAAGAAGTCTTTGTCAAATTGTCTTGAGAATGGTTTTTCAAGGGTAAAATTCCTAAAAAGTTTTTAATCGTATAAAGTCGTATTGTGGATTGGGTTGGTGCATGAATGATTAATAGGCAGAATATATGGTGCTCATTAAAAGCTCCAGGTGTACGTTCCAATTTTATCGTTATCTCCTTAAAAAGGACATTAGAGCTCCAAGTGTTAAAAAAAATCAAGTTGAACAAGTTCCCGAATCATTGCTAGAATCTGACTTAATACTGATCTGGATACATCTAATACATCCTAGCAAAATGTTCCATATCGAAAAAGTTTGGTCCGAAAAGCTACTTTGGAGCTAAAGTACAGTCGATCAAAAGTCTCAAAAGACTAATGCTTCTTATCTTATTCTTTGTTCTTCACGCAGAAAGAAAATCCATTACGTGGTAAGGTCAGGTTTTTGATAATTAGCCATGGGAATGTTTTGGTCGTGAAGGCTCTTTAGAGGGAATTTCTAAGGATTCGATTAGTTTTAGATATTATACTGCATTGCATTTGCTAATATCCCAAAAAAAAAATATATAAATATATATATATATATAATATTCTATTCGCGAATCAGGAACAAAAAAAGAAATGAAAAAAGGATAGAGACTCAGTAGTATTTCTTGAAATACTTGCTATAATTCTATTGTGTATTTGCATTGAGCTGAGGTTTATTTTGTTTTCTTGGCTAGCTTCTCAAAAACTGTAGTTTTAAGGGTAAAAAACAAAAAAACTTCTGTGGTAAACCTAATACACAGAAAAATTCCCCATGGTTTCAAAATATATAACACGATCCCTCATGCTTTGAACTAAATTGTAAAGATGACGGAATCCGTTAAACTTAACGGAAATGACTTATTGGAACCTAAAAAAAAAATTTTATACCTAATTTTTATCAAATATACCTATTCTACCCCTTAACCCTCAATTCTCTCTATTTAGAGAATTAAACAAATGATTTTTTTGAACTGTCTTTTGCTTAATTATATCAGAGCATTGACTTATTGGAACCTAAAAAAAAATTTTTATACCTAATTTTTATCAAATATACCTATTCGACCCCTTAACCCTCAATTTCTCTATTTAGAGAATTAAACAAATGATTTTTTTGAACTGTCTTTTGCTTAATTATATCAGGGCATTTTGTCATTTCGTCCATTTCCGTTAAGTTTAACGGATTCCGTCACCTTTACAATTTAGTTCAAAGCATGAGATGTCGTATTGTATATTTTGAAACCATAGGGGGCTTTTCTGTGTATTAGCCTTACTACAGGGGGTTTTTTTATTTTTTACCCTAGTTTTAATGATTGTGCTTTTGGGGCCAGCACCCAAAAACAAAAGAAGAAGGATTGACGTGTCTGACTTGTTCTTGATGTTTATTGTAACTGATTATATATTCTGATTTTGAATAATTATTTTTGTGATGTTCTTGTTTACTCTTGTGTTTAAATTATAAATTTTTAATAACCTAAAAGACTAAAATTCATAATCAACTAAAAAGTAATTTTTCCTGATGCTTACTTTATTATTATTATTATTTTGTAATTACTTTGCATAGTCAAATTTTGCAAAATCTAAAACAAGCGAGAACAAGGCTGATGAACTATTCGAGAAAAAGCAATCAAAACATTTAGCAGTGAGGATTCTTTCAACATTTGACAGCAAAATCGGTTTAATTGTTTTCTGACAGGCAAATTGAATTGGTAAAACCAAGCTTCCTCCGTGATGGTGGGATCAAAGTATTGTGTATTGAAGAGATTAGTGGAGCAAAGGATTTGCAAAAAATTGTGACTTGGCCACGTGTTGGCTTCGTACTACTGGTTATAAGCACACATTTTCTTTTCAATCCTACTTTTTTTGCTTTTTTCAAAACGATAAGATTTGTATTGATAGTCAAAGGTTGTATACTTGATGGTTATAAGCACACATTTTCTTTTCAATCCTACTTTTTTTTTGCTTTTTTCAAAACGATAAGATTTGTATTGATAGTCAAAGGTTGTATACTTGATGGTTATAAGCACACATTTTCTTTTCAATCCTACTTTTTTTTCTCGAAACCATAAGAATTGTATTGATAGTCAATGAAATCTGTCTGCATGCTTAAATTAGCATGTAGATCTTCTTTTCTTTCTTTTTGGTCTTTTTTTTTAGTAAGGAAAAGCCATATATGTTGGGATCCTTCAGTTTTTTAAATATTATAAAATTTTTTAAAAAATATTCTAAAAGGTAGTCTAATTTTTTTTAATGTTTTAAAAAATATTCCAAAATATATTTTAAAAACTCTACTACTCTTAAATATTCCAAATATTTTCTAAAAATATCCTAAAATATACTCGAAAAACTTTGCCATAGTAAAATTTTTCAAAAACATTCCCAAAAACAGCTAATCCAAACGGATATTCGATATGTACAACGAGTGCAAATAAGATTCTAAATGAGTTTTAAGTGAATCAATACTTTTGCAATGCAAGTATTCGTTGGTTTCGATGAGTATAAAATTGTATTCAAATTTTACTAATTTAATTTGTTAGTCGAGTTCAATCGGGTTTCTTATTTATGTTGCATGTAAGTTTTACATTTTATGCTTTTGTTGAATGTGCGGGTTTGAAAATTTAACTAAAGTTTATGTTCTTCATTCTTGGAATTAATTAACCGATGAACTCATACTCGAACAGACTCTTATCGAGCCAAACTCAATTCTGGTATCGAGTATGTTTATTCCTCTTTCCAATCCACATATACAGAGCATGATTCTTAATTGATGACCAAAAAGATGAAAAATTAAAAAAGACTTCGATTTGGACGCAAAACATCTCCCTGGGCTCCAATGTTCTAGCATTCATTTGGTTGGGGTTTTTTCAACGAGGCCGCTGAACTACAGGTTTTGCTTTTCGTGGACAAATGACGAACGTTGGGTCTAAACATCGAGGCCCTTGAAAGAATATAGAGGTGGCCCAGTTCGAAAGCCACTTTCTTAGGGCCTAGTCTTGCTAATTTGCACTAATTTAGCTTTGCTAGAGGTAGGAGGGAGAAGTATTGGATCCCCTAATTTTCTTTTCCTTTTTTTTATTAATACTCATGAAAAGATTAGTTTTTGGGAAAAAAATTTTTGGAATAATTTTAACATTTTTTTCTTGTATGAGTTAATTGTTAGTCTTATGTGCACTGACAATATATAAATTATCACGATTGGATTGAATGCATGATACATATGCAAAATTTACATTTTAAATTCAAATTCTAATTAGTTATCGTACATCTAATAATGATAATATATACAATATCAGTGTATAAAAGATTAATCCATGATTTTGTACCACACATGTTATATCACAAAAGTGCTACAACAAATATTGCAAAAGATCAATGACAAGTTTAACAAACGAGGGAGCTGCAAGGCAATGACTATCTTAACCAAATACTGCCATTCTCGAATAGTACATGAGCCACAAAAATACTTGATCAAAAAATTCAGTGTAGCTAGCACAACACAAACGCATTCAAGTGAAGAAAATTAACAAAGCCTAGTCTATATGGTCAAAATTTCATCTTCTCTGTTGATAATAACCATGAATATACACACACTGCCAACCCCTGTACCACACATTTGTGTGCCACCATAGTTGTTGCATCACAAGAAGTTGCATTTGCATCCTCGTGAGCCGAACCAGAATTGCTACCAGCCAGCGCCGGAGCTAACTTTGGCCATGTTAAAGTAAAAATGTCTATAGGACATGAGTTTCTTGTATCAGTTATATGATTCTCTTGTATCAATTAAGCCTAGTTAGGATTAATTATAGATCTTTCCTTATGTAAAAGTTAGTCTCGGTTCATTAGTCTAGGTCTAGGTTCATTAGTCTAGATTCAATGTATTTTAGTATATAAGCCTATATATAGGCACATCTTATTGTATTTTGACGAAGAGAAATAGATCACAATTTTCTAACAGGCCAGTACTCCAATTTTACGTATAATTTTTTGAAAAAGATTTTATTTGTACCCTAGTAATTTATAATTGTCCTACTGACCAAATAAAATTGTTCTTTTACATTTTGAGTTATAGAGAATTTTTTTTCTAGATAATTTGTTGAAAACCAATATGTGTAAGTATGCATCAGTAAAGTTATAACAATTCTTAATAAAAAGATAATTTATGTAATATATCGCTGTAATCGATGATTACAAATATAACCCTCATGGTGTAAGGAGTTAGTTTATTGGCTAGTATTTTGATTTTTTTTTTCCGTCTAACGGCAACAATCTACTCTACTCTTCTAGACAAAAAAAAAAAATCAAATTATCACTCGTGAGCACCCTTTGGAGAAGTGGGGCGGGGCGGGGGTAGGGGCAAGGACAGTTTTTGGCAACGTCCCCCTCTCCGAACCCGTTCCGTTGCCATCCCTAGTTCTAACACTAGATTTTCATAATTTGGAAATCATTGATAGCACCTAAAAGTCGAAAAAATCAGCCACCCCAAGGGCACATATCTTGTAAGAAAATTGGCATGTTACACAATTAGCTAGTCAATTATGACCTCTTTCCATCAGTGACCAATGCATAAGCAAATTCACAAGGGTACTCAGTCCTAAGTCCTGGCAAGCAATGGCTCTTAAACAGTTATAAAAAAGAAAGGGCTAAAGAAGGTTTGCAATGGCCGGCTAAGGTGTTAAACAGTCAACACCGCTACTACCCCTTTCCTGAGGTAAAGGGTCACCTCTGGTCCCAGATTTGTGAAAGGAGTGTACGTAGAAGATCCTTTGTCTAGCACCTGACAGCATATGCTATGTCCATTTCCACTATTCCCCTACATCTGTGGACTATGGTTATATGCAATTCTGTACTTTTTTTAAACTAATCAAGCACAAAAAGTGTAGAACTTTCCAAGTTCACAGTACAGTTTATAAACTTGCAGGCAAGAATTTAAGCTGATTACTACTGCTCTCCACATATAAAGTACTTAGAAATCATGATTAGCAAGGTTGAGTTTCCTACAAAAGCATGCTATAGATCAGGAAATCTCAAGGTTGAAGTGCTCTCAGGAAAGGGTGGCCTTTCTTGACACTGGTCACCATGAGAGTCGGAAATAGTGCTTTGATGAAATTTCCACTACCAGAGGTCGGTAGAAGGTTGAAGAACTGCACCATGTCACATCCACATCCAGCCTACATAACTTCAAGAATATGGCTGAAATGTGAAAGTGGAATGCGATTTTTATCCACAGGTCACCAATCATGGGAGAAAATCCCCCAACCTGGCAGACGCAGACAGGTCTGATTGTACCAGAAATGCATTACTTCAGGAAATGGGCATGCGGAAGTAGCAGAAACGTAAAGTTAGCAGTGCATGACTTTTAGGAACAGGAAGAGCTTTAGTCCATATTCTGAGGCTAGAGGCCCTTTCTTCTGCAGATAATCCCTTCAAAGTACAACAAAGTAGAGCAAGTTCTTTACAATATGAATCAGAAGAATAAATTATATCAGTAACTATGAATTTTTCATGATGTTAGCAGAATGCTAAGCCTTCAGGATATCATCTATTTATATACTAACATACAGAACTGGAAGAAAGATTGAATTTCAGGATATGCAGGTCTCGTTGAAAGAAAAATTTTAAAAAATAATAAAGTACTGGAAGAAGAAAAGAAAACAATTACCAAGATTAATATCAGACTTCACAATCAGCATCTGCATAAAATCCAATTAAAATGCTTAAACTTGGTAGCCACGGAGTAAATAATCTCTATGAAGATGACATAGTAATACTGACACGAAAAAAAGAAAACAAAGAAAAAAATGAAGTTTCTCTTTTTTTTTTTTCCGACAGTGGATAATAATCTACTCTTACTCTAACATATTCTAGGGGGGATCCAACTGGGTCTAGGTGGGGCGATGGGGACTGAACCACTATCGAACCAAACGAGTGCACTACACACCCATCTGGATTTTTGGAGAGCCACATACTGTGGAATTGGTGAGAAGCAAGGTTTGAACTCTCGCCTCCCACTCCACCAAGCCTTAATGGCTTGATGGTGGCCACCAGGCCAAAGGCTGTGAAAAAAATGAAGTTTCTTATAGAAGCAGTTATGTGGCATATTTCGGGGTTTAGAAATAAAAAGAAAGATCATCAAGTAGATTAGGTCCTTGCTTAACTTTAGGAAGCTCCCAAGTACCACTTAATTAGCAGTCATACAGCAACAAAACGGAAAGTTCGAGAAGCAGCAGCATGACATGCTTGATTGAAGGTGATGATTATACCAGCACAAAACCATTGCACTTAAATCTAGAGGGAGTATCTATATTTACAGTATAAAGATTGAATGTTCTATTCCTCCTTCCACGGTAATAATAGATTTTAGTTGACCAGAGATGGAATAAAAAATGCAGAAATCTTAAAGAACCTTTTTCCAATAGAAATAACAAACGAGTCATATAATCAGAAACATCAGAAAAAGCTTTGGGCATCATTCCCAGGAGAATGGTTTGTCCTAAGGCAACTTTTTACCTACTTTGTTATCAATAACAGCATGTATTTCATAAGGGAAAATTCACTTTTCATCCATAAACTTTGAGTTAGGGACACATTTCGTCCCCAAATTTTTAGACGCATCATATTTAGTACATGAATTAATTATTTTTTTGTCACATTTAGTCCAAATACGGTAAATTGCTTAATTTGGATAAAGAAAATCACGTGTTTGGCATGTGGCCGTTAAGTAAAACCAATTTCTCAGTCAAAATTAACGGCCACATCAGTCTTCTCCATCTAAATTGAATATTTTACCACTCTTGGGTGAAATGTGGTCCAAAATAATTAATTCATGTATTAAATGTGGTGCGTCTAAAAATTTGGAAATAAAATGTATCCCTAACTCAAAGTTCAAGTACGAAAAGTGGATTTTTCCCTATTTCATAAGCACAAAAACCACTATTGATTTGGAGACTTGTACTTGTGTATCCATAAAGGGAATGAAACCGGTACTAATGGCTGAATCACATGAAAAAGACAGGTAACTCTACCCTGGCCTCACCCAGATCATCACTAGTAAAGCAAATAAAAAACTGTCCCATGGTTCTAATCAAGGCATGTTTGAAAAAATGCATTAAAGGTTTAAATAAAACTACAGAAATCTGTAAATATGATTTCATACTTTGAAGGGTGATAATCACTCAGCTTGAGGATCTATTAGATCATGCACCTCAAAATTCTATTGCAAGCATATCCACACATCTGACCGATCGAAGCAACAAGAACACTGGATGGCCCAGATAGGAACTGATAAAATCAATTAGACCACTTGATGAGTAAGCCATAACCAGATGATTCCAGCAGCAAGAAGAAACAACTATAATGTATTTCAGAGCTCCATGGTAACAAGCTGAAGGACAGAGTCCATGTGAACTGGACAATGACTTGTAATCACCCTCCGATGATTCGAGAAAATGGCCTCTGATGAATGAAGTTGATGATTCGAGAAAATTAGGACCACCTATGTAACAAAGAAGAAAATAGTGTTCATCAGCAATAGGATGTCAAGTAGGATATACAAGATACATATTGAAGAACAATTGATTTTTTTTTTCAATCATAGACAAAAAAACAAGGCAGTTATAGCATTCTTAGAACTCCATTATGCATAGCTTTTAAAACTAACCTAATTACATCTGGAAAGGCAGCTATTCAACAGCACTAAAGCACTAGAATATAAGCATCATGAACTTGGTTGATCATCAGGCTGCACATAATGTTTCATGTCATCTCATGTTGTCCACCAGCAAATGCTTATACATGTAAGTCAAGCATCATATCATGTTGCTTATGTAGGCAACCAGCTAAGAGTAAACACATTTATGCTACGATTCCACCTGTTTAAACACCAACCTGATGCTTATACAGGTAGTCAAGCATCATATCATGGCACTTATGTAGACAACCAGCTAAGAGTAAACTCATTCATTATACGATTCCACCCGTTTAAACACCAGCCCAATAAGGGTTATTTTTTAGATCTTCAAATTGTATTCTTGTATAGGGTTTTCCTCTCATAATAAAGAACGAGTTTCTCTCCGTGGACGTAGGCTTAATAGTGGAGCGGAATCACGTTAAATATTGTGTGTCGTTTATCTTTCATACTTGTGGCTTGTTTGCTATTAAATTGTTGTGTACTTGATATCTCAATAGTTGTGTATTCTGCGCTTGGATCTTGACAAATGTCATGCCTATCTTGTAATAAACAAGTAAAAATGGCTCTAGACCCCTCTCTTTCTTCTGAACTCTCAAAACACAAACACCACTTGATATCCAATGTCAGCACCTAAAAATGCGTAGCTACGCGGAACCATGCTTGACACAAACAAAAATATGTGAGAGAAAAGGAGTTTATTTTCAATCAATCACACATATAATAAGCACATCCGACTTTCATGTAGAGATCGGCATAAATTCTAAACATAATTGCCTTTACAACAACCACAACTCTCTTTAATTTTCCTCTCACTCTTCTCAACTGAAATAAATAACTAGACACCCCATATATAGCACACAGTACTTGGAAAATAGGAAACTACTAAGACAGAAAAAGTACCAAATAATTATTCTATACCTTAGACAAGTAAACCACTAAAATTTGACTATTCTTTTAATTTAGAAATATGAAACAACTACTATTAGGAAGTTTGGTTTAATTATGCCACATCCAAACACTAACATTGGTCAAAACATCCAAGAATAAATCTTAATAGTAAAGAATCCAGAATTTTCTTAGGCTGGACCCCCTCCCTCCCCCCCCCCCCCCCCCACAGCCCCAAAAAAATACAAAATCCTTGCAGTATATAAATGCAATTGCAGAGTAACTCCTACCAAAACAGTAAAGGTGTTTGATCAGGTCTCCTGCAATCAGATAAGCATACACTGTCAACAACAATGGTGCACACTTGTTCTGATACTTTAATTTGTGTTTCTCATTATAACTTAGATTCTTCTCCATCAAATTGAGAGCCCTGTTTCATGATCTTTTCATGCCACAAATGCAGGAGGAAAGACACTATTCAGACAAATGGGAAGGCTATGTAGATTGGCGAAACAGACCAGCCCTTAGAGGCCAGCATGGTGGCATGGTTGCTGCATCCTTTGTCTTAGGTTAGTTTGAATATCTATGTTTCTAGGTATATATTTACCAGTAGTAAATACACTGCTACGACACAAAAGTTGAAGATAGAATTCTTTGATAGGATAATACCTCTGCATCTTTGTTCACTTTTAACAACCAGAGAAATGCCACAACAAATACTTACTTGATTTTCTCCGCTTGCAATTTTAGTTGTCGAGATACTGGAGAATCTCGCATACCTGGCAAATGCAAGCAACCTAGTGCTTTACTTGTCAAAATTCATGCATTACTCTCCATCTAATTCAGCGAACATGGTAACTAACTTCATGGGCACTGCATTTCTCCTTGCTCTTCTTGGAGGCTTTTTATCTGATGCCTTCTTCACCACCTATTGCATCTATCTCATAAGCGCAACAATTGAGTTCCTGGTAAGAACTGTCCTTTGATTCCAAATTTATTTAGTCAACTGACTTACATGACACACAATGTAGTTGAATATCTATCAAATAATGAACTGTTCTTTAGCCAATGAATGGTCCAAAACAAGCGTGTCAGACTTGTGTCTCATGGTCAATAACTTCAATAGTGATCAATCAATAGAACTATGGTTTAGCATTAATTTCACAGCTTGCAGTGGTGAGGTTTACCATTGAAGCACCTGTTATCAAATAGGCAAAATGCAAATAAGATTCATTGGTGGAGTATCTTTTGATCTTTAGAAGAATGAGTGATTTTGAAGAGAGTGGATCTAGCAAGCTCAAAATGTCCATGTAAGCAACTTTAAGCCCCTCATAGTACAAAACTTATACAGAACTCAAACAGAGGGAGTTCACTTAATGGAGACATAAACACTTCTCTGTAACAATAATAGCTCATGAAGATATGTATGACTACTCAATTGCATGTACCATGCAGAAAAATGTATGAACTATGAATAAAACTCCTACTTGGGGCAATGGATTTGACAGATTCAGCAGTAAATTGACAAATACAATAGTCATAATAGTTTTCAGTTTTGAAGCAAATAAAAGTTTTTTCTTTCTTTCAGTATCAACAAATAAAGATGCTTGAAACATATTTTGGGCCTGAGAGTTGGGGGTGGGAGGTAATAAAAAAAAAGGATGCTTGAAACATTGAGTTCAATTCTCAAATCAATGTATCCATGGACAACTACTATGGCCCAGAGGTATTCATTGAGTAGCAGTTCTTTTATAAGGGTTAACATGAGTCCATTTTGATTAAAGGAAGCTTTCTAAGGGAGACTTTTCCCATAGGATAGATAGACACTATGAGTCATGGTTATCATAACCTTGTATTCTTGCTTTGACTGATTGCAAAACTTGGAAACAGGGCCTGCTAATGCTCACAGTGCAAGCTCACATACCTTCACTGACACCATCTGCTTGCACAGCAATTAACAGAAACACTTCATGCCAGCAAGTTGATGCTGGGAAAGCAGCAATATTGTTTGCAGGCCTCTATCTGGTTGCCTTGGGTGTTGGAGGAATTAAAGGTTCCCTTCCTCCACATGGAGCTGAGCAGTTTGATGAGGATACCACACGTGGAAGGAAGCAGAGGTCAACGTTTTTCAATTACTACGTCTTCTGCCTGTCCTGTGGTGGATTAATTGCAGTAACATTTATGGTGTGGATTGAAGACAATAAAGGTTGGCAGTGGGGCTTTGGTATCTCAACTGGTATAATACTTGTTACAATTCCAATCTTCCTACTTGGTTCTTCTACTTACAGGATCAAAATTCCAACTGGAAGCCCTATTACAACCATTTTCAAGGTATAGCTTTTCTCTAGAATTACACTTTCTGTACTTTTTTTTGGCCAATGTCTAACAAGGAAGATCCACACTAATATTTCACCAGGTTTTGGCTGGAGCTGTTTGTACGTGTTGCACTTCAACAACTTCCAGGAATGCAATCATGAGCATGAGCACAACCTCAACCTACACAACATCAGAAGAGAAAAATGGCAAAAATGGAGCAGAGACTCACACAACATCAGAAGATCTGAGGTTCCTAAATAGAGCGGCAATTGGAAGGCCTTTCCATCAACTGCTACAATGCACTATCAAAGAAGTAGAAGAAGTGAAGATTGTCCTTAAGATTTTGCCGATTTTTGCATCCACCATGATGCTGAACTGCTGCCTTGCTCAGCTGTCTACCTTTTCAGTCCAACAAGCAGCAACCATGGACACTAGGATTGGCTCGTTCACAGTTCCACCGGCTTCCCTTCCAGTTTTCCCAGTAATTTTCATCATGATACTTGCACCAATCTACAATCACATCATTATCCCACTTGCTAGGAAGGCTACCAGGACAGAAATGGGAATCACACATTTACAGCGAATTGGAACTGGCTTAGTTTTCTCAATTGTGGCCATGGCTGTTGCAGCATTAGTGGAAATGAAGCGAAAGAAGGTGGCAATGCAATCCGGCATGATAAATTCAACAGAACCTCTTCCAATCACATTCCTTTGGGTGGCATTGCAATATATGTTTTTAGGATCAGCTGATCTTTTCAGCTTGGCTGGCATGATGGATTTCTTTTTCACAGAGGCCCCATTTAGCATGAAGTCATTAGCAACCGCTCTCTCCTGGACCTCACTGGCCATAGGTTATTATTTCAGCTCGGTACTCGTATCAATTGTCAACAAAGTTACGAGCACCTTTAGGCACACGCCATGGCTTTATGGAAGTAACTTGAACCATTATCACCTTGAACGATTTTACTGGTTGATGTGCATATTAAGTGGGTTAAATTTTCTGCATTATCTCTTTTGGGCCAGCCGTTACAAGTATCAGTCAACTTGGCCTGGAAATCAAGAGGAGATTCAAATAAGAGTTAACTCATCTGAACTGCAATTATCCCACTCATGAAAGCTATTCAGGATGAACCTTCTCCACTGCCTCTCTATGTGAATGTGTGTGTACGAGAGAGAGAGAGAGAGAGTACTAGCTGAATGTATAATTTATCATTGCGATTTGAGTTATCAGTTCACTAATACTGTATCATTCATCCCATTCTGGTAAGAATAATCTTAGTGAATTTGCATATCATTTTCAATCGGAGCCTCAGAAAATGCATTTGAATCATTCAATTTCATTCGAAAACTATAACTCCATTTCATGTGCACAAAAAATTTATCAAGGGACAATTAATCTGACGCATCAGTCTAAATTGAATTAGCTGATGTACGGTACAGATCCAAAAATCATGAAACTATAACTTGTCCAAAATGAACAAAGCAAATGATGGCACTGATAATATTTTTGTATGTTATTAAGCCAACTCTTTTCTTTTTCCCCTTCCCAATATCAGCACTTCAGTTCCAATATTCAAAAAGAAAGCAACAGGGGCCAGCAACAATAACAGACTGATCCTACTTGGTTACATCGCCAGAAACTGACAAGATGATCAATACCAAGCCAAGATTCCAGACCAACATCTCAGCAATGTTGTAGAAATCAAAATCAAGATTCACATGTAACAATTCTCACAACAGTAGAAAAAGGAACAATAAGGGCTGGCCATAACTTAAACAGGATTGTACAACTAACGGCTACAAGCACAATCAAAACATATACCTGCATAATGAAATCCAACATAATCTGTTGCATTGAAACTTCCCAATAGGATAAGCCCTTTAACTAATGTACTCATAATTAGTACGAGTTTCATTAAGCACAACTTATTCCCTGACTCAGCATTACCACAGCCAATGGTATTTTAAAATGTTATATCTTATATGAAGCCCTGAATAGCGAAGCCAGCTTCTCGTTTGTCCAGAACACACACACACACACACACACACATATATATATATATATATACACTCATTTTTCAGACTGTTTTGTAGTGTCAAGACCAATGTCATATTGAACAGCAAATTGGGATCCATTTTGTTTGCCATTTTTGCTTCGTTATTCTCATTTTACTCCATAAACCCACTCCAGTTTTGGATTTTTTTTTTCTTTTTGGAAGCAACAAATGTCTAAACTTCTAAAGTGCAATTCATCATCATCATCTTATGATGTTGGCAGGAAAAATTTTAGTACTGACATGAACAAGGATTCAGTAGAAGGGTTGGTACCTTAATATACATGGGAGAGATAAAACTGCCATGAATTGGTGGTGGTGAGGTTTAGGTGAAAAGCATCGGAGCAGAGAAATTGAGATGGAGCTAACAAGTAAAACCCAACTAGAAGAAAATATGGAATATTCTTTTTCCAGAGCCACCATTCGGGGATGTAGCTCAGATGGTAGAGCGCTCGCTTAGCATGCGAGAGGTACGGGGATCGATACCCCGCATCTCCACTGTTTTTTTTTTTTTATAATTTTTAATTTCTCAAACTACTTTCCTTTTAAAACCTTAAATCTTTTTGAGAAAACACTTCGTATAAATAAGGTAACTACTAGCTACACAATTGGTAATTTGCTTATTTTCTACTAAGATATATTCAAAAGTTATTGATTTGGGTCTCTCAAACTACTTTCCTTCTAAAGCCATAAATCTTTTTGAGAAAGCACTTCATTTAAATAAGGGCGTTACTAACTACACAATTGACAATTTGCTTATTTTTCTTCTATACCCTGCATCATCCATTGCTTTTTTTTAAAAAAAAAAATTTAAATTTAAATTTCTCAAACTACTTTCCTTTTAGGGATAATTTCAAAAAACCTCCCCTGAGGTTTCTAACAATTTCACTGAGCTCCCCTGAAATTTGAAAAATTACACATACCTCCCTTGTCATTTAAAATGGCAATTTTACCCTTAAATATGTTAATGAAATTCTCTTATTTGGTATGCTTATACTTAGAATGAATTTTAAAATTATTTTTTCATTCTTATTCCTTTTTTTTTAAATTTTTCATCAATAAAACTGTAAAACTACCACTAATACCTCTAGATTTCTATTATAACCAAATGTCGAACTAGTGATTTTTTTGACGAGTTAATTTTATATGTAATCCAATATTTTTGCTAAACTTTGTTTTCTATTTTTGGGTATTAAAATTAACATTAAATAAAAAAATGACCCAAAAACACTACTAAATGATGATATCCATCACTCGGGGATGTAGCTCAGATGGTAGAGCGCTCGCTTAGCATGCGAGAGGTACGGGGATCGATACCCCGCATCTCCATTGCTTTTTGTTTTAATTTTAAATTTTAAAATTTAAATTTCTCAAACTACTTTCCTTTTAAAGTCGTAAATCTTTTTGAGAAAACACTTCATATAAATAAGGTAGCTACTAACTACACAATTGGTAATTTGCTTATTTTCTACTAAGATATATTCAAAAGTTGTTGATTTTGTTCTCTCAAACTACTCTCCTTCTAAAGCCATGAATCTTTTTGAGAAAGCACTTTATATAAATAAGGTAGCTACTAACTACACAATTGACAATTTGCTTATTTTCCTTCTATACCCCGCATCTCCATTGCTTTTTTTTTTTTAAAAAAATTAAATTTAAATTTCTCAAACTACTTTTCTTTTAGGGATAATTTCAAAAACCTCTCCTGAGATTTCTAACAATTTCACTGAACTCCCATGAAATTTGAAAAATTACACATACTTCCCTTGTCATTTAAAATGGCAATTTTACCCTTAAATATTTTAATGAAATTCTCTTATTTGATATGCTTATATTTAGAATGAGTTTTAAAATTATTTTTTCATTCTTTTTCCTTCTTATTCCTTTTTCAAAATTTTTTGCCAATAAAACTGTAAAACTACCACTATTGCCTCTAGATTTCTATTATAACCAAATGTCGAACTAGTGATATTTTGACGAATTAATTTTATGTAATCCAATATTTTTACTGATCTTTGTTTTCTATTTTTTGGTATTAAAATTAACAATAAATAAAAAGAAATGGCTTAAAAAACACTACTAAATTATGATATCCATCACTTGGGGATGTAGCTCAGATGGTAGAGCGCTCGCTTAGCATGCGAGAGGTACGGGGATCGATACCCCGCATCTCCATTACTTTTTGTTTTAATTTTAAAATTTAAAATTTAAATTTCTCAAGCTACTTTCCTTTTAAAGCCGTAAATCTTTTTGAGAAAACACTTCATATAAATAAGGTAGCTACTAGCTATACAATTGGTAATTTGCTTATTTTCTACTAAGATATATTCAAAAGTTGTTGATTTTGGTCTCTCAAACTACTCTCCTTCTAAAGCCATAAATCTTTCTGAGAAAGTACTTTATATAAATAAGGTAGCTACTAGCTACACAATTGACAATTTGCTTATTTTCTGGTAAGGCATATTCCAAAGTTTTTTTTTATTTTTTTTGGCTCTTCCTCAGCTTTTTTAACATATGTGCCACATACATATCAAACTGGTGTATATACTATTATTGTATACAACATTAACTTATATTGAGTAGTCAAAAGAGAACTCTTAGAGTCTTCTGCACTGCTAGATTGAGTCTTCCCCAGTGCTAAATTCAATATTCGAATTCTGTGCCTTACAATCTTGGGTAAAAAAGATGTGGGGAGGGATGGGAGGGTGAAAAAAAAAAGATTAAGGTTGTAATTTAAATTAGAAAAAAATTCATGAGAACATGTACACTTGTCCAAATTATTTTGAAGGTCAAAAATAAATCTTAGAAAAGTTTTGAGTATCAAATTCAAGTCTACAAAAATTAAAGGAAACTTAAAAAGGTCAAAAAAAAAAAAAACCCATTAAAGATTAAAAAAAATAAGGAAGCCCAATTTTTTCCGATTTTCTACCGGTTCTGACTAGGTTTGATTAATTGGTCAATAGCCACCCATATAATCATACCTTAACTAAATCCCTATTTGTTAAATTCAATAAATTGAAGATTTGGTGGAACTCGACACTGCTTCCTAGGAAGAGAAGGAGTGCAACGGACTCTTCTGCTAAGGGGTAGCCCTCCTTTAAAATCTAACTTGAGGGATTATCGAAGGAGTCATCTAATTAATTGGTTTCAGAACATGAATAAAGATTGCAAAATGGCTTGATATTCATATTCTAGATGCTGAGTTGAGAAAAATGGAAGGGCAGATGGCAAATTGGGTTGATTTTTATAATTTAGATGCAGATTTGAGAAAAATGGTAAGTTATAGATGTCAAGCTGAGAAAAAAATAACCACAACAAAGTGACTTTTGCAAACTTTAAAACTAGAGAACGAAATAGTTAGAACTTTTTACTACTCTTTACTATGTCAATCAGTTAGTAAAATATTTTTTGTCCATCACTAACATCATTATCTCTTTCCTAATCCTTTATCGTTATCATTACTATATAGAAAGTATGATGAATTTTGACAATAAGTATGATAAGTCTTGGCGGTAGAGAATGTAAGTGTAAGAATATTTTGATCTTATTTTTCGTTATACCTAAATTACCCCTCATGTCTTTTAATTAAACCTATTGCATTTCAATCATGACACTAATTAAAAAAAAATGAAAAGTTTCAATAAATTACATCTAAAAAATGTTGATAATTAAAATTAAAAACTGCCCATTTACAACTATATTCACTAATCATTTTCTTCATATCCTATTATTGTATGTGTTAAATTATCTCCAATTATTATATTCTTATGCATGATAATTAAAACTAACTATATTTTATATACATATTGGTTTAGAAGAAAATTATGATAAATAAGAAGGCAAAAGGATACAAGCAGTTAATGAGAAAACAAAAGGTTAAATTGATGATTAAATTCACTATATTATGTAATATTGACTAAGAAAATTTCAAATAAATTATTGATAATTGTAAAAATATAAAAGAAAAGATGTACAACTACTGAAATTGATAAAAATTTGTTGTATCCAAATCATAATGTATTAGTATGTATTTTGCTTAGATTTTGTTGTATACACTGGTTTGATACAACATAGAAAATTTTCTCTTTTTACTATCACAATCCAAGCAAAATATGCAACAATTTAGTTTAGATATGATAATCTTCCATAGTCAGAGTTCAATAAACTTTTAATTAATGTTTTGCACAACTAGCAATTGCTTAATGTTGTTTAATATATGGTTTCTTAGTCATTGTTATACCAACAACTTAGTTGTAAAAATATGGACTATTCCATCTTTAGAGTTTTTCTAACTGTAGAATGCACAATAAACTTTTAATTATTTTATACTCAATAAACATTTTGTACAATTACCAATTACTTAATTTTGTTCATTATATAGTTTCTTAGTTTATATTATGCCAATAATCAAAGTTTTGCACAGAAATTTAATATATTAAAAGTTTTATACCTTGTGAAAATATATTCAGGTGCAGAGCACATGAGTTATTACTAGTAGGACTAAGGCCTTGTTTGATAATCCAATTCAACACTTAAATTTAATGGAATTAGATCTTAACATATTCAGACCGTTTGATAACAAAAAATTGAACATCTGAATTAATTAAATGACACTAAATTTTCTAAGCAAAACTTACTCCCAAAATTAAGTGATAAGTTATTTACTTATCACTGAATGTGATATGCACTTAAATGTATTAGATTTAATACTTAACAATTCAATAATTTATTGGATTCAGACTTTAGATTTCAGATTTTACACTTAAGTTTTCAGATTTCAATTTTATTAAATGCACCCTAAGTTTAGAGTTCCATATCATTTTGATATTTACATTGAAGGAAGGCTTTTGAAACTGCCGTCAATTGAGGTCATCTACAGTCAAATTTTAGTATTAATTAAAAATTAAATGCTACTATAGCAATATTGCCCGCCTTAAAGAAAACCTCCCATTCAAAAAAAAAAAAAAACTAACAATATGCAATTTCAGCTCTAGGGAATATGCAAGTTTTTACTACCAAAACACTGATTAGCCAATAGAAGGAATGTAAATTACATATTACAACATTGTCAACAATATTGTTGTGTTCAAAAGTGGAAAGTCAATGACTTTGAAGATACATACATGAAAAGATTTGCTTCAAAAAATGTACTCTTCAATGCAATTTCATGAAAAGATTTCCTTCAAAAATATATTCATAAATGCATTTTTTTTGTGAAAATATTACTTTTGGGAATATATAAATAAAGGCAGCACGCACAATGAAATTGACTAAAGATAGATAAAGGATTAAAAGCAATAGTAAAAAAAATTGGCCGCTACAATATAGTATGTCATTTCCAAAAACATGTTCCTATAATTCATGATATAGACAGATATATTGTAGTAAAGGCAAAAGAGAAAAAAAATGGGTGAACCCCATTCACTTGCAAAGGAGCTAATTGCAAACTCAATGATAGTAAAGATCCAAACTTCTCTCGTCATGCCATGGCGCCATAATGGTGATTTTGAAATCCTTGTTTGCACACCATGGTGGCATAACGCAAATTTCAAAATTCTCATGTGTGTGCCATGTCTAGATAACAGCGATTTCGAAATCCTCATTTATGTGCCTTAAAGAAAACTTGCATCTCAAAAACAAGTAAAAATAAAATCAAGAAATCCAAAAAAGATGTACTCTACTCGACGATACTAAAGATTCAAATCTCTTTCATTGTGCCATGGCTACCGCGATTTTAAAATTTTTGCTTACCCATCGTAAGGAAAAAATTAAAAAACAATAACAAAAAATCCGAAAACTTCAAAAGCCCGTTGCGCATCTGCCAACACCAAGAAGGCTGCAAAAACTTATTCATGCTAAATCATAGACCAACCACACAGCAATCAATTAATCTATTGGATCAACTACAGAAATGGATCAGTATCCCAAAATCACTGAACCTATGAAAATCAAGAGCAAGCAACCGCAAATGGATCCCAAATTACACAAATATTTACCAATCAATAACCAAATCGACAACAATAGTGAGACCCGCAAAGTAACATCAGAATCAAAACAAAATCAAGAAATAGACGGTACAATTTTAGCACAGAATGGTCCGTCAACCCCCAAAAGATAGTCCCAATACAAAGCCATAATGCCTAACATACACTTAAAAAGAAATAGAAACATCACCGCAAATTAGCACCAACATTTGCAAAATTCCCAAGAAAAACAGAAGGATTCTGAACAGATTCAATCAAGAGCCGCCCAGATTCCTGAAAAAAAAAAAAAATCTGTACAAAACAGAGTTAGTACAAGTTTGGCATAGAATGCTTCCCAACCCCAAAAAGTAGTCTCAAAACAAAATACAATGCTTAACAATCAGTCTAAAAAACACCAAAATTAAGAATGATCACCAAATATTAGCACCAAAACTTACAAAATTCCCTAGAAAAACAAAATGTCCTGAACAGATTCAACCAAGATCCACCAGATTATCCTGAAACCAAAGGAAAAAAATATGGTTTGTATTGTATTGTATCATTTATGCCTTGCATGCATGCAAAAAAAAAAAAACAGAAATAGATGCAGAAATCGAAACGGACTGTACAGTGAACTTCTTGGAGTTGTTTTGAGAGAAAAGGGGCTAAAGCAGCATCAGCATTGTGAGAAAATGAAGAGATGGTGAGATTGTAATTTGGCCAACGAAGAAGTTTTAGCAAAGCTATATGGAGGTGGAGGTTACAGCTACTATTGAACAAGTTTGTCTTATAGCACCAAAGGCGGTGATCAGCTCACTTGATCGATGGATCAGCACTCGAGAGAAAAGAGTTGCATTGCATGCTATCTTTCCTTCTTCACTCTTCAGTGTTATCTTAGCTCTTTTTCTTACACGTCACTGTTTTGCGTCGGTTTCAGTGTTCACTTAGCTCTTTTTTTTGCTTACACGGGTCATTGTTTTGAGGCAGCTTCTTTTGCTCGAGATCACACGCACTTGAAGGTGGGCATTACACACAGACAGAAGTGTAAATGCTTTTGAATTCCTTCTACAAAGAAAAGAATGGCAAGGATAAGTGAAACATTTTGTTAGTAAACAAAATTTTGTCTTTTTGTTTGGGAAATTTTTTACCCCAGTGAATTATGATTTATTTCTTTAATAAATTTTACTTGTATGAAAAATGGATTTGTATTAGTTGAAACAAGAAAATAAAGGATAGTTTCCTATTTCTTATGTGAAATTTCAGGAAAGGAGGGAGAGATAAAGAATGGCAGAAGTGATTAATTATTTGTGACTTTTTTCTACTTAATGTGTGCTAGTCTGTGTGATACGTGTATAATATATGGTATCTTACTTTCAATAGTTTAATAATGACCAAAAGCTTATATATGGTATCTTGTTTTCAATAGTTTACTTTAATAATGACCAAATGCTAATACTTCTAAATGCTTATATAGTCAAAGCTCTTTGGACCATGCGTCCTAAATTGGGTAAAACTCTTTCCATTTATTTAAGCTAACAATTTCAAGAGACAATTCACGGCTAGATAGAATTGATTTGAAATTGGATTAATGAATGTATAGTCAAAATTTTTGGATCCACTTATGGATGTGGTCTGAAAAAACTAAATGAAAGATTAATCTTACATACATCAATAATGTATATTTTCATGGATATGAATGCATGCTACCTAATTCTAAACTAAATTTGAACATCAATTTTTTTTTTCATGTGTGGCATGTAGATATCTAGCTAGTGTATACAAGATTAACTTATATTTAGTGGTCAAGGGATGGTTTTTAGAATTTTCTCCACTATTAAATTCAGAGTTCAAATCCTGTAACTGCTAGTTAAAGGTAGGAAGGTTGTTGGAAGGGATGGGAAGGTTAAGAAAAAAGATTAACCCATCTTTTAATTTTATATATCCTAATGCATGTCTGAATTTTAAGTAAAAATTTAGTGAGTCTATATAAATCAACAAGATTTATATGACAATATAAAAATTAAGATTGTAATTTAAATTAGAAAAAAAATCATAAGAACAAGTACACTTATCCAAATTATTTTGAAGGGAAAAAATGAATCCTAGAATAAATATGAGTATCAAATTCACACCTAGAAAAATTAAAGAAAAATAAAAAGAAGCATTAAAAACCCCCCTAAAAAATTTAAGAATGGCGCGTTGCCCGACTGTACCATGAGCAGCCTAGTTTTCTTGTTACTACCCGTAGATCGTGGTCTGAGTAGCCCAGGGGTTGACAAAGAGGATTATGAGCCTTCTTTACTTCTTAGAGTAAGGCAGCTCACCTGCAACTAACTTGTTTTCTAAAGGCCATTAAGGGCTAAGTAAGGTTTGTTGCTAAGGTAAACTTGAGCTACGGGCTTAGCAAAGAAGCACAGAGAGAGCAAAACGAGTTAGGGTTGGTTTGGCAAAATATGCACAGCATCTCTAGGTGAGCAGCATATTGGCAGCTACATCTTTGACATGATTTAGACAATCATTGGATTGGTTTGGCGAATTCCCAGTTCCACCAATTGAACTGGATTTGAAGCTGGATGAATGAAATTGATTGTAACACAACCTTCAATGAGTGACAAAAATTATTGTATCACACGTTGGCATCTTAGTGTCTATATTTATCATAGTGCTTACATCTACTGTGTAAAAATGACACTTCAAAAAACAAGTCATTTGTGGCTTTTGATTTAAAAATGCAAAATCCAGGGAAAAAAAATAAAGCAATCTAGAACATCAAACAATAATTTTCCAAAATTAGAAACTAAAACCAATCTAAAAGATCAAAGGATAACAGGTCGTTACTAGGTCCTAATTTCAAATCATAGGTGTTAGGTTGCACTCTAGTCAAAATCGGCTTCAAAAGTAGGCCTCATTTTAAGAATTTTTGTTATGGACTGCAGCGGTGCAGCCTAATGAACAAAGACCCATAACAAAATTGGCATCAAAAGTGATTCCCACCTTAGGGTATTTTCTATTGTGGACTATGGTCCTACCTTAGAGTTTTTTTCTATCACGGACCATACTCCAGCGGACATCATTTCATAATAGAGTTCGATCTTATAAGTATATCATGCCTTTATAGTGTGGTGTGGTCATTTGTAGGATTGGCACATGAAAGAAAACAAATAAAGTTTCTTTATAGAAAAAATTACCTAGCAAGGATAGACTAAGATTTAACAAGAAAAGGATTTAAACCTAGGACCTCTAAGTCCGGAGGCTTTAACCTTAGCCACTAAACTAAAGTCTTGTCGACTAAATAAATATAATTTCAGTTAGCCTTCCAATCAGGATAAAGTGAGCCTCTCATCAACATATGTCCAAAAAAATGGGTAGGGGAAATGATATTGACATAGCAAAAATTTTAGTTTCATAACAGATTTCTATAACCCGTCGTTTGGTATGTTGGAAAGACCTGAAATGCAAAGGTCTTTCTGTGATGCCCCTACCTCTCCCTAGGATATCAGCGAGATGCCTGCCTAACTCTCGTTAGGACTCACGCACTCATTCAACCTCAATAAAGAACCACAAGTCAACCATTGACTTCTAATAAAGAAATACTTCGAATATATAAGTATAAAACTCTCAAGGCTACCATTTATAATTACGATCCAAAGTACCCAAGTAAAACAAAATTTACACTTCAAATGTCTCCCATAACATACAAAAGATATACTAGCTTCCACCAAAAACCGTTAGTCTAGAATCACCAACTTCCACTTCCAAATCTGTTCAGGAAAACAACTTGGGGTGAGCTAACGCTCAGTAAGGCCAAAAAATCAAGCAAGCAAGCAAACAAGTAACACGAACTAACTCAAATAACACACTTAAGAGAGACTTAACACAAATTTCATATAAATGAGCAAGTAGGAAGTAAAACACAAATGAAAAGGATACAGGAGATCTTAGGAGCTATTTTCACGTCTGGACCGGTTCAAGCCATATTTGGTTGACCCTCCGTCAACTCAAGTAGTAACATGTCCGTAGAGTTTCATTTACTTCCTCTATCCACCATATCACCCTCTCGGATCCGGAACCAAATACGCACGAGATGGCAATACCACTCGAGTATGCCAAGCAAAATCTCAAAAGACCAAGCTTTATAATTTCCCATGGTTCACCAAACTTCTCGACCAATCCCTTGTCGGCTCGAGTTACGAGGCTAGCCAATGGATTTTGGGCGTTACCACGAGTATAAGTGGTCGATGAGACAATGCTCAAATCGACTTAAAATCGGTCATAGTATTGAGTCGGGATGAGAGGTACCTCCCACCTGAATAGGGTGTGGTACATGCTGCCGCTCAGTACTCACGATTACAAGCATGTTCAAGTACAAGTTCAAGTCACGAAAATTCATATTTCAAGTAACAAGTATTCAAGAGGGAGACGACAAGGGCGATAAAATACATCCTCGTCTTGGCAAGTTTACGAATCATGACAATTTCACATAACACTTGTACAAATATCATTTCAATCATAGTACATGAAATATGAACTTGACACTCACCAAGAGCCAAGAGCAAAACAAGAGCAAAGCGAGAGATCAGACAAGCTCCTCGGCGTCCTCGTGACCACTTGAGATATGCACAATCACGATTACCTAGGTACTCGACCAAGGCTAATAAGAAAAACATCTTCTTGCTACCTACTCTCAAGGTCACAAGTTCGAGTCAAGTTAAAGGAGCTTTTCTCGCTAAGTCATTGAAATAATGCTCAAAGGAAACTCAAAAGTCATTTTCGAATCAAGTCTTGGCAAGACCCTCAGTTCTAAAAGAAAGTACCATATTTACTTTCGGCATGAAAATCGAGAAAAGGAAAGATGATTTTCATCTCTCAAAACTTCTAGTCTTACGCCCAAGTTTTAGAATATAAGGAGCGTTCATATTTTCTAAACTAATGGAGTTAAAATTCATCAAAAGTCCATTTATTTCCATAGTAAATGTCAAAGCTAAAGGTTCCAAATTTCGAATATAAAACTAGTGAAATTCTCCAAGAATTACTCTAGTTAAAACGCTCCATTTTAGAGTTTAACGTCATGGAAATCAAGGGTATAAGACTAGGGTTTGAAATCCATTTCTCAAGTATGAGTTGAGGTGCAATTAACCAAAAAAGTTAGGCAACCGAGAAAACGCATCAAGAGAGGTTTAATCCTTTGGAAACCAAGATTCAAAGTGAAGGTCTAAAGTTCAAAGAGACCTTGTACCCATCCATTAAATCAAGCTTAAACGGTCTAGCAATCTCAAAGGAAAAGTTGGTAGTTCTAAAAGGTACATTCTATTTGAAACCAAATTTCTAGCTTTGTGCGACAACACTTGAGAAATCCATCTTGAGTTCCGTAAGTCCAAAAATTGGAAACTTTACATCATTGAAAACTAGATTCAATGTACTAAAACTCTTTAGAAGACACTTTTTCCAGATTCAAATCAGAACTATTCAAATCTCAGCTCCAACTTGCTGCTTCATTAAAACAGGGCAAAACAGTCTCGATTTTTAGTGAAGTTTGAAAATTCAGAAAAATTCATAGGAACTGAATTAGCCCCTGAAATTTATAACACTTAAAGAAATTCAAGTCTAGTTTCAAACACAACAATCAGAACTCAATTTTGATTTTCCTACACCAAGATACAACAATTTTACGAAAACTGGTTTTTGAAACCTGATCTACTGGTTTCCAGCCTTGGAGCATCAACACAGTTTTGAAATCAGGGTATAACTAGAGCTACACAAGTCCAAATTTAGTGTGGTTTATGGCGTTAAAAACTACATTCAAAGTACTAAAATCATCAGAAGAAACCGTCTTAAAATTCATTTCACAAGAGAAGTGAAAATAAGCTACAAGATGCAGCTGTGCAGGTTTCTCAGGTAAAACAGTAAGAGTAAATCAGTCAACTTTGCCGGTTTGCCACGGCTCACAGAAAATGAATTAGCAGGGGAATTTTATACCGTTAGAAAGCCCTTGGAGTCTAGTTTCAAATGCCGCAAACTACACTTGATTTTGACTCTTTTACAAAAACTTATAGGCTGTTAAATATACCCTGATCGGCTGTCCTGAACCAGTTTTCCAGATTTACTTCTCTTCTCAAAAAACTCAACTTTTACCCAATCAATTGAAACGATTTTTGAGAGAGAATTTTTACACACAGAATCCAACATATAACAAGCATTTTTGTAGCCATTTGAACAACAAAATTCGAAAATAATTCAAGGGAACAAAGCAGCAAAATTTCGGACAGCCTCCCCTCTTCCTCATCAAGTTTTCTCTCCAACATTCAAGCCACAAATCAAGCCGTAAACCACAAGAATAACAACCAAATAAGCAAGAATCCTCAAGTCCGCTACCTAATAAGCCACCTCAAGACATCTACCTAGATATAAAGCAAGAAAACAAGGGTTTCCTCAAGTCATCTAGCCTAGTTTTCTCCTTGCATAACAACCCGTAACCACTGCTAACTCTTGCATAAAACTAAAAATCAAGGGAAGTGAAATTTGTTACCTCTTCAAGGCTTCTTGAACCCTAGGTAGAGCCAAACTATGCACCTCCAATCCACCAAGAGATCACCCAAGGTAGGAGCTTTCTTCAAGTTAGATCAACTACTAAAGGTTTTGAGGATTTTGTATGAATCTTGGAGCAAGATTTGTGATTAAAGTTGGAGTCTTTCTTCCCTTGATTTGGAGCTATAAGGGCCGGCCACTTAGAGAGAAAAAGGAGAGAAGATGAAGCTTGAGTTGTGATGTGAAGGTGAGAAGAAACCTAGATTTTTGGTGGGAAAAAAGGTCAACTATGAATAGTAGTCCGAATAGTGCCATGCACTACAAATTTCATTCTTGTTTGCTACACTCAAATACTAATCTTCCAAGATAGTTTCTCTTACACCACTAATACTCATTCTTACCGTGCCCGTGCGACTTTTGAAAAATTTTGACTTGTAAGCGATAAAAATATGTTTTGAGTAAAATTCATACTAAAATAATAAAATTAAATAACACCAATATAAATAATTTTAAAATAAGTAAAAATTAAAAAATAAAATACGAGTCCTCACACTTTCCAATTTATTCATTCCATTCTACTGTTTGGTATGCAACTTTTCTGTTAGGAAAGCCTTTCCTCCTAGAAAGTCTATTCCAACTTTTTTTTTGGACTCTCATTCGTCACAAAAATCTAGAGAAAGCCTATTCCCACTCCATCCAAGAAACATCTAAATTGCAGGGGTCAAGTTTACCCTTCTATGCATCTCTATCTTTATATATGTGTCAAATGTTAAGTTATTTGTGAGTTAACAACTTCTACTACATTTTAGTCATAAATAATTCTATTTCTATTACTTAATAACATTTTCCCCTCTTTTTACTATCTAAAATGAGATATTTAATTAAAAATTTTAATATTTTTTATTTACAAAATTGGATTATGTGATGATATTTGTCCACTCAAAAGAAGTGACAATGTCCTAAAATATATTCGTATGCACTCTAAAAAAAGAGGAAAACACACACTACCAATCACAACTATACCTTTTTGTTTACAAATAGTTCTGAGGACCGAATAGAAGCAAATCAAGGGGACATAGAATTGACATGTATGCAATTTGAATGTTCAATTTGCCTAAATTAGTATTCAACTATTGCATTTTTATGTTATTGAAAAATTATTATTAAGTTATATATCTCTAAATCAAATATCTAAGGAATGGATTCTTGCTTAGTAGCGTAGTTGGAAATCAAACTCAAAAAACTAGCCATTTGCCTTAGGATGCTAGTGTCAAACAAAATGAAAGAAGAAATATTTTACGTCATGCTTAGGGCAATTAAGTAAACATGCATGTGCGGTATTAGATATATATCATACCATCTAATTCCAAATTTGAAATTCAGATTTTACACAAATGACATACATCTATAACTGGTAGTATTAAAACTCAGGCTCCATTTGAATTGGCCTATTTTTCAAAAACTAGTTGTGCAAATATAATGTTACAATAATACACAAACAAAATTAATTCAAAAACACATCATCTATACAATATATAAAAAACAACCCACAAATATACACAAAAATTAAAAAAATTTTCTATAACATTTTTCACATATCACTATCACCCACCACCACTACCACCCGCCACCGACACCACCCCTTCCCTCTTCCTCCCACCACCGAGGCCCTCCGCTTCCACCTCAATCTAGTTGAGACTAGGTCCAGATTAGGGATGGCAATGGGGGCGGGTGCTCGCCCCGCGGGGGTACAAATGGGGCAGGGGATGGGGCGGGGCGGGGGCAAAATATTTACCCCCGCCTTAAAACGGGGCGGGGGATGGGGCAACATACACCCGCCCATCCCCCGCCCCGTCCCCCGCATAAAAAAAAGTGTATATATATATAAATACACAAAAGTAACAAAATCCCTAAATCCCTAATTATCCCCTATCCGGCCATTCCCATTTCCCCTTTCGTTCCTCACTTCCGCCTAGATGATGTTGATTGTGTTACTGAATAAGTATTAAAGAAATTTGATTTATCTAAATTGATTTTCTCCAATTGTTTGTTATACACTATAGTCTGGTGACAAGATTCTTCTTTTATTTTAACATCAAATGTCAGGGTTGCTTTATCAAGTGAGTTATCACATCTTGAGATTGATGAAGAGCAAATGTCCTGAAGTTGTTGGGTTATATTAATGAAGAGAAAAGCTGGATTTATTGTTGAGTGCTTTTAGTTTGTTGAATATGAGAAATCAACTCGACTGAATTTGTTGAATACAAGAATGAAACTTGACTTGTTATGTTTTATTTTCATCTTGACAGCTATTTAATTTTATTTAACGTTATTTACAATTGTATTATTGTAAATAAACATTTTATAATAAGTTGATTTCTTTTCTCGCGGGGAACTGCGGGGGACCGTGGGGGAAACGGGGTGGGGGCGGGGCGGGGGGTGGGGGGCAAGGGGCGGGGGACGGGGGAGTTATTTGACAACGGGGCGGGGGATGGGGGATGGAACCCCCGCCCCATTGCTATCCCTAGTCCAGATTGAGGCCTCCGGTTGCAGCCAAATTGCAACCAAAAGGTTGCAACTTTCTGGTCATGATCTGGCCATGACTAGATCGAGAAGGGAGGGGAGAGGAGAGGAGGGAGTGGGAGGAAGGGAGGGGAAGGAGAATAGAAAGAGAGAAAGGGAAGAGCGAGGAGGAAGAGGGAGGGGGAGAAGAAAGGAGAAGGGAGAGGGTGATGGTGATGGTGATGGTAGGTGGGGTTGGTGGTGGTGGTGGTGGTGGTGGTTGTGGGTAGTCGTATTAATTTTTAAAAAGTACCATAAAAATAATTTAATTTTAAAAGTTACCCCAAAATATATTCTAAAAACCTCTCTAAAAACATATCTATAGTAAAAAATTTTCAAATACACTGCTACAATAAAATATTTTAAAAATACCCCTAAAAACAGCTAATTCAAACGAAGCCTCTATACTAACGGTGTATAAAAACTTAATACGTTACTTATTAGTTTATTAGTAATAAAGAAAATTAAATAAAATTAGTAAATCAGATTATTTTAAACAAGTATTTGTATGATCTATTGAATTTATAAAGCTTCCATATAATTATAACTACATTGAAAGTTTTCAAATTTTAACACAAATAATGGCAAGAGTCAAATAACAGCAATCCAAATTAGAAAAATAAATATCAATAAAAAATGATTTAAGACGGCATTAAATTTTGCCAATGAATATAGTACAGATTAGCAAAATGACATTTGTATCTAAAAGAAACTTGGAGTGAAAACAATAAAATGGTCAATGAATATGATATTCGTAACGCTTAGGCATCAAAAGATTTTCTTTCTATATTAGGTCGCACTCTAGTGGATAGTGATTCATAAAAAAATTGTCTTCACAAGTGAACCCTACTTTAAGATTAATTTTTTTTTAATGGATCGCGGTCTAATGGATAATGACTCATAAAAAATAAATTGGTTCCAAAAGTGGTTCACACCTTAAGACCTTTTTTTATTGCAGACTATGATTCAGCGTGGAGAGCGTCCCATAATAGAACTGGCTCCACAAGTGAATCCTACTTCAGAGTTCCTATCATAGACCACCATCCAGTATACAGTATCTCATAATAGAATTCGGTCTTACAAGTGTATCATGCCTTTATTGTGAGGTAAGTCCATAGTAGGATTGGCACATGAAAGAAAATAAATATAGTTCCTTTCATTTTTTTTTTTTCAAGAAAAGAGAGAGATTTAAGAAACATAAAGAGACAGAATGGAATTTGAACTCGAAATCTTCAGATTTTGGAATCTCAACGTTGACTGCTAAATCAAAACCTTCTCAATCAAACAAATATAATGTCACTTATCCTTCCAATCAGGATAAGTAAGTCTCTCGTATATGCATCTAGAAAATGAGTAGAGCAACTCATAGCAGATTTCTTATAAAATGGCAATCGTGCTCTTTACCAGTCAAAGGTTATTGTGGAGACGGCAAATTGTGTCATTTCATCAATGCTTTTCTATACTGTGGAACTAAGTGCTTTAGCAAGAAAAAACTTTAAAATTGAAATCAATTGCTCAAATCGAACCACTCAGTTATGGCTCGATGCGGGCTATGTTCATCCACAAAAATCATGCGGCCATTTTTTGAAGTAGAAATGTTCAGGTACTCAGATACAATAAGGAGGATATTAGTTAGAATTTCATACCTTTCCCCTTCCTCGTTTCCTCTTCTAACAATCACGCTCTCCCTTAAACAGAAAAAACAATTTAGGAATCATGTTCCATGAACCCCACATCTGAATGCAGCTTATGTAAGACAAAACACATATGAAGGCATCTAAATACCATGATCGCGTACAAATTCTTGAAATATAAGACCTACCAAAATATGTACGCTCCTTCATGAAATTGACAAGAATGGGAAAGATTAATAGGTGTTGAGATATTGCCTCTGAGTAAAAAAAAATAAAAATTAGTTCTTTACATAATTCAAGAGCTAAAATGGAATCATCATTGAAAAACTCCACTAACCTTTGAAAAATTTTCTTGAACTTTCCTTTAAGATCTAGTGAGCTAAGCTGCTAGTACACTTCCAATGTTATGTTAGGTGGTTATACCTATATATATATATATATATATATATATATATGTTCCCGACGTCTTCTCGCGATTTTCCAGCACGTTATTTTTCAATTGCCATATTTGGCTTGAACTGATATTCATTTCTTACCAAATTTATTATTCTACTAAATTACAAATAAAGTTTATTGGAAGATTTGGCATTAGTAGATGACGAGAAAATATTAAAAAATAGTTAGATTTGAACCCAAAGCTTCTCTGGATGTGCAAATTGTGCTACAATTGACCTTTAATTAAGAATAGATTTTAATTTATTAACTGATTTTTTTTGTTGGCCAAAGGTTTGTCTAGCAAGTACATTAGAGGGCGAGAAACTATTTTTTTTTTAAAAAATGTGACTATTTTGGAAAATTATCTGAATGTAAGGAAAGTAATGAATATAAAGATGCCAATTGAAATGGTAAATTTCATGTCTTAAGTCTTAAGGAGTATCCAAGAGACTAGGAGCAGCCATTATATTATACTTTTGGTCATTTGACTAAAGTTCTTCACCTGAAATTAGTGAGGAAAACAGTCTACTGATTGACATTTTTTTATTTTGTAAGGCACGGTATATAATAGAATGAGCACATCAAAGAGAAAATAAATCTAGTTTTGCTTACAATAAGATAAGGTGAGTCTTTCTAATGAGCATGTGTCTAGAAAACAAGTAAGGTTAATGATATAGGCATAGCACAAGTTTTAGCACCGCACTAGTTTCCGTGTACAATGACAACTGCATAATTTTATTTAGCTTCTCTTAGATTTTAAAAATTATACCTATCTTCCTTAGTATGGAAAATGATTATATTGGACTTCATTTAAGATGTAATTTACATTATATTGCTATGAGATATATATACAACTAATAAAAAGAAAAAAAAAAAATAATCTTATCTTTCGTGTTGACAACTAACGATTCCATCTCTCTCCTTACCCTCCTCTCTCTCTCTCACATGTTCCCTATATCCTCTATAGTGTTAGATAAACAGTAAAAGTAAGAAAGGTACGTATAATTTTCAAAACTTGAGGAGCGTTCTCCAAATTATAAAACCTCAACGGAAGTTTGTGAAATTTTCCCAAGACCATTTCTTTCACTTAATTAATGAACAACTAATGGGTAAGGATGGCAATGGGCACCCGCCCCGTGGGGGGCTAATGGGGTGGGGTTGGGGGCGGGGGGAGTGCCCCGCCACCCGCTTTAAAAATAAATATATAAAAAATATTTATGTATATAATTATATATATAATATATATTTTAATTAATACAAACTTATGATAATGATATTATTAGTTATATGTATATATAATGTATATTAGCATATGTAATAATAATTGATATTATCAATTATACTAATAATTATATATGTGTACTAATACAAATTATTAATTGGTTATACTAAATTTACTAATACATTTATACTAAATCCCTAAATGACACTTAATACAATAACATTTTTCTCAAAAAAAAGCACAAACACAATAATGAATTAGTGATTGCATTTGTGCCAAAAGTGAAAACTTGACTACTTTAGTTGTATTTATTTCATTATGTTGGATTGTATCAAATAACTTTTGTTTAATTGTTTTTATAAGTTTCAATTGTGAAAATTACAATGATAATAATTTGGTGATGTGTTGATATTTTAGTACTTGATTATTTGCTAAAATTTAACTATAATAAATTATATAACAAATTTTTATTAACCCCGCGGGAGAAACGGAGCGGGGCGGGGGACAAGGCGGGGGAGCGAGGGACGGGCTTGGGTTGGGGGAATTTGTAGGCTGCGGCCCCCCGCCCCAACCCCACCCCGTTGCCATCCTTACTAATGGGGACTGAGCATTCCAATTAGGAAAACAAGAAGATAGAGGCAGGTCGAACGGGAATATATGAACGAATTTTGGTGACAAGGAAGAAGGAAAAAGGAGAGCAAGACCTAAAATTTAGGTGACTAGAGTGTGGGTGGGTTCGGCATTACCTTTCTTTTTTTTTTTTTTACTTTGGCTCAAAATGCTACTAATCTTTAAATTTTAATTCAAGCATAAAATAAGTGAGGAAGTTGCCTAATGTTCTCACCAATAATTTACATTAATCAGTATACAATTATATACAGAAGTACCGAAAGGTTTTTGAGCAGTTGGACAACAAATTAAAGTGTCTGAAATTGGTTTACAATTATTGTTTTCTTCTAAAAACCACAAAATTTTGAAGTGTTGTTAAAATGTAAAGTGATGATTTGGATGAGAAATAGGGTATCTGACATTGATTAATCCACATCAACGACCACATTTCCATGTTAAAGAAGTTTAAATCAAACATATGTGAAACTGTGAAGTTTCCATCAATTTACATCTCTTTATCGTTTTGTTTTTGTTTCTTTTTTGCTTCGATAAGTAAAAAATCTACGTGGCGTATTAGCTAACAGGTTTTCTAGTCAGTGTTAGAATTTTGTAGGAAATTTCTACTTGTTTAGAATTTTGTTTTGCTTTTTTGGAAAATTTTCCTAGTCGTTAGAGTTGGGCTACAATTTCTTGATATGATCAAGTAATATTACTCTCCATACGGATGATAGACTTCCTACAAACTGCACAGAGAAAATCTTTTTGCTGGCATGCAAGGGTCTTAGTTTTGGCCTTGGGATATAATTAGTATATCTATATTGGCTTTTCTCTCATGATAAAGGGCAATCTCTCAAGTCTTGGTTTCTTAATTAAGCCAACTATTCCTCTGCCTTTTTTTTGAAATTTTTTTAACGGGAGAAGGGATGAGATTTAAGAAGTAGGAAGGCGATAGGTGGATTAAAATTCAAGACCTCTAACTTTTTTTATTTTTTAATTTTTTAAAGAGGATCAACATTGGTTTAGGACCTCTACTCCAACCTTAAATCTCATGTCACACATATTTTTTTAATCTAATTTTTAAAATTATTTTCTATCTCTATTATGTTCTTGATTTTGCAAATGGTAGAGTCCGATTCGGCATCTGAACTAACAAATATGAAGTTGAATATCAGCGTGTGAGTGGGAAATTGGCTGCAGCATAGTATTTCATCTTTACTATTTTCTTTCTGGGCAAATTATAAACTGGTTATTAGAAAAGCAAAAACCAGTCACGAAGCAGTGGGAATTCCAGCACTATATATATCACTCCTATCTACATATAATTATAGATCAGTACACCCGAAATGCGTTCAAAGAAAGATTTCAGGAACAAATTCCAGTCCATACTAAACTCCAATTTGCACGAGTCCTTGCTATCATCCTACAACCAGCCATTTCATCTTTATGTTAGGGTGGTAATTTATATTAACCTTTGGTGAAAGCCATCATCTATTGAACCAACGATCTATATGGCGATTATTAAGAAATATATTAGCAGTAAAATAGCGGAAGCGTACCTGAATTCATATTGACAAACTGGCACCTAAATCCTTTGTTATTTGGGGTGGCCTTCCAAGTCAACACGTATTCACCTATCCTAGAGAGCCCTTTAGTATCTCTCTGGTATCTTTCCTGACGATGGGATATCAGGGAAGAGCTATATTTTGTGGTACTGGAGAATACGACAAATAGAATAATACCTGTGACCTGGGGACCATAACCCTATTTATAGGTAATATTCCTATTACCTTTTGGAGCCCTATTTCAGCCCATCATAGAAATAGGAACCCTTAAATCTCTACACATTAAAGGCCCACATCCTATTAGATACATTAAATCCAAACCATATTTGATCACTTAAATTGGACTTAACCTTATTTGACAGTTTGCAACCCATAATTATTCACATATAAGTCAAATGTTGGATTAAAGATCCAAACACTTTACAGTTACTAAAAGGAAAACGTACATAAACGAGTTATCGATGGGGCATTGACTAATAAGGTCATCCAATATTTTTGTCCAATCTCTTTTGATCTTTGGACTTTAATTGGAACAATATCATCATTTAAAAAAGGTAATGGGTCAATTTGATTCCTCCACTTTAATTTGAGAAGATGTCGTTTATTAACTTTTATTATTGGATCAACTTGATCTACCAATTGTTTTATTGACCAGCTCAAGGAGAAGCTAATTTGTCAATTCGTTGTTCAGTAATGATTAAGCTTTATTACTCTATAAATAAATCCATATAAATTATACAAGATTTAGGTTTCTGTAACTGTGATCCAAATGTTCATGCATCCTAAACAGAAGTTCAAATATTGAATAGCTAAACCATGTCTTGGAATCCAAAATTTAGGAGTTATTGTGAAAGTACCCAGAAACATCTTATAATTAGGCACAAGATGGGGAAATTCATAATGTTTTTCGAATCATCCCTTGTCTCCCTGTAGTTTGTACTACTATGTATTTGCATGCTCTCCATGGATGGCTGGTACTCCTCGTAACTTGCATGAATATACGCTTTCTTATGTTGTGGGATAGCCCTCTCATGCTTATAAGAGAACTTTTTGATATGGGATCTTGCAGAGCAGCTAAGACAATACCAGAAGTAAAACTTTCTACAAATAAGAACCATAAAAGCGATCATCTACTAAAGCTAGCAAAATGCTTAACTATTGAGCTAACCACCCCTAGCTAAACATCCATAGTTCCTGTCACTAGCATACCAAAATTAAAGTAGACCGTCTGCCTTTGCACAGTATCCCTTCAAATAGATCAAAAGGGGGATAACTGGACCAGACTGTAACTAAAAGTTTTTTCTTCGTTGGCTTTTCTATACTAGTCTTTCTCTAATTGCCACACCCACCCTAATTCGTTTTGCTATCTTTGTGCTTCTTTACTATGTCCATAGCGCAAGTTTACCTTAGCAGCAAGCAAGTTGTCGACCTGTGGGCTACTTAGATCACGATCTAGGGGCAGCAAACAGAAAACTAGACTAACTAATATGCGAATGGCAAAGTCGAGCAATGCATCATTCCTGCAGGTAGCAGAAGTCTGAGAGGAGTCACTTCTTCGTTTATGCTTTCTAACCAGAAGGAGTAGTGGCATTTAGGCATTACTCCTGTTCTGATTAGACAAGTAATGAATAGTTTGGGGAAAGAGAGACAAGCGAAAAGTAAGGTGACAAATAAGTATAAATTCATTTAGACGACTCTTTGGATAATGTCTTTAGATTAGATTTTAAAAGAGAGCTACTTCTTAGAAGATTTTAAGTAGTGGCATTGAGGCATTACTCCTGTTCTGGGAAGCAGTATTGATTTCCACCAAATCTTTAATTTATTGAATTTAACAGCAGGGTTTAGTTATGGTATGAGTAAATTGGGTGGCCATTGACTAGTCAAACTTGGTTTTAACTAATAGAAAATCGAAATAACCCGGGTTTCTTCATTTTTGGGATTTTTAAATTTTTCTAGACGTGAATTTGACACTCAAATATTTTTTAGGATTTATTTTTGACCTTCAAAATAATTTGGATGAGTGAACATGTTCTCATGAATTTTTTTCTAATTTAAATTACAGTCTTAATTTTTATATTTTGTCATATAAGTCTTATTGATTAATATAAACTCATCAAACTTTTATTTAAAATTCAATAACATATTAGGATATATTGTTGTAGGTATTTTTTCATGTTGTTATATATATATATATATATATATATATATATGTTAATTTTTTTAACTCTCTCACCCCTCCTCACATCTTTCCTACTTTCAACCGTAAGGCACAGAAATCGAACTCTAAAGTTGGCAGTGGAGAAGACTCTAAAAGTTCTCGCTTGAGCACCAAGGCACTGTTTGATAGTTCAATTTAGTATTTAAATTTAATAAGTTTAGATCTTAACATGTTCAAATACGTTTGATTAAAAAAAAAATCTAAATGAAGGAAATGTCATTGAATTTCTTAAGCAAGACTTGTTTCAAAAACTAAGTGATAAACTATTCATTTATCACTGAATTTGATATACATTTAAATGTATTAGATTTAATACTTAATAATTTAGTAATTTAATAGATTTAAATTTCAAATTTCAAATTTTAGTTTTATCAAACACATCCTAAATATAGATTAATCTTACATACACTAACTATATATATATGTGCCACATATGCAGAAAAAATTGACGCTCAAATTTAATTTAGAATTAGATGTCATGCATTTATATCCATGAATATGTATATATTCATGGATATATATATATATATATATATATATATATATATATATATTCGTCCAATTTCAACCGCTGTATAGCTTTGCAAAAGCTTCTTCGTTGGCAAATATATAATCTCACCATCTCTTTGTTTTCTCACAATGCTGATCTGCTTTAATCCCTGTTCTCTCAGAACACTTTTCAGAAGTTCAATGTACAGCCCCTTTCGATTTCTCGATCTATTTCTGTTAGATTTTTTTTTTTTTGCGTGCATCTGGTGGCTCTTGGTTGAATCTGTTCAGAACCCTTTTGTTTTTCTTGGGAATTTGGTAAGTTTTGGTGCTAATATTTGGTTATTATTCCTAGTTTTGGTGTTTTTTGGACTGATTGTTAAGCATTGTTTTTTGTTTTGGGGCTATTTTTTTGGGAAGTTGGGAAGAATTCTATGGAAACTTATGTTCTAACTCTGTTTTGTACAGATTTTGCTTGTTACTGTGTTGGGATTTTGTAGGTTTTGGTGCTAATTTCTGGTGTATAACCCCTTTTTTTCCTTTTGTTTCCGGAATTTGGGCGGCTTTCGTTGGAAAACTATTCAGGACCATTCTGTTTTTCTTGGGAATTTTGTAAGTGTTGGTGGTAATTTCTATTGATTTTTCTGTTTCTTTTAAGTGTATATTAGGCATTATGGCTTTGTTTTAGGACCATCGTTTTCGTGGTTGAAGGAGCATTCTGTTCTCAAATTGTACCAACTCTTTCTTGATTTTGTTTTGATTCTACTTGTTACTGTGTGATCAAATATTACTATGGTGGCCTCGCTATTGTTGTCAATTTGGTTATTGATTGGTAAATATTGTGTAATCAGGGATCCATTTTCAGTTGCTTGCTCTTGATATCTGTGGTTCAGTGATTTTGGGATATTGATTCATTTCTGCAATTGATCAATAGATTGATTGATTGGTTTTTGTTATCAGTGTGGTTGGTGTATGATTTAGCATGAATAAGTTGTGCAGCCTTCCTGGTGCTGGCAGTTGTATACTGCCACTGTAGCCTATGTTTTCAGAACCGGACCGGATATCGACTCGATCAAGTTCAGGGATCAGGAGTTAATGGGTTCGACCGGATTCGATAGGGATTGACCTGGATGACGTCATAAATAAAAATTATTTAAAAATTAAAATATTATATGTAAAATACCTAATAACATGTTAATATTAATAAAGGTATATTCATATATATTTGATGTTTCAAATATATTTAACAAGAAAATACAAAGAAATTAGAACAATCAAGTAGCAATTTATATTATTTAATGAGTATTAACAAGTTTAAGAATTAAAATTATGGACTTAATTGAAAAATAACACTAAACTTTAAGAAAACATTGATAAAGTATGAAATATTTGAGGTATATTAATAATTTTTAACAATCTAGAGGTCAAAATATAATATTAAAAAAGTTTGAGTTTTTTTTTAAAAAAATGCTGATTGAATTGGAAAATCCGGTTTTTTTTCCGGTCAAACCCGGTTCTTGACCGAATTTGATCGGGTTTTTAGTATAACTCGGACCGAACACTTGGCCGATTTCCGGTTCGGACCGGTTGAACCGGCCGGTCCGGTCCGGTCCGAGTTTTAAAACACAGATTGTAGCGGCCAATTTTTTTTTTTTGGTGCTTTTAATCCTTTATCTATCTTTAGTCTATTCCATTGTGCACGTTGCCTTTATTTATATATTCACAAAGGTAATATTGTCACAAAAAAAAATTGCATTTATGAGTGTATTTTTTGGAGCAAATCTTTTCATGAATGTATTTTCAAAAGTCATTGATTTTTCGCTTTTGAACACAACAATATTTCTGAAAATGTTGTAATATGTAATTTACGTGCCTTTTGTTGGTTAATCAGTTTTTGGTGGTAAAGGCTTGCATATTCCCTAGAATTGAAATAGGCTATTATTGGTTTTTTTTTTTAATCTTAAGCCAGGCAAGCGAGAATTTTGAAATCGCCATTATATATGGCACCATGTTTGTGGTGAGAGACGATTGGATCTTAGGGTCATCAAGTTTGCTATTATCTTGTTGATAAGCAAAGGAGGTCCCTACTTTCACCTCTATCATGATATATGATTATAGTCTCCCGTAACATAAGATATCAGAACATGTTTTTGGAAATGACCCATCATTGTTATAGCTACCAATTTGTTTTATTGCTGCTTTTAATTCTTTTATCTATCTTTAGTCAATTTCATATTGTGTGTCGCCTTTATTAATATATTCCCAAAAGTAATCCTTTCACAAGAATGTTGCATTTTTTTAAATATATTTTTCATGGAAGTCTTTTCATGAAATTGTATTTTCAATTTTTTTTTTTTACTTTCGTTACTCTCTAACCTTTTTCCTTTTTGTTTAGAAGAGACTTGACTGCTTGGATTCCTTTGAAAAGGGAAGAAAGGCAGCCACAAAATTTTCTGCTAAATTTATGCTTTTTCTCATTCAAGGTATAGGTGTTACTACCCTTCATATGGATGAACAGTAGTGTTCCTGTAGGACTGCATATTTTGTATGCTTTAAGCTATTTAGAGATATGGTTTGAAATGTGATATGACAACATCTAAATATTCTTCTTTAGTATGTTTTGTTGTTCCCTCAAGTTTTTGAATTCCTATTCAGAAGTTGAATTTGGAAATAGTAGGATACATTTGCTTTCAATAGTGATGAGAAGTCCTAGAAAGGTGTTTGACACCGAGAAACGACTTGCTAAGCATAATAGTCATTATTATAAGAGATTTCAACCCTATCACAAGCATGCTAAGCTAGATATATCCAAGGGTGTAGTAGCCGATAGATTTGAGGTTGCACCTGCCAAGGCTTCTAGAATTTTACCACCAAACGATGCAAGAAACAAAGCAAATTTGGTTGGGTCATGTGCCAAGGCTGATGCTTTGGAGCTAAAAATGATTGAGAAGAATGTGAAAAGGGTTGGAAAGAAGGATGAATCAAAACATCTTGTTGCAGGTGGTAGCAGTCACAGCTTTGATAAAGAGAAAACCAAATCTAAATATGCACCAGTTACCAATGGACATCCATCTTCACAGCTTGGAAAAGGGGCTTATGTCCCCAAGGAAATTCAAAGAAAGTTCAGAGGACTGGAATAGTCGAACTCTCAGGTTTTCCTTGATAGGAGTTCTCAGGTGAAACCAAAGTCATCCATTATGGTTGAGACCCAAGACAAGTTGATTAAGGATGGTTGTTATTTGACTGGGAGAAAACAAGACAAAAATGCCCAGTTTGAAAACATGGGCAAAGATCAAAACAGTCATGGACAGTTAAGTAGAGATGAAATGATCATGGCGGCACATGCTTTAATGGACTTGAGCAATGCTAAATCTACACTTGAAACAGATGTTGCTAGATCTAGATTGTCAAGGTTGAACTCTATAGCAGGTTTATCTCCTTCACCTCAGTCCAATAATTTGTGGAACATTGCCTCTAGTGAATGTCCTGAAGTTGATAGTCCCAGCCAAGTGCTCAAGTCCATAGAGCTATTTGAGGAGCAATACATGAATCTTTTGCAAGAACAGAACAATGAAATCAGGAAAGAGAAGGAGCAAATCAGATGATTGATATAAAAGCAATCACGATTCTAAAGAAAGAAGAAAAGTTGTTCAATACTACTAGAGAAGTTGGATATATTCTTAGTATTTAAATTGGTAATCAATTCGAGTATGGAGTTGAACAAAAGCAAGTTTAGCCTTATATTGAAATTGATCACCAATTTCAACACTAGGGATTTCTCCAAATTCTCTAGTAGTATTGAGCCAGTTTCCTTCTTTCTTTAGAATCATGGCTACTTTTCTATCAATTCTCTGATTTGCTCCTCTTTTCCTACTTTCATTGTTCTGTTCTTGTCATGTATTCCTCCTCAAACAACTCTATGGACTTGAGTACTTGGCTGCGACTATCAATTTCAAGACATTTACCAGAGGCCATGTTCCAAAAACTATTGGACTGAGGAAAAGGGGGTAAACTTGCTATATAATTCAACTTTGACAATCTAGATCCAGTAACATCCATTTCAAGTGCAAATTTAGCATTGCTTAAGTCCATTAAAGCATGTGCCACCATGATTGTTTCATCTCTACTTGACTGTCCATGACTGTTTTGATCTTTGCCCATGTTTTCAAAGTGGGCATTTTTCTCTAGTTTTCCCCTATTCAAATAAGAACCATCGTTAATCAGCTTGTCATGGGTTTCAACCATTCCAATGGATGATTTTGGTTCCATCTGAGAACTCCTATCAAGGAAAACCTGCGAGTTTGGCTGATCCGGTCCTTTGAACTTTCTTTGAATTTTCTTAGGGATATAAAACCCTCTTTTCCAAGCTATGAAGGTGGATGTCCATTGGTAACTGGTACATGTTTAGATTTGGTTTTTTTTTTTTTTTATCAAAACCATCACTACTACCACTTGTAGCAAGATGTTTTGATTCCTTCTTCTTTCCAACCCCTTTCACAATCTTCTCAATCATTTCTAGCTTTAGAGCAGCAGCCTCAGCATATGGCCCAACCAAATTTGCTTTGCTTCTTGTATCATTTGATGGTAAAATTCTAGAAGCTTTGGCAGTTGTTGTTAGGAAATTAGCTTGATTTCTTTTAACCAAATTCCTTATTTTGTGTGGAAATAACTAATTCCTAATTGTTTAGTTATTTGGAGTAGTTGCCAAATTATTTCCTATTTTGTATTTGTTTAGGAATTAGAAGTTATTTTCTATTTTGTACAACTCTAAGAATTAGCATTAGATTTCTATTGTTATTCGGTTCTTGGCCAAATAATATTCTCTATAAATAAGTAGATTGGCATTTTACAAAGACATGCAAGAAAAGGGTAAGAGAGTTTTTATTAGGTGAGAGGGTTGTACAAGAGTTGGGTTTGGAAATTAAGTTGTAATCTTGTTGTATTTTTTCTCTCATAATAAGAACAAGTTTTACTTTCCATGGATGTAGGTTTGGTGATTAAACCAAACCACATTAATTCTTCTGCATTACTCATTGTTCGCACTATTTGTTATTTTTTTTATTAAATTGTTGATCTTTTTCTATCTCCAATAGTTGGCCTGATACCCTAACAAGTGGTATCAGAACTATGTTGGGGTTCTGGTTTAACTATTTGAGATTGAGTGATTGGTGGTATACCATGAGGTTTGGAAATATAAATTTTCGACTAAACCGTTTAATGGAACTATACGTTTCACTCTTTGGCAAAGAAGAGTGAAGGATATTCTAGTTTAACAAGGCTTGACAAAAATGTTGAATGGTAAGAATAAGAAGCCAAAGAGCATGAAGGATGATGAGTTTGAAGAGTTGGACGCAGAGTGTGTGAGCATGATTCGGCTCTATGTTACGGACAACATTATAAACAATGTGATAGGCGAGAAAGATTATGCAGTAGACCTCTAGAAAAAATTGAAAAAACTTTATCTGGATGACAGCTTATCCAATTAATTGCATCTGAAGTAGCAACATTATAAGTTAAAGATGGAGGAGGGTGGCAGCTCCATGGATCACATGAATACATTCAACGCAATTTGAGATCAACTCCAAAAAGTTGACGTCGAAATTGAGGAAAAAGATAAGGCTCTTTTACTTCTTACCTCAGTTTCAAATTCTTATGAATGTGTCATGATGACCCTATTGTATGGAAAGGACACTTTACAATTCAAGAATGTGCAGTCATCTTTGTTGGATCATGAAAAACAAAAAAAAAAAGCAAACTAGGATTTGACATAGAAGCTGTGTTAATTCCTTGAGATGAGAATAAAAAAGAAAAAAAACTTGGCGGTGAATCTAAGGCAGGTGGTTCAAAAATCAAGAGAAATGGTGGAGTCTAATGTTTTGATTGTTATGAGTTTGACCATATCAGAAGATATTGCCCTCATCGAAAGAAAAATGATGAGGAGCATGATGATGTTACTTGATATGTAATAGGTGAAGATATTCTCACAATCTCCAAAGGTAATAATACTCCTTCTCGTGATGGTTGGATTCTGGATGTGTTTCACATGTTTGCTCCAGGTTCGACTATGTTGATATTCTCCAAAGAAAGAATGTAGGTTTTGTATCTATGGGTGATGGATCTACTTGTGAAGTCAAAGGTGTTAGAGTGGTGAAAATCAAAATGTTGAATAGAGAGATTCACTCTTTGGGTGGGGTGGCTTTTGTTTCAAAGTAACGAAAGAATCTAATTTCTTTGAACCGGTTAGACTTCGGGAGCTACCACTTTTCGGCTACAGGTGGAGTTTTGAAAATCATACATAGCGAGATGGTCTTGTTCATGGGGAAGAAGTATGGTAATGTATACCATTTGATTACCTTAATGGGTTGGAAGCGTAGCGCAAGAAAAGGATCCAAGAACACTTCCAAATTGCAAATGATGGTGAGAGGGAAAATCCTGTTATGGGAAAGGGTAAATTGAGGTCCCTCTTATGAGTCAACTAGATGTTGGACTTGGTTAGCTAAACACGTACATTTGCCGATTGAATCAATTGAAAACAAAGCTGTATTGATTCAAGTGTGTAACTAGGCACCAAGGTATTTGATGGTAAAAAGGTAAATGGGAATTTTGGATGGTTTGCTGTGTTTGCTAAAAGAAATATTTGCCAAAGTCGAGATTTGTTCAAAAATTAGCTTGATTTCTTTTAGTTAAGTTCTTTATTTTATATGGAAGTAACTAATTTTTTAATTATTTAGTTACTTGGAATAGTTGCCAAGTTATTTCCTATTTTGTATTTGTTTAGGAATTATAAGTTATTTCCTTTCTATATAACTTTAGGAATTAACGTTGGTTTCCTATTGTTATTTGGTTCTTGGCCAAATAATATTGTATATAAGATAGATTGGTATTCTACAAAGACATACAAGAAAAGGGGTGAGAGAATTCTTAGTAAATGAAAGGGTTGTACAAGAGTTAGACTTGGGAATCAAATTGTACTCTTGTAGTATTTTTTTCTCTCATAACAAGAACATGTTTTTCTCTCCTTGGATGTAGACTTGGTGACTAAATCAAACCACGTTAATTCTTGTGCGTTACTCATTGTTTGTACTAGTTATTATTTTCTATTAAATTGTTGATTTTTTTATCTCAAATAGTTGGCTTGATACTCTAACAGGTGCAACCTCAAATCTGTCAGTTACTGTACCATTGGAGATATCTAGCTTAACATGCCTGTGATAGGTGTTGAAATCTCTTATAATGATGACTATCATAGTCAACTATCGTTTCCTAGTGTAAAACACTTTTCTACGACTTCTCATCACTATTGAAGGCAAATATATCCTACTATTTTCAAATTCAACTTCTAAACAAGAATTCAATGACTTGAGGGGAAACAACAAAACATACAAAAGAAGAATATTTAGAGGTTGTCAGATCACATTACAATCCATATCTCTAAATAGCTTGAAGCATACAAAATGTATAGTCCCACAGGAGTATTACTATTCATTCCTAGTGATAAAAGAAGATGGATAACAAATAATCATATGAATGATAGCTAGTAACACTCACACCTTGAACGAGAAAAAACATAAACTCAGCATTTCACATTACAAGCATTAAAAGAGTATAGCAACAACATCAGGTGAAAAACATGTTTCTAAGCCACATTGAATTTAATTAAGATAGATAGAGCTTTATCAATTACTGATAGTATATCCAATAAAATTTCTCTATCACATTTCTTTCTTTTCAAAGGGATTGCAAAGTAGCCAACTTTCTTTTAAACAAAGGTAAAGGTCACAAATTAACAAAGGTTAGCAGAAAAGCAATGAATGAAAATATAATTTCGTTAAAAGATTTCCTTCAAAAAGATAATAAAAAATATAATATTTTTGTGAAAGGAGTATTTTGGGAATATGTAAATAAAGGTGGCACATGCAATGGAATTGAATAAAGTAGACAAAGTAATTAAAAGTGGCAATATAACATAACGGCAGATACATCTTTCAAACTGCTTATGTTAATATGAAATTCGGCATGGGTAAGAGTAAATTTATTGCTTTTGACATAAGAAGAATTGTGATAGAGATGAATATGATTTGTTTCTGAATTATGAATGCAATGTATGTTCTGCACTATGAACTTGTGGTTTCTTGGTTATTATCTTTGAAACTAGTTTCCACCACTTCTGTCTGTTTGGCCTATCTAACGGGACAAAGGAATTTTCTGTCTGTCTAGCCTATCTAGCAGGACAAATAGTTAGGAACCTTCTGTCTGACCTACCTGACGGGACAAATAGTCAGGATTGAATATCCTATCATTGATAGAGGACTGAGACTTCATGAGTTTATTGTGATAAATTATTAACTATTGAATTTGTATAATTATGTACTCTTATGGCAGTTGTCTTTTAAAATTTATAATGATATTAACTTACTCATACTGGTGGATGAGTATCTGAGTTACTTATTAGGCAAGTGGTTTACTCACTTTATATGTTAATATTTTTAGCAAAGGATGCATTATATGAGAAGATACATGACCAAGTACGAGAGCTTCTAGAGAAAACAAAATGCTTGTTTAGATGAGCTTTACTTTGGTTGTTTGTTTGGTAACTTTTATATGTTAGAATTAGGACTATGACAATGAATGGTTGTATTTTATATGATAGGTTGAATTTGAGTTCTATCTTACTTATTGCTAATCGCTACAGAGGTATAAGGTATTAAGATTTAGAACTGAGTATAAGTTTTAGTTATTTTAGGTTTGATTCTAGATAGGGTGATGTTGTGTCCTAGTTTTTGGGGCGTGACAAGAGAGACTACACAACTTATTTCATGCTGAATCATGCCCCAACCACACTGATAATCAATGTAGAAATGAATCAATATCCCAAAATCACTGAACCCACAAAAATCAATAGCAAGCAACTAAAACTAGATCCCTGATTACACACATATTTACCAATCAATAACCAAATTGACAACAATAGTGAGGCTCCCATAGTAACATTTGATCACACAGTAAGAAGCAGAATCAAAACAAAATCAAGAAAGAGTTGGTACAGTTTTAGCACATAATTCTTCTTTGACCCCCAAAATGATGGTTTCGAAACAAAGCCATAATGCCTAACATACACTTAAAGAAACAGAAAAATCGATTGAAATTAGCACCACCACTTACAAAACTCCCAAGAAAAATAGATGGGTTCTAGACAGATTCAACCAAGAGCCACCCAAATTCCTGAAACAAAAGGGCAAAATGAGTTGTACACCAGAAATTAGCCCCAAAACTTACATAATTCCAACATAGTAATAAGCAAAATCTGTAAAAAATAAAGTTAGAACAGGTTTCACATAGAATGCCTCCCAACCCCCAAAAAAATAGTCCCAAAACAAAATACGATGCTTCATAATTAGTTACAAACACAAAATTAAGAATAATTACCAAATATTGGCACCAAAACTTACAAAATTCCTAAGAAAAACAAGAGTTCTGAACAAATTCAACCAAGAGCAACCAAACTCCTGAAACAAAAAGAAAAAATAATATTATTTGTATTTTATTGTATCATTCATGCCATGCATGAAAAAAAAACTAATCGAAATAGATCAAGAAATTGAAAACAACTGTACAATGAACTTCCTGAAAGTGTTTTGAGAGAAAAGGAGCTAATGTAGCATTAAAATTGTGACAAAATGAAGAGATGGTGAGATTGTATTTTTGCGATGAAGAAGTTTTGCAAAGCTATATAGTAGTGGAGGTTACTACTACTATTAAATAGGCTTGTCTTATAGCACCACAGGTAGTGATTAGCTCTTTTTCTTTTTTTTTTTTCCAAACGATTGATCGATGGATCAGCACTTGAGATTAAAGACTTGCATTGCATGCCAACTTTCTTTCTTCACTCTTCAGTGTCCACGTAGCTCTTCTTTTTCTGACACGAGTCACTGTTTTGAGGTAGTTTCTTTTGTTTCAAATCTCACGCACTTGAAGATGGGATTACACACATACAAACGTGTAAATGCTTTTGAGTTCCTTATGCAATGAAAAGAATGGCAAGGATAAGTGAAACGTTTTCTTAGCAAATAAAATTTTGTCTTTTGGTTTGGGAAATTTTGCATACTAAAGGATTCTGATGTATTTCTTCAATTTGGGCACGTTGGTTATTTGCGACCATTATCCACGGAGCACCTTTTTCCAATACGATTTTTGATTACATATTTTGGGCATTTGCTCCTACTATCCAACTTTTCGGTCATTTAAAAACCCATTATTTATGTTAATGGTACCTTTTGAAAAGGCATTGCCATGAAAAATTACCCATAACCATTAGATTTTATGCTTGCAACCATATGTTTCCTCTATCATTCACACTAGTAGATAGGGAGAGCAATGGAAATTGAAGTTGGTTCATGAGACTATTGCGCATTTACGTGCGATAATGTACAGAATATATGCATTATTTCATATCGATGCCATATAATCATCAATACAATGCAAACACTCCTAGCGTGAATGAAGCCATTAGTAGTTCACCAATTCTATTTGGCACATATGCAAAGCAATTTCACTCAAAAATTAAGGAACAAAAGATAATCCATGTGGATATATATTATAGTACAGATTTTTATGTTGTGTAATAGTTCGTTCAATCCCTTGGTGGTGCAATATCAGTGTTATGTAGTCTTAAGAGGCTTTGTATGGGTAGTTGGGTTGCCCAAATTAGTCTCACAAGTACGAGAAATTCATGAAAGTGATTTTTAGCTTGAATCCAGAAGCATAGGGATGATTGATGGGTGTCTTGCATACACTCGAATAATGAGCATTGTACAAAGGACGGTAGGTATCATTAGGGCCACACATCCACAAACATGGCAAAATGCTTTAATAATTTACTGAGAGGTGCTCGTTTGTTATCAATCACTGCATGTATTTGCTTCACGTTCAACCAAACAAGGATCTATTCATAAAAAATCACAAGATGGCATAAGATCAGATGTACCTACTACCCACTCCAGTATTATAGGTGAGAGAAATATCTGAAAATTGAGCAAAAGGGTTGAGCGTGCACAATTCAAGTGTATGACTGCAGTCCCATATCATTCATTTCATATCTTTTCATCATGTCTTTCTTAAAACGAGCAATTATCTTCTCATTGTTACCAATGTAAAGCAAATCATCAATATATAAAACAACAATGAAAACGTTTGAGTTACCTTGGGTTTTTCACATATAATATTGGCTCATTTTTGCTCTTCTTGAATCCTTACACCATGAAGTAAAAATCAATTTGACCATATCAAGCCGTTGAAGCTTGATTCAATTCGTACAATGTTTTCTTCAACTTGTAAACTTTGTCTTCTCCTTCTTTGACAAAGCATTGAGGTTGTTGAATATACACCTTTTCTTTCAATTTTCTATTCAAAAATGCATATTTGACATCAAGTTGATAGATATTCCAACTTTTTGGGCTACTATGGCAATGAGAGCTCTTATTGTATCAATTCTTGCAATCAGTGCAAAAGTTTCGTTGTAATCAATTTTGGGCTGCTATGAATAACACTTGCAACAAGTCTTGCCTTCTTCTTTTGGATTGAATCCTCCAGATTTAGTTTGACTTTATAAATCTACTTGGCACTAATGATTTCCTTGTCTTGAGGCTTCTCAACTAGTTTCCAATCTTGTTCTTTTCAATTGCATGGATCTCCTCTTCTGTTGCCTTCCTTCAATCTTTTCTCCAAATGTTATTTCAAAATTTTCTGATTCAAGAATGCACAAGTTGCATCGTGCATACAAATCACTCAAACTCCTCATTTTTTTTAGAGCTGAGCTTGGAGAACTTGAGTTTTGAACTTGAAGATGAAGGTGAAGTGCTTGTTGGAGTTGAATGGTCATCACTTTTTTCTTCATTTGCTGAATTTTCTTCTTTTTCGTGATGCCAAACAACCTACTTTACAATCGTTTTCTGATCCCAATTCCAAGTAGCATTTTCATCAAACACAACATCTCGACTAATGATGACTTTGTTAGTTTTCAAATTAAACAATCTATAACTTTTAGACTTGGAGTTATAATCAACAAAAACACATTTTTCATTTATGTCATCAAATTTGTACCTTCTTTCTTCTGGAATTTGAGTATAGCAAATGTTCCCAGAAACTTTCAGGTGTTTCTGGAATTTGTACCTTCTTTCTTTTGGAATTTGAGTATAGCAAATGTTCCCAGAAATTTTCAAATGTTTCATTGAGGGCTTCCTTCCACTCCATACTTCAATTGGAGTTTGATTCCACACGGTGTTCGTAGAATTTCGATTGAGTAAATATACAGCTATATAAACGGGTTCAACCCAAAATTCCTTTGGCAAATCTTTGTCATGCAATATAGATTTTGCTATCTCTACCACGATTTGGTTCTTTCTTTCCAAAACTCCATTTTGTTATGGTATGTAGCCAATGGTCAGCTACCTTTCCAAGCCTTCATCTTCACTAAATTTTTCGAAATGCATTTGAGGTATACTTCTTGTCACAAACACTATTCAATATCATGATGTAATGGCCACTTTGTTTTTCAACAAGGCTTTTGAATTTCTTAAAAAATTGAAAACACCTCAGATTTTTCTTTCATAAAATAAACCCAAGTCATTCTTGAAAAATCATCAATAAAAATGATGAAATACTTGTTACCTATATAAGAAGTTGTCCCACAAACATCTGTATGAATTAGTTCGAAAATCTTCTTAGCGTGCCATGTAACTTCTTTAGGAAATAGTTGCTGGGTGCTGTTTTCCAAGTACACAACCTTCTCCTCAATTATTGATAAATCGTATGCCATCCTTTTTTGTTGAAGCGCTTTGAGACTGTGAAAATTCAAATAGCCAAACGTCTTAGGCCATAGCCATGAAACTCCATTGACATGTGCTTTGAAGGCTTGATTTTCACAATGGTTGAAGTTGATTGGAAAACTTTGGTTGCCTTGCGTTTTGATTTTCATAACAAACTATCTACCATCCATTTCGTCACAGATGCAACACTCTTAATCATCAAAGGTAAGTACATATTTATGCTCAAGAAGCTATCCAAAACTCAATAAATTTTGGTCAAATTCAGGAATAAATAAAACATCACAAATGAACTTCGTACCTTGTTTGGTTTGGGCTCCAAATGGTTCCCAATCCTTGTACTTGAGCTATGACTTCATTTCCCATCTTCTCTTTAGTTTTTATAGATTCATCCAAGTCAACAAAAATGTATTTATCTCTTATTATGTGATTGCTACAACTGCTATCAAGGTACCCATAAATCATTCTTGACTTCATTGGCCATGTAGAAAGTATAGAATAAATTTCCTTCTCCTTGATTTTCTTTTGAAAATTGTGCTTGTTGATTGGTCTTGAAACCTGCAATCCTACTCGGTATGGCCAAATCTCTTGCAGTAGTAGCACTTTGGTTTGCCTTTGTGCCAATAGTCTTTCTCAATATGATTGTTCTTGTCATAATAGTTTGCAAGGCTATGAATTTTTAGCATTGAAGTCTCTTTGGAAGGTTGTTTCTCCTTTTCTTCTTGAATTTTTGTCTGTACATTTTTCACAGCCATAGCTACCACCTCTTTATAAGCCTCTACCTCTTCCATAGTTGCAAGATGTCTCTCCTTCATTGTTCTTGGGACTAAATTTCAATTTTGACTGAAAAGCACTTTCGACAGATTTTTTTAGCATGTATAAACCATCCTTTTCTCACGAGCCTTCAAAGATCCCACCAACTCTTGAGCACGTAGTGAGGAAATATTTTTGTCTCCTCAATTATGCATACCATTTGATCAAATTTTGGGGGCAAACTATCAAGAATCTTCTCAATAAAATTCTATTGGCACTAATTTCTTCACCAAAAGTTTTCATTTCATTTACAATTTTGGTGATCTTTGTGTAGTAATTTTGAATACTTTCAACATCACTCATCTTCAAATTTTTAAGATCTCTTCTAAGAGTTTGAAAAGTAACATTGTTTACCTTGAAGTTTCCTTGGAACTCATTTTGTAGAATATCCCATGTTTCTTTGGCATGATCAGCTCCCATGATTCTTGAGAAGACATTCAAACTCACATCTTTGCTGGCTTATGAAAGAACTTTCACATTTTTTTTTCTATGCTCATTCCGTACCTTTAATTCTGGATTGGTGAGACCTTCTCACTTTCCGATTCTCTATAACCATTCTCTACATAATCCCCATAACTCTTTGTGATTTGAAAATTGTTTCTCATTTTTACGTACCAATAGTCATAGTGACCGAAGATATGGGAATTGGAGGATCATCACTACTATGATTAACCATCTTTGTGTAGTTGAAAATCTCTCAAATTTTTCTGATTTTAGGAGATGACCCTAAGGATGTGAAACCTTAGTTCTGATTCCAATTTTGTTGGATATTAGGCCAAGAATTGAGAAGAGAATTTTGAATAGAGGCTAATTCATTGATTCATTTATCTCATAATCATCTAGAACTTAAAAGACTCATTTATACTTGTGAGTAAGTCATTCTAGACTCATTGAAATAGATAAAGATTATTCTAAACAAGTCAATTGGCCAACTAACTTATTAACTTGACTTTCCAACTAACTAATTAATTAAACACATTACTCAAAAGCATATAAAATATGTAGTAGTCCTACCAGGAATACTACTATTCGTTCCTTGTGACTAAAGAAGATGGATAACAGATCAATCATATGAATGATAGTAACACTTACACCTTGAATGAAGAAAAAAAAAACATAAACATTAGCATTTCGACATTACAAGCATTAAAAGATTATAGCAACAAAACCAGGTGAAAAGCATGTTTCATGTGCTATGTTGACTCTAATTAAGAATAGATAGAGCTCTACGAATTATTGAAATTAGATCCAATAAAAATTTCTCCACCGTCTTTCTTCCTTTCAAAGGGATTGCAATGCAGGCCAAGTCTCTTTGAAACAAAAGGGAAAAAAGGTCGTAGAGTAACAAAGTTCAGTAGAAAAACAATGGCTAAAAATACAATTTCATGGAAAGATTTCCTTCAAAAAGATAACAAAAATACAATAGTTTTGTGAAAGGAGTGAGTTTGGGAATATGTAAATAAAGATGACACGTGCAATGGAATTGAATAAAGTAGACAAAGTAATTAAAAGTAGCAATATAACATAATGGCAAATACAACGGGAAGCCTGTCATTTTTAAAAAAGGTGCTCATTATCTTATGATGTAGGTGGATATATCAGGACATAGGCAAAAATAGATGGATTCATTTGTGTGTGGCGGTCCGAAAGAACCAAATGACCTCAAGCATTTATTTAAAGAATTAATCTTAATATATACCAATAGTATATATATTCATAGATATAAATGTATTGCCATCTAATTCTAAATTAATTTTGAACATTAATTTTTTTGACATATGTGAACACGTATATATCTAGCTAGTGTATGTACTATTATTGTATACAAGATTAACTTATATTTAGTGGTCAGAAGAGAACTCTTAAAGTCTTCCTCGCTGCTAGATTCAATGTTTCAAATCCTGTATCTGACAGTTTAGCGGTAAGAAGAGTCTAGAGAGGGACGGGATAGTAAAAAAAAAGGATTAACCTATATTTTAATTTATATATCATAACAAAATGAAAATGCTACCTACAACAATATATCCTAATGTGTTTTTGAATTTTAAATAAAAATTTGATAAGTTTATATAATTCAATATGACTTAAAAATTAACATTGTAATTTAAATTAGAAAAAAAAATCATGAAAACAGGTACACTTGTCCAAATTATTTTGAAGTTCAAAAAAAAATCTTAGCAAAGTTTTGAGTATCACATTTAGGTCTAAAAAGATTTAAAAAAAACTCTTAAGAATGTAAAAAGAAAAAAAAAGCATTAAAAATCCCAGAAAAATGAATAGTCCAGTTTTTTCTAATTTTCTACTGGTTTTGACTAGGTTTGACCAGTCCAATAGCCAACCAATATAATCATACCTTAACTAAATCCTTGCTTGTTAAATTCAATAAATCGAAGATTTGGTGGAACTCAATGCTGCTTCCAGGAAGAGAAAGAAATGCAACTGACCTCTCTCTTCCAAGAAGTAGCCCTTCTTTAAAATCTAATCCGAGGGATTAGCAAAAGAATCATCTAAATGGTTTCAGAACATGAGTGACTCCAAAATGAAAGAAATTATAAGTAACAAAAGAAGTCCTTTGTTGGTCTAAGTATCTGGAATTGTATCTGAAATTTCCCAGGTATTTAATACTTCAGATTTGAACTTTCTTTGGCTGGTAAGAAATTGTTGTTCAAGGCAATGAACTTGCTGTTAAGCATTAAATTTTGCATTGATGCACTATCCTATCGGTATAGGAATAGTGAAGTTGAATTTTGCTGGTTGCTCTTATTAAATCTGCAAAGCCTCTCCCCTCCATTTTTTTCTTGAAAGTCCACAGAGAAACTTTGAATCACCAAGCAAAATATTTAATCTTCTCATCATACAAGATACTGAAAATATCTATAAAAATCACCAGCAACTTACAAGTTTGCATAAGAGAGGATCAAGATTCTTTAAACATCATGGTTGCTAGTGCCTTAACAGCAATGATGTCAGATTTCAAGTAGTACTGGCACAATGGAAAAATAAGACACAAAAACTAGACGAAAACAATTAAGTTAATTCGAAAGAACTTAAATGGATATCTTCCTAGAATAAGAAAAAGAAAAAAAAACGGTTAATCCAACTTAAACAAGGGATTGTATATGTACATGTTACATTCATTAACAACAAATCTAAGGCACATAAACTTGGGTCTTGGCAATCTCATGCCTGCGGGAAATAGGCTCTCTTGACAAAAGAGCCACTCTGATGATAGGAGCCCCTCGCCTTGGTAATAGTACCTCCTTCGCCTTTGCTCCTAGTAGAATCATTCGCCTTGGGATGCGACCTTTCCCTCTTGCAGCTGCTGCTCGCGCCACCGTGATCTTGGTTCCTTACCATTGTGAACTTGAACGCCAGCTTTCCATATTCATCTCTCACCCTATCGCAGGAGCTCACCTTATACAATCCTAGATAAGTGTATCTAAGGCCAGTCCCATTGTTCACGCCCAAGGGATTAGGGTGCCTCAGGAGATTGATGACAACGTACAACTCTCACAGGAAGATCTGCTAGCATGCTAGTCTTCAAGGCCAGGTTACCACGTTTAAGTTCTTGGTCCTCCGCCTTTTTCTTGTAAATCTCCGGATTTCCGCCTTCGCCTGTGTAGATGAACACGTCTGGAGATCTCCTCTCATTATTGTAGCGACCAGAATCGACAATGCATGTTGCAAAGAGTTTGCTCCCAATTTTTATGTAGTCGATCCCAGCAGAAAGTTGGGTATGGAGCCCCAACAATAGCAAGTTCAGCCCTATACTGAATTGATCACCAATTTCAACACCAGGGATTTCTCCAACTTCTCTAGTGGTATTGACCCACTTTCCTTCTTTCTTTAGAATCATGGCTGCCTTTTATATCAATCCTCTCATTTGCTCCTCTTTTTTTCTTGGCTTTTTGTGTTCTGTTCTTGCAAAAGCTTCATGTATTGCTCCTCAAACTGCTGGAATGGACTTGAGCACGTGGCTGCGACTACCAACTTCAGGACATCCACCAGAGGCCATGTTCCACGAATTATTCGACTGAGGAAAGGGAGAGAAACCTGCTATGGAGTTTCAACTCTGACAATCTGGATCCAGCAACATCTGTTCCAAGTGAAGATTTAGCACTACTCAGGTCCACTAAAGTTATGCGCTGCCATGATCGTTCATCTCCACTGAACTGCCCATGACTATTTTGATCTTTGCCCATGTTTTCAAAGTGGGCATTTTTCTCCTGTGATAGGGCATTTTTTCTCTTTTGCCACGTTAGCTACTGCACCATTGGAGACATCTAGCTTAGCGCGCTTGTGATAGGGCTGAAATCTCTTATAATGATGATGACTCTCATGCCCAGCAAGTCGCCCAATGTCAGACATCTTTCGAGGACTTCTCATCACTGACAAAAGCAAACGCAGCTTCTGAGCAGGAATTCAAAAAACATATCAAACCATGTCTCGAAACAACTTAATGCATACAAAATATGTAGTCCTACAGGAATGCTAATATTCATTCCTTGTGATGAATTAAGATGGATAACAACATATAATCATATGAATGGTAGTAACACTTACACCTTGAATGAGAACAAACATGGAATCAGCATTTCACGTTACAAGCATTAAAAGATTATTGCAACATAACTAGGTGAAAAGCATGGTTTCTAAGCCACGTTGAATCTAATTAGAATGGACGGAGCTCTATCAATTACTGAAAGTAGATCCAACAAAATTTCTCCACCTCCTTTCTTCCTTTTCATAGGGATTGCAAAGCAGCGAAGTTTCTTTTAAACAAAAGGGAAAAAGGTCACAGAGTAACAAAGGTCAGTGGGAAAACAATGACTAATATACGATTTCATGAAAAGATTTCCTTCAGAAAGATGATAAAAAATGCATATTTTTGTGAAAGCAGTATGTTTGGGAATGTGTAAATAAGGGCGACGCGCAATGGAATTGAACAAAGTGGACAAGTAATTAAAAATGGCAATATAACACAACGTGGGTGCGAAGATGGTATGCCATTTTAAAAAATATAGGTAGATATATTACGATATAGGTAAAAACAGATAGACCGAATTACTCATTAAGGAGCCAATTGCACACTTGACGACCCTAGGATCTGGACCTCTTTCACCACACCATAATGCCAAAATGGCGATTTAAAAATTCTTACTTGCCTGCCTTAAAGAAAAACCTCCCATTTAAAAAATAAATAAATAAAAACTAAGGGGGTGCTTGCTTCATGCTCCGGAAATTGGAATTTGATACGGAATGAATTATAAAAAATCAGTATGAGTATAAGTTCCTGGTATCATTGAAATCACTACTGTTTGGTACAATTTTTAGTGGAATAGGTATCAAAATTATTATTGCATTTTTGCCCTATCTTTTTCTTTGTTGGTTCAATCATACGGGCCTTTAGCAACAACCACCAGCCATCATCAGACCATCCCAATCTAGATCTTCTGTTTTAAGAATTTTGACTATCTGTGGAAATGGGCAGGTGGCATCTCTCACAGATGAAATCGTTTACTGAGTTTCTACAGTAATCATGAAACCATGATCTTGCAGAAGAAAGGGCTAGAGAAAGGTAAAAATTCCTTCCATCAGGAATCAATTAGTTGTTGATTTAGACAAGCAACCCTATGAAGATATGACAATATATCAGAAAGCTCCAGCTGAGATGCACAGTGGGTGGTTGAAGAATCTTCAGCAACATCTTCTGACTTGGACCGTTTTGAATGGCAATAATCCGAGTAATCATCCACAAGGTTGTCAAGAACCTGCTCAGCTTCTTTGAGCTTGCTTGCAAGTGCAAGAATTGCAGCATCTTTTGCCTGATTTCTTGCGAGAGTTTCTGTTTTGCATCTTGAAGATCAAGCATTTCTTGGAGCTCTGCAACAGCTTCAAATAGCTTGAGTTTGAAGGTTTGTGAAAAAGAGCAAGAATTTCTTTGGAGGAAGAAGGATAAGAATCTGGGGCAGTTGATGTCAAAAGATTGGGGTTGGGAAGACAAGAAGGAGGGTAGGGAACCTCGAAATGCACTAATCCAATGCGACCGATTAGGTGAGACATCAAAGAGTCTTGGAATCAAATATGGGAATTAACAAAACCCACCAATACATTCGGGAATGGAGAGTTGCTAACTTTTTAGAATTCATTCCAAAATTTTCAATCCCATACCTATTATCGAAGCACTTAAAATGGACATCATTCCAAATCCTGAATCCCATACTCTCAAACCAAGCACCCCCTAACAATATGCAATTTCAGCTCTAGGGAGTATGCAAGTCTTTACTACCAAAACACTGATTAGCCAATAGAAGGAATGTAAATTACATATTACAACATTGTCAACAATATTGTTGTGTTCAAAAGTGGAAAGTCAATGACTTTGAAGATACATTCATGGAAAAGATTTGCTTCAAAAAATGTACTATTAAATGCAATTTCATGAAAAGATTTCCTTCAAAAATATATTCATAAATGCATTTTTTTGGGGTGAAAATATTACTTCTGGGATATATAAATAAAGGTAGCACGCACAACGAAATTGATTAAAGATAGATAAAGGATTAAAAGCAATAGTAAAAAAATTGGCCACTACAATATGGTATGTCATTTCCAAAAACATGTTCCTATAATTCATGATATAGGCAAAATATATCGTAGTAAAGGCAAAAAAAAAAAAAAAAAAAGTGGACCCCATTGACTCGTGAAGGACCTATTGCAAACTCGATGATAGTAAAAGATCCAAAACTTCTTTTCATCATGCCATGGCACCATAACGGTGATTTTGAAATACTCGTTTGCACACCATGATGGCCTAGCGCAAACTTTCAAAATCCTCATCTGCTGTGCCATGGCGAGATAACAGCGATTTCAAAATCCTCATTTATGTGCCTCAAAGAAAACTTGCATCTCAAAAAAAGTAAAAATAAAACAAGAAATCCAAAAAAGATATACTTCACTCGACAATACTAAAGATTCAAACCTCTTTCATTGTGCCATGGCGCCATAATGATGATTTTAAAATTCTTGCTTACCCATCCTAAAGAAAAAATTAAAAACAATAATAAAAAAATCCAAAAAACTTCAAAAGCCCGTTACACGTCTGCCAAACACTAAGAAGACTGCAAAAACTTATTCATGCTAAATCATAGACCAACCACACACCAATGAATTAATCTATTGGATCAACTACAGAAATGGATCAGTATCCCAAAATCACAGAACCTACGAAAATCAGGAGCAAGCAACTGAAAATGGATCCCAAATTACACAAATATTTACCAATCAATGACCAAATCGACAACAATAGTGAGACCCGCAAAGTAACGTTTGATCACACAGTAACAAGCCGAATCAAAACAAAAATCAAGAAAGAGACGGTTACAATTTTAGCAAAGAATGGTCCTTCAACCCGCAAAAGTTGGTTCCAATACAAAGCCATAATGCCTAACATACACTTAAAAGAAATAGAAACATCACCACAAATTAGCACCAACACTTACAAAATTCCCAAGAAAAACAGAAGGATTCTGAACAGATTCAATCAAGAGCCGCCCCGATTCCTGAAACAAAACCAAAAAAAAAAAAAAAAGAGGTTGTACACAAGAAATTAGTGCCCAAACTTACGAAATCCCAACACAGTAACAAGCAAAATCTGTGCAAAACAGAGTTAGTACAAGTTTCGCATAGAATGCTTCCCAACCCCAAAAAATAGTCTCAAAACAAAACACAATGCTTAACAATCAGTCTAAAAAACACCAAAATTAAGAATGATCACCAAATATTAGCACCAAAACTTACAAAATTCCCTAGAAAAACAAAATGTCCTGAACAGATTCAACCAAGATCCACCAGATTATCCTGAAACAAAAGGAAAAAAAATATGGTTTGTATTGTATTGTATCATTTATGCCTTGCATGCAAAAAAAAAAAAAAACAGAAATAGATGCAGAAATCGAAATCAGTGAACTTCTTGGAATTGTTTTGAGAGAAAAGGGGCTAAAGCAGCATCAGCATTGTGAGAAAATGAAGAGATGGTGAGATTGTATTTTTGCCGACGAAGAAGTTTTTGCAAAGCTACTTAGTGGTGGAGGTTACAGCTACTATTGAACAAGTTTGTCTTATAGCACCAAAGGAGGTGATCAGCTCACTTGATCGATGGATCAGCACTCGAGAGTAAAGAGTTGCATTGCATGCTATCTTTCCTTCTTCACTCTTCAGTGTTCACTTAGCTCTTTTTTCTTACACGTCACTGTTTGCGTCGGTTTCAGTGTTCACTTAGCTCATTTTTGGCTTACACGGGTCATTGTTTTGAGGCAGCTTCTTTTGCTTGAGATCATACGCACTTGTAGGTGGGCATTACACATAGACAGAAGTGTTAATGCTTCTGAATTCCTTCTACAAAGAAAAGAATGGCAAGGATAAGTGAAACATTTTGTTAGTAAACAAAATTTTGTCTTTTTGTTAGGGAAATTTTTTTTCCCCGAGGAATTATGATGTATTTCTTTAGTAAATTTTACTTGTATGAAAAATGGATTTGCATTAGTTGAAACAAGAAAATAAAGGATATTTTCCTATTTCTTATGTGAAATTTCTAGGAAAGGAGGGGGAGATAAGGAATGGCAGAAGTGATTAATTATTTGTGACTTTTTTTACTTAATGCGTGCTAGTTTGTATAGACAGTTGCTTATTTATGATATCTAATCTGTGTGATACATGTAAAATATATGTATCTTACTTTCAATAGTTTAATAATGACCAAAGCTTATATATGGTATCTTATAATGACCAAAAGTTTATATCTTATTTTCAATAGTTTAGTTTAATAATGACCAAATGCTTATATGACCAAATGTTTTTATGGTCAAAGCTCTTTGGACCATGCGTCCTAAATTGGATCAAACTCTTTCCATTTATTTAAGCTAACAATTTCAAGATACAATTCATGGCTAGATAGAATTGATTTGAAATTGGATTAATGAATGTATAGTCAAAACTTTTGGATCCACTTGTGGATGTGGTATGAAAAAATCAAAAGAATGAATAATTTTACATATACTGACAATGTGTGCATTCATGAATATGAATGCATGCTACCTACTTCTAAACCATCAATATTTTTTTTTTTTTGCATAGGTGGCACGTATATATCTAGCTAGTGTATACAGTATTAACTTATATTTAGAGGTCAAGGGACAGGTTTTAGAATCTTCTCTACTATTAGATCCAGAGTTAGAATCCTGTAACTAGTAGTTAAAGGTAGGAAGGATGTTGGAAGGGATGCAAGGGTTAAAAAAAAGATTGACCCATATTTTAATTTTATATATCCTAATGTGTTTCAGAATTTTAAATAAAAATTTAGTGAGTTTATATAAATCAACAAGACTTATATGACAAACTATAAAAATTAAGATTGTAATTTATATTAGAAAAAAAAATTCATAAGAACAAGTGCACTTATCCGAATTATTTTGAAGGTAAAAAAATGAATCCTAGAATATATATGAGTGTCAAATTCACATCCAGAAAAATTAAAAAAAGCATTAAAAACCCAAAAAAAAATGAAGAAACCCTATTTTTTCCGATTTCTATCAGTTACAACCAGGTTAAATTCAATAAATTAAAGATTTGGTGGAACTCAATGCTGCTTCCCACCGAAAGTGAAGGAAACGTAACCAACTCTCTCTTCCAGGAAGTAGCCCTCTTTTAAAATCTAATATGAGAGATTATCAGAAAAGTCATCTAAATGATCTTCTACTTGTTTGTCACCTTGCTTTTCCCTTATCTCTTCGTCGCTTGCCTAATCAGAAGAGAAATAATGCCTAAATGCCACTACTCCTTCAGATTAAAAAGCATTAATTACAGGAATGAGCACCCCTAGATCGTGATCTGAGTAGCCCATGGGTTGACAAAGAGGACTACGACCATTTTTTACTTCTTAGAGTAAGGCAGCTCAGCTGCAACTAACTTGTTAAGGGCTAAGTAAAATTTGGGTAAAATTTGATTTTGGAAAAGTTCAAAATGAAAGTCCCAAAAACAAGTCATTTGTGGCTTTTGCTTAAAAATGCAAAATCCAGGGAAAAAATAAGGGATAATTTCAGAAACATCCCTTGAGGTTTCTGACAATTTCACTTAGCTCCCCTCTAATTTTAAAAAATTACACTAACCTCCCTTGGTTCACTAAAATGACTACAATACCCTCTATTTAATAGATAATTTACCGCATATGTGGGATACAAAAACCAAACCAAAAGTAAAAGAAAATATAAAAACCTGCAACAATTCGTCATCATCCCCAACTCTACTTTAATTAACAGCAGTTTCTTTTCTCTTTCTCTCCCATTTTTTCTATCTTTTATGATTCTCTCCTTCCTACCTATAACCCCACAGTCTCTTCCACCCATCAACTACACCACCATGCAAACATACCCAAAGTGTTTATTTCTTGTCTATTTCTCTCTTTCTGTAGTACTTAACTATCGGCCCCCTTGTTTATTTCTTCTCGTATTATAATTTGCATATATTAAAGAATCAAAATTTCCAAAATTACAACTTGAGGGAGCAAATGAAAATTTCATGGTCAAATTAGATGGAGATGATGAAGATGGTTGTGATAGAGAGGAAAAAAATGAAATTAATGGGTTATGATTGGAAGAGAAAAATGGATGACTCTGGGTTATACTATTATATCTATTACGCACTAGAATCTAATATCTTCATTTAGTTTCATTTTTGTTTGATTTACAAGTATTGGTGGTTGTTTGTCATAAAGATTAGTTTCTCTGTTCCTAATGCTATTGGAGTATGGGGTTGCTCTTGGCAAAGACATCAATAGTGGTTGGCCAGGTCTTCTGTTCAAGGAAGGTGATATACAATAGGTGTTGGGTTCATAATTTGCGGTGTAAGATTAGCCAATAGCAAAATGTAGTGTTAATTTGGGGCACGAAGCTTTTGAGGGTATTTTAGTTGGTGGTGATGGTTATGGTCTATTTGTCAAGTGATTCAGGTAGAGTTTGGGATTTTGATGATGCCGAAATTGATAGAATTTGGGGATTAAGTTGGAGTGCGATTTTGGAAAAATTTGGGATTTCAGTGATACCAAAATTGATAGAATTTGGGAATTAAATTGGAGTTTGCTTGAATGATTGATGAGGTTTTGGGTTTACAATTATCATGGAAGTATAGTAAATTTGGACAAAAGTGTTTGTTACTTTTTTTTGGTTAAATTGATTACTAAACCTTTTTTTTAACTCTCTTTTGATGTTATGATATTGCATAAGGGTATTTTAGGATACTTAAATATAATTATAGCCTAATGGGTCTATAATGTTACTTAAATAGTAAGAGTAAGGAGGTCAGTGTAATTTTTTAAAATTGGAGGGAGCTGAGTGAAATTGTTAGAAACCTCAAGGGAGGTTTCTGAAATTATCCCAAAAAATAAAGCAATCTAGAACATCAAACAATAATTTTCCAAAAAGAAATTAAAACCAGTCTAAAAGATCAAAAGGATAACAGGTTTATATGAATATTGAGTTTTTGAAGAGCATGTGGCCACTGTGTCTTCCCTATTTGTAGTAACAGTACAGATTTTCACATAGTTTTTGATATTTATGGGAGAGAAAGAGAGAACAAATAATAATGCGAGAAAAAGTTATCAAGAACTTGTTGCTTGTTGTAATAAAAATCTGTTTCCTTATTGGAGACTTGTTCATGCATAATTGCGATACATAATTTGCTTATGCGTGCATAATAAGCAGATTTCTACTTACAATGGTTTAAGGTAAATTCTTAAGTGCCGAGCAGGTGTTTTCCGACTGTCAACTACTATCCAAAATCAATAAAAGGAATAAAGTATCTAAAATTGTAAAATCGATACTCTTTAAAGGAAGATTGATATTACCTAATGGCGAATGTTTATGAAGTGAGTAACAATTGGTTTTCTCCATTACCTAATTCGGCACTATAATGAGACTCATAACTTAAGTGGATAAAATTCTTTAATCAAGGCTAGGCTCATTTGAAAATCATATGGTTCTAAATGAGCTTACCTACTAAAAGCAACATTGAGTGGTGTCAGCAGTCACGGTTGAATCATAGATGAATAGGAATGGTGCTTTAAAATTACAAGAAAAACGGTAGTGTATATTTCGTGATTCAAACTGCCATTTGTATCTATAAGAAATTTGGAGTACAAACAAAATAATGGTCAATGAACATGATATTCGTAACACGTAGGCATCAAACCGGTTTTTTTCATACCAGTTCTTCCGGTTTGCCGTTCAAATCCGATTTTTTATCAGATTTAACAAAGTTTTAATACATCTAATTTTTTAGAGTAATTCGGACCGGACACTTGACCGGTTTCCGATTCGATCGATCGGACTAGCCGGTCTAATTCGAATTTAAAAACACAGCTAAAAACTAGTCTAAAATGAATTTACAAATCCAGATTAGGAGAAATTTTCATTATCTAATTTCTCTATACCTACTTCTCATGCAACTAAGTTCTTGAAATACTCGCAATCAATAGGATAAAAAAATAAAAGAGCAAAGAAGGGAAAAGAAGGGAGAGGATGGAAAAAGAAAATAATGAAGAAGAGAGAGAGCTTTCATGTGAGTTTATTGTGTAATAAAAGAAAAAAAAAAGAGAATTATGGTGTAGTCTAGAGAAAGAAGAAGAGGAAGAAATAAGGTAAAAACAAAAACGAAAAAAGAAAGCCAGTGGCTACCGCAGCAAGGAGAATAGCAAGTAGGAATTAGGTTTCATATTTATTAGCTTTGAATGCTCTGAAACAATTTCATAATTGTATTTTGACCCGTTATAGTTTTAACTAAGTGTAAAGTTAACCTACTACATTTACATTTCTACTTGTAACTTTTAAAATTATTTAACTAAAGTCCTTTTGCACTAAATCCAAACCCATCAAATAACTAGCAATTCAAGGGAAAATTTCATGTATTATTGATTGCATATCATTAATATATATTTATGACGTATTTATCACGTAATCTGATTTGACCCCAAATTAATCAATCGAATCCATTGACCTGAAACTCGATTGAGTGGTTACTAAGTCCTAATTTCAAAACATAGGTATTAGGTTGCCGTCTAGTGGATAGTGATTTATAGCAAAATTGGTTTCAGAAGTGGGCCTTATTTTAAGAATTTTTGCTGAGCTCAAAAAAAAAAAAAAGAAAAGGAATCTTTGTTATGGACTGCAGCCTAATGAACAATGACCCATAACAAAGGCATCAAAGTGATTCACACCTTAGGGTATTTTCTATTATGGACCGTGATCCAGTTGATAGCGCCCCATAATAGAATTGGTTCCATAAGTAGGCTCTACCTTAGAGTTTTTTCCTATCACGGACCACAGTCCAGTGGACATCATTTCATAATAGAATTCGATCTTATAAGGACATCATGCCTTTATTGTGTGGTGTGGTCATTTGTAGGATTGGCACATGCAAGAAAATAAATAAAGTTTCTTTATAGTAAGAACCTAGCAAGGATAGACTAAGCTTTAAGAAGCAAAAAAGAGAAAGGGATTTAAATCTAGGATCTCTAAGTCCTGAGGTTTTAACCTTAGCCACTAAACTAATGTCTCGTCAACTAAATAAATGTAATTTCAGTTAGCTTTCCAATCAAGATAAAGCGAGTCTTTCATCAGCATATGCCCAAAAATCAGGTAGGGCAAATGATATTGATAAAACAAAAATTTTAGTTTTATCACAGATTTCTCATAACCCGTCGTTTGGTATGCTAGAAAGACCTGAAATGCAAAGGTCTTTCCAACTTATTCATTCCATTCTAATGTTTGATATGCAACTTTTTTGTTAGAAAGGTCTTTCCTCCTAAAAAGTTTATTCCAACTTTTTTTCTGGAATCTCTTATTCCTCACAAAAATCTAGAGAAAGGCTAATCCCACTCCATCTAGGAAACATCTCAATTGTAAGAAGAAACATCTAAATTATAGGGGTCAAGTTTACCCTTCTATGCATCTCTATCTTTTATATATGTGTCAAATGTTAAGTTATTTGTGAGTTAATAACATCTACTACATTTTAGTCATAAATAATTCAAGTTCTATTATTTAATAACATTTTTTCCTCTTTTTACTATCTAAAATGAGACATTTAATTAAAAATTTTAACATTTTTTATTTACAAAATTGGATTATGTGATAATATTTGTCCACTCAAAAGTAGAGTTGTAAACGAGCCGAATCGAACTGAGTATCTCATGTTTGAGTTCTGTTCGTTAAACGATTCGAACAACATTCGTGTTCGTTTGTTAATTTTCGAACTCCAAACCTGTGTTCGTGTTCGGCTCGTTAAGCAAAGTTCGTATTCGAGTTCGAATTCGTGCTCGGCTCGTTTAACATAAAGAAGCCGTTCGCGAACATGCTCGAAATGCTCGAATCCAAATTATTTTAAGCCTTAAATATGCCATGCAAATCATTAATCATTCTCAAAAACAATTAAAGTACTAAGTGACTAAATTCTATTATTCATTAACTACATAACTAACATTAACATAAAAATAACAAATAAAACAAAGCAATTTGCCCTCCAAATATAAAAGTCCAGCCATAAAATTAACCCTAAAATTTCTCAAATGATAATTATGTCCATGTTCGCGAACGTTCGTTAAAACTTGCGAACATGCTCGTGTTCATGAACGTTTGTTAAAACTTGTGAACATGTTCGTGTTCGCTCGATAATTAATCGAACAAAAAAATTCGTTCGAACTTGGTTTGTTTAAGATTTCGAACGAGTCTTTCACAAACACGAACAAGTCAAAACGAACCGAGTTACTGAACAGCTCGGTTCGTTTAATAACTCTACTCAAAAGAAGTAACAATGTCCCAAAATATATTCATATGCACTCTAAAAAAGGAAAACACACACTACCAAATAGTCACAACTATATTGGAAACTTCTCTCTACTATGAGAGCTTCCCTCCCTGGCGTGGGTGTTTCAAACATTTAAAATTTTAAACCTTTGAACATTCTTGTAGCTTTAACCGTGTCTGATGCTTGAACCTTCAAACCTAAAAATGTATGGAACCTAACCTCATCACTTTACTTGATAGCTTATGTGTAAAATTTTCAGATTCCACCATTGTATTTTAGCTCCTTTCTGGGTGTGAAAGAAGCCATGATCCTTTAACATTTGAAGGGAAGGGCTGACTATGGGTGTTATAGAGCTCCAAGCTGTGTTGGTGCGGGGTAGCATTACAGCGAAGTAGCTCGCAAATTCTAACTAGCTCCGGGTAGTTTACTTTTTGTTTGTTTTTAAAATATTTCTGTGTGGTTTCTTCTGCAGGTTTAATTAATTTGTGAATCAGAGACGGAAAATAGTGCAAAGGTAACTTAAGTGATCTTGGGAGATTCTGAAAGGATGGAGGAAGCTCTGGAGCGTGCCTTCAAGAAGTTTGATCTTTCTGAGACTGAGTTAGAAGGAATAGATCTTAGCAGTGAAGATATTAAGGAAGGAGTTCAGGACTGTAGTAGAAGTTTGGTAGGCAAACTGGTGGGAGAAAAAATGGCAAACTTCACAGGTGTGAAAAATTTTACAAATCATGCTTGGAGCTACCCAAGAAACATGGTAGTAACAGAACTAGGGCCAAACGTGTTTCAGTTCCAACTAGAAAGAGAAGAGGACTGAGAAAAAATCATGTTGGGACGCCCGTGGATTATGGACAACTAGATCCTAGTCCTAAAAGAATGGAAAGTTGGGTGTGAACGCAACTTTGATCATTTCAGGTTTGCTCACTTATAGGTACAAATTTGGAATCTTCCGATCCATTAGATGTGTAGAGCAGTGGGATTCAAATTGGGAAAAATCTTCAATTCTGTGAGAGAAGCGGTAATACCAATGGGAAGGGGCAAAGAAGGGAGACATATGAAGATACTAGCTAAAGTGGATGTCTTCGAACCTCTGGTGAGAGGAACCACAGTGAAGATGGATGGAGTTAACAGATGGGTAGAATTTAGGTATGAGAGGTGTCCGGATTTCTACTATAGTTGTGGGATTATAGGGCATGGAGATAAATCTTGTAATGGAGAAAGAAGAGATAGGCAAAATAACAGAGAAGGTCAGTTTGGTGCATAGGTGCGAGTGGGAAACATAATGATATCTCCTTTGAGATCATGGAAGGAATCCAGTAAAGAGGATAACCACAGTCAAATGGTGACTATAAAAGGGAATAATGTGACCGAAACATCAGCAGAGAAACAATACAATCAACCCCCCGAGCACAAGGATGGACTGAGGAATAATGAAAGGGACAAGGAAAACAAAGATAAAATCCAGAGAAAGGCGGAGATGGAAAGGAAGTGGATGGAGATTCTGAGAGAAAACATTGATCAGGATAAGATGGGAAAGGAGGAAGAAAATGCAGGAAAATGTGAGAATAAAAAATTTAGAGTGGAGGGAGAAAGGAAAGAAGATAGGAAGGAGCTCGCAGGACAGGGGCATTGTAAGAGAAATGTAGAGGATCAACAAGTAGCAAACATGGTAATAGAAGAAACTCCAAGCAAAGGAATGGGAAACAAGATTGCTATGGAAACTGTTGATCCTCAAGGGAGTGGAACTATGTTAGAACAATCTCAAGTAACTGTGTGTGAGAGCATGAAAAGGGACAAGAAACATAGCAGGAGAGTTCCTAGAACTAGGCCAGTTCTGTTAAAAGACATAACAGATAGAGGAAATGCAGGGGGGACAAGGTGGGAAAAGAATGCTACCTGAACTCCAACCTGGTCTAGATCTAATGGAGTAGGATGTCACGGAAGCTCTAAAACTTAAATCTCTAAAGATGGACAACTCTGCAGTGCAACATTTAGGGGAATTGGAGGTTAACCCTGTAACGCCTCCACTGTTTAAATGAAGATTACGGTGTGAAACTGTTGAGGTGCATGAGACCCCTTGACAGTTCCCCAATTGAAGGAGGTACTGAACATCCACACTCCTAGCATTGTTTTTTTGAGTGAAACAAAAAATCAGGAAAAGTTTTTGAAACAGGTACAAAAAGAATTTGGTTTGATAGCAGTTTTGTGATAAGCTCAAAAGGAAGAGTAGGACGCTGGCCCTATATTTGGAAAGATGAAATGACTTTGCAAGAAGTTAATGGAACAGATTGGTATATAGAAGCTAGAGTGATAGACTAGGTAGATAACAATCATTGGTGGCTAATTGGAGTTTATACAAGCACTAACGAAGGTGTTAGGAAATAACAGTGGCAGTTTATTAAGGAGAAGAAGAGAGATTGGGGTGAATCCTGGGTACTAGTGAGGAATTTTAATAATATATGCTCTAATAAGAAAAAATAGGGAGGGAGAGAGAGGTCAGAGGAAAGGTTTAGGCATTTCAACATATTTATCAAAGGGAATGGTCTTGTGGACATAGGGTATAGGAGTGCCATGAACATGGAGTAATACCTGGGAGGAGGAGGGAGAAATAAGGGAGAGGTTGGATAGATGTTTAGGAAGTGTGAGTTGGGTTCAGAAGTTTGAAAAAACAACATGTGAACATATCGAAAATGATGCTTCTGATCACTATCTTCTGATACTGAACACAAATTCACAACACAAAAAAGTGAAGAGAAGGTTCTATTTTGATCAAAGATGGGCTAAGGATAAAGAAACAGATGTAGTGATAAAAAAAGCCTAGGGTTTGGAACAATCTGGTTCAAGAATGTTCAGAGTTGTGGGGCGCATAAAGGAATATAGATTAGCCCTGATTGAATGGAATAAGAGGGTGAAAGGTAATACAAGAGTAAAGATTCAAGAGATAAAAGAGAAATTGAAAGCTGTGAGAGAAAGAAGTGATTCAATCAGTAGAGAGGATCTAGCAAATTTGAAATGGCAGCTTAGCAGAGCCTACAAAGATGAGAAATTGTTTTGGAGTCAAAAGTCAAGAAGTAGATGGCTCAAAGAAGGGGACAAGAATACAGCATTTTTCCATATAAGTGTCATGATAAAAGGAAAAGGAACAAAATCAGCTTGTTACAAAAATTGAATGGGGATTAGTGCAAAAGTGAGCAGGAAATTGAAGAAGAACTGTGTAATCATTATAAGGACCTCTTCACTACCTCAAATCCTAAAGAATTTGACAAGATCATGCAAGAGATACCTCGCACTATTTCCAGTCTGATGAATAAGCAGTTGATTAAACACGTAGAAGAGACTGAAATTCAACAAGCTTTGTTCTCCATGTTTCCAAACAAAGCCCCGGGTGTAGATGGTATGTCCTCACTTTTTTTTTTAAAACTACAGGCACATTATCAAAGAGGATGTTGTTCAAGCTGTTAGTAGTTTTTTTCATAGTGGTAATTTGCTTAGAATTGTCAATGAGACCATCATATCTTTGATTCCAAAAGTTGACAATCCAATGGTTTTAACTAACTTCAGACCTATTAGCCTATGTACGGTGCTGTACAAAATCATTTCAAAAATATTGGCTTATAGAATGAAAAGAGTTTTAAAACACTGTATCAGTCTATCTCAATCTACATTTGTCCCGGGAAGATAGATTTTGGATAATGTTATCATTGCTCATGAAATTTTTCATTTCCTGAAAAACAAAAGAAGAGGCAAAGTAGGCTTCATGACCCTAAATCTTGATATGTCTAAAGCCTACGATAGGGTAGAATGAAAATTTTTAGCGAGATTGATGATGCAAATGGGATTCTGCCCTACATTTGTTAAGTGGATCATGGCTTGTATTTCCATTGTTTCTTGTTCCTTCAATCTGAATGGACAAAAGTAGGTCATATAATGCCTACTAGAGAGCTACGGCAAGGAGACCCTCTATCCCCTTATTTGTTTATTATCTGTGCTGAAGGGCTATCTAATTTAATGAAGAAAGCTGTGGAAGAAAAAGATATAAATGGAATAAAAATATGTAAAGAAAGCCCTATGGTATCCTACTTGTTCTTTGCAGGAAGCAGGCAGGAAGTAAGCAGGAAGCAATGAAGGTGAAGGAGATCTTGCAGCAATATGGACAAGCTTCTAGACAAGTTGTTAACTTTGACAAATCAGCAATGTATTTCAACAGGAATATCCCAAACCAAGTAAGATTGGAGATCAATGAAGCATTAGATGGCATGAGGGAGGCACACAGTGGAAAATACTTAGGCTTACCAATGGCTATAGGGAGATCGAAGAAATCAGGTATTTGGGTATCTCAAGAGCAAAATATCCAGCAAGATGCAAGAGTGGAAGCAGAAAACTTTAAGTCAAGGGAGGAAAGAGGTCCTGATCAAATCAGTGCTCATAGCAATGCCAACTTACATTATGTCTTGCTTTAAATTACCCAAAGGGCTGTGCAAGGAGATAAGTACTAGAATAGCCAAGTTCTAATGGGGAAATGGGGACAAGGACAACAAGATTCACTGGATAAGTTGGGGAAGGCTCTCAGAAGTGAAAGGAAAAAGGGGATTGGGTTTTAGAGATTTAGAAGCTTTCAATCTGGCTCTGCTTGTAAAACAAATATGGAGATTAATTACAGCTCCAAATTTGTTAGTAAGCAGGGTGCTGAAAGCTAAATACATGAGGGAGGAAGGGTGGCTGGAGAAGAAACCCCCCAATTCTGCCTCTTGTTGTTGGAAAAGCATCCATAAGGGAGGTGGACTACTGTAGCAAGGACTATGGAAAAGAGTTGGAGATGGGAGGACAGTGAAGATTTGACAGGATAGATGGATCATTGGAAAGGACAATGAAAGAGTCTTAGGAATGAAACCTACTGAATGTCAACTGGGAACTGTGAATGAACTGATAGAGGGTGGAAAATGGAATAGACCTTGTTTGCAGCAATGGTTCAGCAAACAGGAGGTTGAACATATTGTTAGTATACCACTTAGTGTATACAGCAGAAAGGATAGATTTTTCTGGACGCATACCAAATCTAGTGTGTATACAGTTAAGTCTGGATACGCTGCAGCAAAATTAGAGGGAGCTTACCAAAACAGAAGGATGGAATATGGATTAGAAACAAGCTAGGAAATTAGGAAACACACTGTATGGAAGAAATTATAGAGCCTTAATCTGAAGATGAAGCTGAAACATTTCCTGTGGAGGAACTTGCAGAACAGCCTGCCAGTCAATGAAGCCATACATAAAAGAATTGGGAAAGGCAATAGCCTGTGTAGTTACTGTGGAGAGGAAACTGAAACCACTGAGCACATGTTTTCTTCTACCCAAAGGCCAAAATGATATGGAAGATAGCTCCTGTTAGGTGGGAAGGGCTAACTGAGCTTCAAAGCAACATATGGAGATGCAGGGATGCAGTGATGCAATCTGCTAACAAGGAGCAAGGACTTGCAGAATAAAGCTCATGCCAATATATTATGGCAAATCTGGAAGACACGCAACAGGATGGTATTCCACCTTGAGAGCACAGATGCAAAGCAGGTTGTTGACAAAACATAGCTGGAGTGGATGGAGTATGAAAATGAAACTAATGCAAATGTAGGAAAACAAGTTACTCCAGAAATGGACCGGCAACAGCAACATTGCTAGGAACCACCAAAAGAAGGAGTGATCAAAATAAATACGGATGCATCAATATCAGCCAGAATAGTAAGAATAGGCCACGGGATAATAGCTAGGAACTGGCTTGGAAAGATCATGAAAGCCAAAGGAATATCTGAATGCAAGCGAGGAGATGCAAGCAGAGAGGAATTACTAGCTATAAGAAGTGCTCTAGTAATGGCAAAAAAATGCAGGTTGGACTAATATAGAAGTTCAAACAGACTGCAAAGGAGTAGTGGACCAAATCAACACAGGCAATGTTCAGAACAGTAATATTCAAACAATCCTGGAGGACATTGATGACCTTAGACAGGAATTCGATTGCTGCAAATTCTCTTTTGTTCCTAGGAAAGGAAATGGCTGCAGCCATGCTCTGGCACAGTTTGCTGCCAAGTTAGTTAAGAATGTGGAATGGAAAAATACCTTCCTAATGTGGTTAATAGACCCTAGCAAGGAAGGATATGGGGTAGTTACCCCTTTTTGTAAATAACTCTTGTATTATCAAGTGTTAATAGTTATAAAATGTTGACGTTTGTTGGGAAAAAAAAGATAGTCACAACTATACCTTTTTGTTTACAAATAGTTCTGAGGACCAAATAGAAGCAAATCAAGGGGCCATAGAATTGACATGTATGCAATTTGAATATTCAATTTGGCTAAATTAGTATTCAACTATTGCATTTTTATGTTATTAAAAAATTATTATTATTATTATTATTATTATTATTATTATTATTATTATTGTTATTATTATTATTATTAGTAAGTTATATATCTCTAAATCAAATATCTAAGGAATGTATTCTTGCTTAGTAGTGTAGTTGCAAATCAAACTCAAAGAAACTGGCCATTTGCCTTACGGTGCTAATGTCAAACAAAATGAAAGAAGAAATATTTTATGTCATGCATAGAGCAATTAAGTAAACATGCATGTGTGGTATCGGACATATATCATGTCATCTAATTTCAAATTTGAAATTTAGATTTTGCACAGATGACATAGATCTATAACTGGTAGTATGAAAAACTCTGGCTCTGTTTGGATTGGCCTATTTTTCAAAAATTAGTTGTGCAAATATAATGTTACAATAATATACAAACAAAAAAACAACTCAAAAAACACATCATCCACACAATATATCAAAAATAACTCACAAATACAAAAAAAAAATTCTACAATATTTTTCAGCTATCACCATCACCCAACACCACCACCACCACCCACCACCCATCACCGCCATCACCCCTCCTTCCTCCTCCTTCTCCTCCCTCTTCCTCCTCCCTTCCCCTCCCCCACTACCTCGGCCCTTCCCCACCCCCAGCCGTCCCCTCCCACTTGGATTTGGTCAAGACCAGATCCAAATCAAGGCCTCTGGTTGCGGCCAGATTGCGATCAAAAGGTTGCAAACTTTTTGGTAGCAATCTAGCCATGACCAAAGCAACTTTTTGGTAGCGATCTGGCCATGACAAAAGGTTGCAACTTTTTGGTCGCAATGTGGCCGCGACCAAAGGCCTTGATCTGGATCTGGTCTCGACCAAATCGAGGTGGGAGGGGATGGCCGGGGGGGGGATGAAGAGAAGGAAGGGGAAAAGGAAGAGGGAAAGGGAAGAGCGAAGAGGAGGGAGAGGCTGATGGCGGTGATGGTGGGGATGGTGGTTGTGATTGTGGATGGTAGTATTAATTTTTAAAAAGTAACATAAAATTAATTTAATTTTAAAAATTACCCCAAATATATTCCTAAAATCCCTCTAAAAACATAACAAAAACATATCTACAGTAAAAAATTTTCATATATACTAGTACAGTAAAATATTTCAAAAAATATCCCCAAAAACAACTAATTCAAACAAAACTTCTATATTGATAGTGTATAAAAACTTAATACATTAATTATTAATACCTCCGTCCCATTGAACAAACCATATTTTCCTTTTTTGGCTGTCCCAAAATATTTGACATGTCTAACTACTTTATACTATGAAATTCCCCTTATAACCTTCATTAATGACGCATAAAGGCAAACATAATGGGATTGTTTTCTACTTTTTATTTTGACTTGCACATGATTAAGAGCAAAAGTGGAACAAAAGAAAATCTTTTGGTGGAGTATATTATGCATAAAAAACACATATTTCTAAACATGACTAAATATATGGGACGGAGGGAGTAGTTTATTAGTAATATAGAAAATTAAATTAAGTTAGCAAAAATCAAATTATTTTAAACAAGTATTTGGATGATCTATTGAATTTATCAAGGTTCCATATGATTATAGCTACATTGAAAGTTTTCAAATTTTAACACAAAAAATGGCAAGAGTCAAATAACAGTGATCCAAATTAGAAAAAAATCAATAAAAATTAATTTAAGACGGCATTAAATTTTGCCAATGAACATGGTACAGAATTAGCAAAATGACTAAAATACGAAAATGACATTTGTATCCAAAAGAAACTTGGAGTGAAAACAATACAACGGTCAATGAATATGATATTCATAACGCTCAGGCATCAAAAGATTTTCTTTCTGTATTAGGTCGCACTTAGTGGATAGTGAGTCATAAAAAATTGACTTCACAAGTAGACCCTACTTCAAGATTTTTTTTTAATGGACCGCGGTCTAGTGGATAATGACTGGTAAAAAAAATTGGCTCCAAAAGTGATTCACACCTTAAAGACTTTTTTTTTTTGGCTGCAGACTATGGTTCAGTGGAGAGCGTCTCGTAACCGAACTAGCTGCACAAGTGAATCCTACTTCAGAGTTCCTATGATGGACCAACATCTAGTAGACAGTATAGTCATAATAGAATTCGGTCCTTTCAAGTATATTGATGCCTTTATTGTGAGGTAAGTCCCTAGTAGGATTGGCACGTGAAAGAAAACAAATATAGTTTTCTTTCTTCTTTTTTTTTTGGCAAGAAAGAAGTGAGATTTAAGAAAAAATAAAAAAAATAAAATGAGATTTGAACTCGAAATCTCTAAATTCTGGAGTTTCAATCTTGACCACTAAATCAAAAGTGTCTCGCCCGAACAAATTAGTTTCACTTATCCTTCCAATCAGGATAAGTGAGTCTCTCGTCAGCATGCATCTAGAAAACGAGTAGAGCAAATGACATTGACATAGCTAAAATTTTAGTTTCATGTTCCATGAAACCCCACATCTGAATGCGGCTTATAAAAGACAAAGCACATATGAAGGCATCTAAATACCATGATTACAAATTCTTGAAATATAAGACTTACCAAAATATTGTACGCTCCATCATGAAATTGACAAGAACGGGAAAGAGTAACAGGCGTTTGAGATATTTGCCTGTGAGTGAAAAAGAAAAAAATTAGTTCTTTACATAATTCAAGAGCTAAAATGGACCCATCATTGAAAAACTCTACTAACCTTTGAAAAAATTTTCTTGAACTTTCTTGAAGATCTAGTGAGCTAAGCTGCCGCTAATACACTTCAATGTTATGTTCGGTGATATTATATATATATATATATATATATATGTTCCCGACGTGCTTCTCCCGATTTTCCAGCACGTTATTTTTCAATTACCATATTTGGCTTGAACTGATATTCATTTCTTACCAAATTTATTATTCTACTAAAATTACAAATAAAGTTTATTGGAAGATTTGGTATTAGTAAATGACGAGAAAGTATTAAAAATAGTTAGATTCTAACCCAAAGCTTCTTTGGATGTGCAAATTGTGCCACACTTTACCTTTAATTAAGAAATAGATTTTAATTTATTAACTGATTTTTTTTTAGTGGCCAAAGGTTTGTCTAGCAAGTGCTTTACAGGGCGAGGAACTATTTTTTTTTTTTAAAAAAAATGTGACTATTTTGGGAAAATTATCTGAATATAAGGAAAGTAATGAATATAAAGATGCCCATTAAGGAGTATCTAGGAGACTAGGAGCAGCCATTATAGTATGCTTTTGGTAATTTGATTAAAGTTCTTCGCCTGAAATTAGTGAGGAAAACTGCCTATTGATTGAAATATTTTCTCATGCTTTGGTAAATTACTACCAAATTCAAATTGAAAAGTGGTTCAGCCTCGGATCTAACTACAACGACCCAAAAAAAATGGTAAATATTGAGAATTTACAAACAAAAATCAGATTTTTTTTTTTGGCCAAAATAATGTTGTCACCAAAATTATTCATTATAATAATACAGTTCCATGTTATTTTTCCTTTCTACTCTTTCTACTTCAAATTATTTTGTTGCTCTTCTTTTCCTTTGCCCTTTAATTCTTGCATTTAACCAATAAGCATACTAATTCGCGGTTGTGTGGGAACTTCTACCTATTCATATGAATAGAACAAAGAACCAGGCTACAATTCTTTCTCCCAAGCAGAGAACTGAGATAGTAGAATTGAAGAAGATTTTTAATGGCCAGAACACATTGCAGTTATCATTTATCATTTTATAATTGTATATTGTTAAGATTTTTTATGGCATTTGGATTACTTGAAAGTATTAGCAGTTAATATAGAATTTTCATTCTTCATTCTGTATAACGAATGCATGCTGGAATTTTGTCTCAAATTTAGAGAGATGTCTTTTCATATTTCCTAGAGGTTCATTCATGTATTTGCATATACATATACTTAAAGATTCATATCTATTCATTCGACATTCATTTACTTCTAGATTCATGTACCTCTTGGAATTTATTACTCCCTCTATCCCATCCCATTTTGATAGTCCTACCTTTTTCACACAGTTTAAGAAAAATTAGTTAACTTTGTTGAAAAACAAATTAGATTGCTATTTCTTCTTAAAATACCCTTACATTAAATATAGTACAACTTTATATTAATTATTCATGGAAAACTTGAATTGATAGTTTATGGGAATTTGAATTGATGGTCAAGAAAGAATCAATTCTCATTTTACATTAAATGGGGTAGGTTATATTCAATAACAATTTGTATTAAATAATGTAGTTTATACTAATAACAACCTACATTGAATAAGGATATTTTAGAGAAATTAAAAGATAACTACATTTTTCAATTAGAAAATAGACTATAATTTGGGACAGACGAAAAGGAAAATAGGACTATTCAAAATGGGACGAAGGAAGTAACTCATTCGTGGAATTTCCAAATTCATGTATGTGTTAATGATGGTACATGTATCTATATCTAATGTTTCTATAAATAGTAAACTTGGAGTCTTAGGTGCATTTGATAAAATGGAAATCTGAAACTGAAATATGAAATCTGAAGTCTGAATGCATTAAATTATTGAATTGTAAATATTAAATCTAATATATTTGAGTCCATATCACATTCAGTGATAAGTAAATTAGCTTATCATTTTCACTTATCACTTAATTTGAGAGCAAGTTTTACCTAAAAAATTCAGTGCCACTTAATAATTCAGATGTTCAACTTTTTTGTTATCAAACGATTTGAATACATTAAGATCTAAATCCATTAAATTTAATCACTGAATTGGGTTATCAACAAAGTCTTAATTGAGAAGTGAATCTCATTTTCTTCTTCCTTCTTAATCTGTGGTCCTGAGTAATCCATTGAACTCCAAAGCCTTGACGTCCTGCAAGGTGACCGCTTAGTGACCCATTTGCACTGTGAACACGTTCCTGTGGGGGGACGAAATCACTTTCAAGAGTAATAGGGTGTCCTACGCCTCGACATTCTTCCAAGTTAGCAAATATCCCAGTTCTTCGCACTCTTATTTCAATAATCAAAATACTTCTTTCCAACAATCTTGAAAGTAATTTCTTGTTACTTTGATTTATTATTGTCGTGGCTAATGTTGGACGTTCCTGATATGTCAAATTGCAACCTTTTGATGGCAAAAACTTTAAACGATGGTCTAAAAGACTTCTATTTTATTTTGCGATCAATCAAGGTTGATTATGTTTTGACTAATGATCAGATTCCAGAAAATGTTGATCCTACTAGAAACTATGCTGATGACACTCATATGTGTAGGGGCACATCCTTCATCACATAACGATACTTTGTTCGATTTTTATCGAACCTATGAGTATTCCCAGACAACTTTGGGTTGCACTACAAAAGAAATAGTATGATAAAGCTAGTGTTAGGAAAAATAGATATGCTATTGGGCAGTTCCATGACTTCAAGATGGTGGACAATATACCTGTTTCTGACCAAATTCATACCTACCAGAATTGGAGTAACATAAGAAGGTATGAATATAGATGAGGCATTCCAGGCAGCCGCACTGATCGAAAAACTTCCTCTTGGAAGGAATTTCGCAATACCTTGAAGCATGACAAAGCTGATTTATCACTCGATGAAGTGACATTCTCATATTCAAATTGAGGAAAGAAATTGCTTGAAAGATCAGACTTCTGTGACCTTGTCGCAAGAGTATGCTACTAAGGCAAACTTAGTAGATGCACAACCTGCAGGTGGCTTCCAAAAATCAAAGAATAATTAAGAAAAACAAAAATCAGAGCGGAGGCAACCAAAAAAGTAATTTTTCAAATTTCAATAAGATTGAAAAGAAGTATAAGGGTCTTTGTTTTGTATGTGGTAAACCAAATCATAAAGCTGTCCAGTGTAAGTTTCACAAAGGACAAAAAACAACATGCACTAAAATCTAAAGTGAACTTAACTGAATTTGATGAGGTGATAGCTGCTTTTGTTTCTAAGGTGAATTTTCCACATAATGTGACCGAGTGGATTATTGACACTGGAGCAACCAAGTATATTGCTACTAGTAAGAACCACTTCATTGAGTATGAAAGAGTGGATGAAGGGGACCAAGTGTTCCTTGGAGATGCTACTATGGCTCCTATTGTTGGCAAAGGGAAAGTCCTATTGAAACTTACATCGAGAAAGTCGATTGCTTTAACTAATGTACTGCATGTTCCCTCTATGAAAAGAAATTTAATTTCTAGTGGATTGCTTAATAAGGCTAGCATCAAACTTGTGTTTGATGGTGATAAGTTGATTACGTCTAAGAATGGGAATTTTATGGGAAAGGATTTCTCTTGTGGGGGTTTATTTGTATTGAATGCTATTTGTAATGCCCGTGAATAAAGTTTCTTCTTCTCCTTATCTTGTTGACTTTTTGGATGTTTGGCATGCTAGATTAGGATACGTGAATGTTGATACAATTAAACGAATGAGACACTTTTGAATCTAATTCCTAATCTATCCAACAATGAGGCATCCAATGTGAATTTGTGTAGAAGCAAAACACCACAAAAAAACTCTTCAAATCTGTTTGAAAAAACAACTGATTTTTTGGAGTCAATCCACATTGATCTTGGTGACTTTAAGAATAATATGAGTAGAGGTGGTAAAAAAATACAATGTAACATTCAATGATGACTACTCAAAATACACAAAATTTTGTCATTTAAGTCATAGAGATGAAACTAAAGAAATGTTTGTCAAATATAAAATTGGATAACTCAACTTGGCAAAAAGGTTAAAAGACTTAAGTCGGATAGAGGTGGGGAATATGACTCTAATTTGTTTTAAAAAGTTTGTGAACAAAGCGGAATAATGCATGAGACAACTCTACCATATTCATCTCAGTCTAATGGAATAGCTGAAAAGAAAAATAAAACTTTGAAAGATACGATGAATGCAATGTTAATAAGTTCTAGTTTGCCTAATAACATGTGGGAAGAAGCTATATTATCTGCTTGTCATATTCTTAATAGAATTCCACATAAAAAGGACACTAAAAACTCCTTATGAGTTGTGGAAAGAATATATCCCAAACTTAAGTTATCTAAAAGTGTGGGAGTGTTTGGCTAAGGTGGGTGTTCTTGACTTTAAAAGTAGTAAAATTGGACCAAAAAATGGTTGATAGTGTCTTCATTGGTTATGTTTTGAATAGTGCAGCATATAGATACTTGGGTTTTGGAGTAATATCGTATAATTGAAACCAAGGATGCCAAATTCTTTGAGAATATTTTTCCAATGAACAAGCATTTGATGTCTTCTTCTATTCAAGAATCGCGTGAACCACAAAAACAAGAGGATCAACATCCTCAAGAATTGAGAAGAAGCAAAAGAGCTCGAACTGAAACTAATTCTGGGCCAGATTTTATAACAACTTTTGCAATTGAGGATGATACTAAAACCTATGCATAGGCAATGAAATCAATACATACAACCTTTTGAAAGATGCAACCAACTTTGAATTAGAATCAATAATGTCTATCATAATTGGGAGGTGGTGAACTTGCCTAGAGATTGTAAACCTATTGGATGCAAATGGATTTTTAGGAAAAAATTAAAAGTTGATGGCTCAATTGACAAATTCAAAGCAAAATTGATGGCTAAGGGATATACACAAAAGGAATGATCATGTTATTTTGATACTTATTCTCCTCGTGCTAGAATTACCACCATAAGAATCTTGATTGCCATTGCTTCTATTTTTAACTTAACTATACACCAAATGGATGTTAAAACTACATTTTTGAATGATGATTTGGATGAAAAATATTCTATGCAACAACCTGAAGGATTTGTAGTTAGTGGGACAAGAGAATAAGGTGTGTAAATTAATTAAATCTTTATATGGGTTTAAAACAAGCACCTAAACAATGACATTAAAAGTTTGATAAGACTCTAGTGTCAAATGGTTTCAGAGTGAATGAATTTGATAGATGTGTCTATAACAGATTTAATGGAGCCATCGGAGTCTTAATCTGTTTATATGTTGATGGCATGCTTATCTTTGGAACTGATGAAACTATTGTCATGCAAACTAAATCCTTCTTGGCTTCGCACTTCGATATGAAAGACATGGGTGAAACTAATGTGATATTGGGTTTTAAGTTGACTAAAACTGATAATGATTTCATCCTTTCACGGTCTCATTATGTGGAGAAAATTTTGAAGAAATTCAATCATTCTAATGTAGAGCATGTCGAAACTCCATATGACTCTAGTGTGGCTTTGAAAAAGAACAAAAGAGAATATGTATCACAATCTGAATATGCACAAATAATTGGAAGTGTGATGTATCTAATAAATTGTACTCATCCTGACATTGCTTATGCTGTGAGTAGATTGAGTAGATACATACACAATCCTGATAGAAGTCATTAGAATGCATTATCTAGATTGCTTAGATATTAAAAAGGCACTATGTATTTTGGATTTCATTTTATTGGTTATCCTTCTGTGCTAGAAGCTTATTGTGATATTAATTGGGTATCTGATAATGTTGAAGTCAATTCCACTAGTGGCTATGTATTTACTGTTGATGGTGGAGTGGTGTCTTGGAAGTTTTCTAAACAATCTTGTAAATCTAAATCAACTGTGGAGTCTGAATTCATTGCTTTAGAACTTGAATGTTCTAAAGCTGAATGGCTTCGCAATCGCTTATCTGACATCCCAATTTGGGAGAAAGCCTGTGCCTTCTATTTCTATGCATTGTGATTCATAGGCAGCAATCGCAAAAGTCAAAAGCAAAATCTACAATGGGTAAAAGCTGGCACATCAAATTAAGACACAATATTGTGAGAGAGCTCATGAGCAGGTGTGGTAATAACTATGGACTTTGTCAAGTCCGAGAAAAATTTGGTAGATCCTATGACGAAAGGATCAAACAAAAATGCAGTTCAAGAGGCATCAATGGGAATGGGTCTTAAACCCATTTGATAGGAGTCGATTGTGATGGCAACCCAACCTGCATTAGCAGAGATCCCATGAAGTAGGTTCAATGGATAATAACAAGTCACAAAGAGATTCCATTAGTACTATTATAATATGAACCATCCCTATAATGTTGTTGTGAAATAGTGCTTACTGTCTAATATGTGCTAAGGTTGAGTTTATAACTTTGAACGAGTTTGTAGCCTTTATATGTAGGGTGAGGCAGTACACACTTTTTTGACAAAAAAAAAAAAAAAGGCAGTACACACTTGATAATCTCACCTATATGAGTGTGAAGTTGAAGCCGCTTCTATTGAGAGTTTGGTTACTTTTCTAGAGCAGTCACGAAAATCCAGGTAGGTGCATGGCTGGAATAACACCAAATCGCGAGTTTATGTGGATTTGAAATCTAATATGTGTCCATCGGTGAAGTTTACATCATGGAAAATAGATTCAAAACCAATGGTTATCTATTTTCTGTATTCTTCTAAATTGAGTACAGTAAGTGACGATTCAAGTCTAAAGACATCGATCATTATGTATCAGATTTCTATACTCAGTACCATGTTCTAAATTTGAGTCATGTGGGGGATTGTTGGAATTTTGTCTCAAATTTAGAGAGTTGTCTTTTCATATTTCGTAGAGGTTCATTCATGTATTTGCATATAGATTTAAAGATTCATATCTATTCATTCTACTTTCATTTACTTCTAGATTCATGTACCTCTTGGAGTTGATTTGCTCATTCATGGACTTCTAAATTCATGTATCTGTTAATGATTAGGGGTACTATCGAATCGAGTCGAGTTCGGAGTAGCACCATACCTGAGCTCGAACTCGATCAGAATCAGTGCTACTCGAGTTCGAACGAGTAAATAAATTTGGACTCGATCTTGACTCGATAAAATAAAATTAAACTCGAGCTCGACTCGTTTGAGCTCGAGTAAGCTCGAGTAAATATCAAGCCCGATCTACTCGAGTTTGAGCTCGAGTTTTGAACTAAACCTATAAATTTTTTCTCAAAATATATAATATAAATATAATATGAAAACTCGATTAAATTCGTCGAGCACTCGAGTATTTATTTTTGGAACTCGAACTCGACTCGTTGAATGTAATGAGTAGCTCGATTTCGGTTTGACCGAGCTCGAGCCAAGCTTTTGAAATTGCGAGCGGGTTGACTTGATTACACCCCTATTAATGATGGTACATGTATCTCTATCCTAATGTTCCTATAAATAGTGAACTTGGAGTCTCAATTGAGAAGTGAACCTCATTGTCTTCTTACTTTTTAGTCTTTGGTATTGAGTAATTTATTGAACTCAAAGTCTTGACTTGCGAGTGCATGCAACCCGCGCTAGCCATTGTATCTTGGAAGATGACCACCCAATGACCCGTTTGCACTGTAGGCATGTTTTTCTTTGGGGCTAAATCACTTTCAAACGCAGTAGGTATCCTACGCCTCGACTTTCTTTCAAGTTTCCAAATATCCCATTTCTTCGTACTCTTATTTCGATAATCAAATTACTTCTTTCCAACAATGCAAACAAAATTTGTATAAAAGTGACTCCCATGATGAGTTTAAACATGACGTTCAAAACAATTGGACTAAGAGGCTAATTATTGAGTCTCTAGGACAGCATCAGTTAATTGATGGGCTGTTTAAGGTTTAAGGGTAAAATGTTAAAAACCCTTTGTTAATTGATGGGCATAATTTTGCTACCTATTCACAAATTAAGCACCATTTGGTATTTGACTGCTAGTCTTAAGTGGTTAAGTCATCCCAAAAACGAAACTTTTTTGCTACAGGCAAAAAGTGATAGAAACGTTAAAGGTTGAGGGCTAAAATATTAAAAAAACCGTAACCACCTTGTTCCTTTATGAACTGTTATTCAGTCCAATAATGTCCCTTGATTATAATACTGTCCATTATGTGATATACTACTAAGTTTTATTGGCGAAATTTTCACTAAATCATTTGTGTGCTCAAAGATAAAAGCTTCACAAATTTCAGAGAGTGCGTGAGGCAATGCTGACAATGGGTAAACCAAAACAAATAAATTGAGAATAATTGCAATGGAATGAAGCAGCAACACCCACACCAGTCAAAACCACAAGCTACGAAGACTTGGGGGAAAATAAAGTAGAAGTGCAGAACTGAACAATGGTAATTGATCTAGTGTTTTTGGTGAAATATTTAACAAAATGGTTCTCCGAAATCTTCAAAACTTTTGTTTATTAGACACAACGATTATAATGTTACATTTTAATAAGAAATTATGCTTTTACTAAATCTACACTGATCGAATGGAAGAAATGAATATATATTTGTGTTTCATGTGTCCATTATGAAAAAAACCATTCAAAATGTCCCTCATATTTCATTAATAAAATTTTTTTGTCCTTTATTTTTAAAATGTTAACTTTACATCCTTTACAAATTCGAATTAACAAAATTTATCCCACCTTAAGTTTTTTATCTCTTTTTAATTTGAAATCACCATGTGACCCACATGCAGTCATTTTTTATATACAAAAGATCAAATATCACTTTTTTTAGTGACAAAAATGAATGAAGATTGTGTCAAATTTCATTTTTAATGAAAAAATAATACTATTCGAGTCATATTCTACTTTTTTAGGGATAAAAATAAATATGGATCAGATCATTTGTTTAACTATAAATAAGATCTGATCTTTTTACCCTTAAAACAAGACAATGTATATGTCATGTGATGGATTTAGGATAAAATGTGGTCGAACACTTAAGTTGAGTTCAAATTTTATAGACTTAATTTTACAAGGGATATAAAGTTATCATTTTAAAAGTGAAGAACGAAAAATTTTGTTTAATAAAATGTGAGGCACATTTTGAGCGATTTTTCAATCCATTATTGGTTATGACTCAAATAATTTGCATTTTCATATCTCCTTGCATTAATTATGTCTCACTATGGCAAATAGATTTTGGCTCATTTGGCAATTGTTGCAGCACTGGTCATTTCCGTTTAGTCAATTAATGGACAAATGATGCACCACAATATCCCAAAAATTATGACCAACCAATAATATTCCAATCTCAGGCAATAATCTCACTACCAACCAATATTCAATAATATCCCACTGATCAATTCATATATAAGCACTGGTAAAGTAGTTCAATCCTAGCTCCGGAGCATACCCCAAAAAAGGGAAAAAGCAAAAGGAAATCCCAAAGTCCATCATCATGGTTTTCTGAAAACGCAAAATCCAAAAAGTTTGAGATTGGAGAAGGACAAATGTAAAAAGAATAAAGGTAAGAAACTTTTCTTTCTCTGTTCTAACTTATGACAGATTTGTTTTGCAGATAAATAGTTGATTCAAATACTTTGATGTTTGCAAAAGTTTTGTGTAATTTAGGACAAGGGTTTGATTCTCACTATATTAATTTTTTGTGTTATCAGCTCCCATACTTAAATTTGTAGACAACTCCATATGTTGGAGACCTAGCTACTTCCAGCACAAATTGACTATTCACACTAAAATGATTTTTCAATCAGCAAATAAGCAACGATTTACGCATGCAAAGTGGACCAAAAGGAATTAAGTACCAGTGACTTATCATTAATAAACTAAAAATACAACAATATATGAAAAGCCAAAATTAGAAAACCTACTATCTGCAATATACGACCAAGAAAATTAAATTTACAGAGTAAAAGGAAAAGGGTTCTCAAGAAAAAAAAGTTAAAATTACAAAGCTCAAAGAAAAGGGTTGTCAAGAGAAACCAAGGATGGTCTGACTACATACAAAACCAAAATGCTAGACTAAGTTTTGCATGCAATAAGATAAGATGAGTCTTTCTCATGAGCATGTGTCTAGAAAACAAGTAGGGTTAATGATATAGGCATAGCACAAGTTTTGCCACCGCACTAGAATCCGGGTACAATGACAACTGCATCAAAGACAATTGGGATAATCCCAGAAACCTATTCTAAGATATCTAACAATTTTACTTAGCTTCTCTTAGATTATTACAATTAAACCTATCTTCCGTAGCATAAGAAAATGATTATATTGGCCTTCATTTAATAAGTAATTTACACTATATTGCTACGAGATATATATACAACTAATAAAAACAAAAAGAAAAAAAAAGGATAAAATAACCCTACCCTTCGTACCGACAACTAACGACTCCATATCTCACCCCGCTCCCTCCCGCTCTCCTCCTCTCTTATTCTCAACGACGACCTCTCTCTCTATTACATGTTCCCTCTTTTCTCTACAGCGTTACATGAACACCTTCATAATTTTTAAAATTTGAGGAGAGTTCTCTGAAATTATTAAAAACCTCAACGGAAGTTTGTGAAATTATCCCAAGACCATTTCCTTTCACTTAATTAATAAACAACTACTGGGGGTTGAGCGTTCCAATTGGGAAAACAAGAAGATAGAGGCAGGTCGAACAGGAACATAATGAACGAATTTTGGTGACAAGGAAGAAGGAAAAAGGATAGCAAGACCTAAAATTAGGTGGGTATCGGGTGGGTGGGTTTGGCTTTAACCCTTCTTTTTTCTTCCTTTGGCTCAAAATGCTACTAATCTTTAAATTTAATTGAAGCCTAAAATAGGCGAGGGAAGTCGCCTAACGATCTCACAATAATTTACATTAATCAGTATACAATTATATACAGAAGTACAGAAATTTTTTAATAGCTGATTAATCATTTTTCTTTGCTAAACGTGAACATTCTTTTGAGCATTTGGACAACAAATTAAGTGTCTGAAGTTGTTTACTATCATTATTTTCTTCTAAAAACCACAAAATTTTGAAGTGTTTGTCAAAATGTAAAGTGATGATGTGCATGAGAAATAGTGTATTGTTTACTATCAACGACCACATTATCGCGGTAAAGAAGTTTAAATCAAACAGATTCTTATTTTTTTATTTCATTAAAAAAAAGGTAATAAATTGTCATCTTTATTCCAAAAGTACTTATGCGTATCTTGAGAAATTTAATTAGAAATTCTGAAACCTTTTTTTTTTCGAGGGAACAAAAACTGAAAGTTACATCTCTCCTTTAAATTCGTATCCTATTTTCTTTGGTGAAACATTAATCAAAAGGTGGCTGACGAATTATCAAAGGCTTTACTTTGGCTAGTGCTAATCCGACCACAACATGCTATTATGGACATGGGAAACTGTGAAAGTTTCCATCAATTTACATCTCCTTATCGCTTTGCTTTTGTTTCTTTTTTGCTTCGGTAAATAAAAAATTTACGTGGAGTATTAGTTAACAGGTTTTCTAGTGAATGTTAGAATTTTGTAGTAGATTTCCAAGTTGTTAGATTTTTTTTTTTTTTTTTGGGAAAATTTCGTAGTCGTTGTTAGAGTGAGGCTGCAATTTCTTGAATATGATCAGGTAATATTACTCTTCGTAGACCATACGGATGGATTGACATCCTACAGAATGCGTAGAGAATCACTTTTTTTGGGCATGCAATATTCTTAGGATATAATTAGTGTAGCTGTATTGGCCAGTGGTGGAACTAGAAATAATTCTTAGTGGGGCAAAAAATAATATCAAATTTTCATCCTTGTCTTTCCTAAAAGTAGTACATAACAATAATATTCACATAAATCGTATTACATTTATTTACTGGGGCACTGTATATTCATGTGGAACTTTTTCATTGATTTTTGAGCAACTATTAGGCCTGCCAAGTAGTTGCTCTGAATTAACATAAAAATTTTCATTTGATGAGTAATATAACATAATAACACAATAATTTTGATCTTTTAGAAAATGTAAGAAACCTTTTAGAGCAACCAGAGACCTATAGTTATATAAGGTACAAGGACATAAAATTTCTTATTTTATTTAAAAAAAAAAAGTCACCCTCCACTTTATTAGAAAAAATTACATTTACTTTATATTAACTAAACAGCACAATTCCTCTATAGTTTTACTTTTGTTTAAAAAAATTCACAAAATTCATTTTGCTGATGTAGAAGGCCATTGTTTTGAATTTTGTAATAGTTCATTTCCATTAAATTACAAATAATCATATTTACATTTACTTCTAAACAACATAATGGGGCGTACAACTGAAAATTTTTTAGAATTGTATGCATCATAATAGGGGCACAACTGAAAATTTTTCAAGTTTACTTGGGTAATAGTAAAATTATTTGAGGGCAGTGGGGCTCGTGCCCCCAGTGCCCCAATTATAGATCCGCCTCTTGGTAATGGCTTTTTCTCTCACGATAAGGAGCAATCTCTCAACTTTAGTTTTCTTAAATCTTAATCACTCCTGTCTACATGTACATAATTATAGATCAGTGCACTTCAAACTGATTCTAAGAAAGATCTTGGGAACAAAATTCCAGTCCAAACTGAACTTCCAATTTGCACGAGTCCTTGGTATCTTCCTCTAGCCAGCCATTTCATCTTCATGATTATTAATAGGAAAACGTACACAAACAAGTAGTCGATGGGGCGTTGATATTTCAACTTTAATTGGAATAATATCATTCTTTAAAAAAAAAAGTATTGGGCCGTTTCGATGCCTCTATTTTAATTTGAGACATTATCGTTCTTTAACTTTTATTATTGGATCAACTTAGTCTACCAACTCTTTTATCGAGCCCCTTAAAGAGGGGCTAAATCGTCAATTAATTGTTCAGAAATGATTAAACTTTATTACTCTATATATAAATCCATATACATTATGCAAAATGTGTCAGGGAATTCACTTCTCTTTAAGAAAGAGTCCATATACAAGATTTAGGGTTGGAATATGACTTGCATTTTTTTTTTCTCTCACCATAAAGAATAATTTGCCTCCCTAATTAAATCTTGTGTCACTTACACTTTCATCCTATGTATACATGCATCTATACGCGTGCCTATGTCCATATGTAACATATTTATTCTGTTAAGGTTTCTTCAATATGCATAATCAAGAACCCAATTTGTTATGGGATCTTGCAGAACAGCTAACACAGTAACAGAAGTAAAACTCTCTGCAAATAAGAACCATAAAAGCGATCATCTGCTAATACTAGCAAAATCCTTAGCTATTTAGCTAAACATCATAGTTACTGTCACTGGCAGCACACCAAATTCAAGTAGACCATCTACCTTTACACAGCATCCCTTCAACTAGATCAAAAGTGGAACAACAGGAAAAGACTATCACTAAAAGCTTTTTCTGCATTGGCTATTCTATACTAATTGCTACAGATGATAGATCCCACATTTACAAACATACAGAAAGACTACTGCTATGTTGTCTGATTATCCACTCCTGGAGGCTGGAACTGCGATTATGAGCCTGAGTAGCAAAATGTGAAGGTATCTGAACAATTCGGGTTCTTGCAAAAGGTATCTGCTCCTTTTAGAACGGTTCATTCTACCAGCCTTTTCATTTCAAACTTGAATACCAGCTTACCAAGTTGATCTCTCACCTCGCAGCAACCGACGACAGTGTACAGCCCATCGTAGACATATGCGAGACCCTTCCCATTGTTAATTCCTAAGGTATCAAATGCTTTAAGAGTTTTACGACAATGAATGACCCTCACAGGAAAATTGTCAACCATGTTGTTCTTCAAAGCAAGGTTCCCCATAACCATTTTTTGGTCCCTGGGCTTCTTATTTGTAACATTTGGATTTCCCCCTTCACCTGTGTAGATGAATACATCAGAAGACTTGGTGACATTTTCATAACGACCCGAGTTCACAATGCTAATTGCATAAGTTTTGCTGCCAAATCTAGCATATGAAATACCACGAAAAAGTTGGTGATGTAGGCCAACTACAGCAAGTTCAGCCCTAAACTGAAATTTAGCACCAATTTCAATACCAGGCACATTTCCAATGTGTTGATCAGTGTTGATCCACTTTCCTTCTCTCCTCAGAATCATTGCTGCCTTTATGCAATTACGAGCAGTAGCATATGCTCGGCCCTTCAACCCTTGGTTTTCTTCTCGCCGAAGTTGTAAGTATAACTTTTCAAACTGCTTCAGTGCCTCCAACACTTTGTACTGACTACCAGAGACACTACTAGAACCTGAAGCAGGAGATACACCTGCAGTCAAATTCAGTTCCAAATCTCTAAATCCAGCTCTAGCCATTTTTAATGCAGCTTTACTTTTCCTCAATTCCATAAACTCAGATCCCCCGCCTCTTTTATCTCTGTTTACCTGACTAAGTTGGTATTGATCTTTGACCACATTTTCAAGACAGGCATCCTTATGCACTTCTCCCGAAGCGGCATTCCTTTCCTGAACTTTATGTTTGCTCTCCCCCTCCAGAATCTTATTTTTCCGAGTCGATGACTTTGGTTCTACCCGAGCACTTCTATCAGTCAAAACCCTGGACTTAGAAGAAGAGAAACCATGCAGGCCTCGATTGCCTCCTGGCAAATACTCAGATTCAGAAATCTCTTTTCCGACCTTCTCAAGTGGATGACTACAGGGCATAGGGTGGCATGATGTTGTTGCACTTGCACCACTTGCATTCAAATTTTGTGACTTAGCTTCCTTCCCTAGGACTTTCATATTGGTTGAAGACAATTGTATAAGACGAGCATAAGCCTTACCAGACAGAATTGGTTTCTTACAATCAGCTTTCAAATTATCTTTTCCAACAACTCTTGAAGGTTTAGCTGGTAGAGCCACAGCACATGAAGTTTTGGAATTTTTCATGATCTGCAGAGGCCTGTGATGGGGATTTAAAGAGCCAACTTCAGTGCCCTGGAGATGAGAGACATCAAGCTTAGTATTCTTAAAGAGGGGAGGATTTCCCTGATAGTGATAACTGCCACTTTCAGCCACTTGCTCTCTTCCCTGATAGTACGATTTCTGAGGATTTCTATAAGCTAAAATGCTTGTCATGGCTGACAGAAATCTATGCCAATCTTCCAACAATTTCTCACTAACTGTGCAAGAACTTTAGCCCAAAAAAGAAAAACACAATCAATGACATTCAAAAATAGTAACCAACACAATTACAGCATATGAAGATATATTAGAAAGTACTAAGCTATCATAATCAATCGTTCAAACAATGAAGTTTAATTGAATGCAATCAGGCCAGTTGAATGCGTTGCTCTTTCCAAAAAGATCATATTTTACCACCAAATTACAAAGTATTAAAAGCAAAAAATAAACTACCAACAAGGTCTCCTAGATCAAAGAGTTATCCAATAACAATTTGTCCAGATAAAAATATGTCTAGATTCAAAAAGATTGAACACAAATGATGAGAGCATTTTTATTATTATAATTGTTTTTGGAGAGGGTCAAAACAGAGAAAGCATCTTCACCTACTTATAGCTTTGTACTCAAATTAACAGTTTGTATTTCTTTTTTAGTCAAAACAAAAAATACAAAATCAGGACTTTACCAACCAGTATCCCATTAATCTCAGGCCACAAAATTCTCACAAAGTGGAAAATCAAACCATTTATCCTGTTAAATTTCAAGAAGATCACACTAAGAATCTTAAGCTATCCTACAACCTAACACCCCCCCCCCCGCGGGCGGAGGGCGGGCGAAAAACACCCCCAGCCCCAAAAAAATAAACAAGACAATCCCAAACTCCGTCATCCAGATTGGAAAAGAAATAAAGAGCATTAGTAAAAAGAAAAGAAGCTGAGAACCTTCTCTTTCTCTGTTCTAAGATAGGACATTTTGGTTTGATAGTTAATTGACTCCACTAGTTTTCAGTTTCCAAAAATTTTCCACAAATTAGGACCAAGTCTCATAATTCTGATTAAACACGTAGTCACACACAAATTCAAAAACTAAGTCACTATCAAGACAAATTGACTGCCACAAACACTAAAATGAACTTTCAATCAACATGGTACTAGTACAAAAATACACTGCTGGTACGTATTATTCTGGAAACAAGCAAAATTGAAACCAACTACAGGGACCAAGGAATCACTAATGATTATCACCAAGAAGACAAAGAACTACAGGGACCCAGAAAAAAGGAAAAAAACGAAAAGCCAAAATCAGAAAATTTTACTGGGAGCAACTTACAAGTTACAAACAAGAAAACTGCAGAGCAAAAAACGAAATTTCCCAAGAAAAATTACAGGAAAAAGGCAAAAATACAGAGGAATAAGAAAAGGGTTGTAAAATAACAAAAAAATGGACCAAGGAAGTAACTAGTGTGAAAATGCCCAAAGACCCAGAAACAACAACTACAAAAAATGCCAACTTATAACCAAGAAAGTTAAAATTGCAGAGCAAAAGAAATTTCCCAAGAAAAATTACCGGAAAACGTAGAAGACACAGAGTAACAGGAAAAGGGTTGTAAAAACAAACCAAAAATGTACCCCAAAGAAGACGAAAAATGCTAGTCTAAGCAAAAAAAAGAGGGGTCTCTACTCTCTACTACAGCATTTACAATACAATGCACGAACAATTTGCAAACACCACCACCAAAATTTCAACAAAACAAAAAGGGTTTGTAGCCATAAACTTACTTGAACTTCTGGGTATGGTGACCTTGATCAAGAATGTGAAGGCTGGGGAAGTTCAAGAGTCGGTTTTTTTTTTGGTTCCATTTTTCCAGGTAAACTTCTAAACTATGGCGGCTCTTCACTTCTTCCACTAAGCCACAGAGGCCCCACTCACAAAGCCCAGAAAAAGAAACCACCCCGCCTTTGGCGGTTATCGTGCTTCAGACTCAATTACTCTTTATCAGCTTTTTCACTAAAATTTCACTAGTAAATATTTACCCCAAAAGAAAAATAACCCTTCTCATGCTGCACTTTCAATTTTCACTCCCTACAGAAGTTGAGACTTGGAAGCGAGATCTACGGGACAATGAAGGCTCCGTCTGTGGAATTGCGGTGCAGGTGGCTTTTTTGAGCTAAAGCGGTGCAAGTCTGTAAAAGTAAAGCAAGAAATTAGATCCATGAGCGTCATTTCCTTGGGGGGTCCAGTTAAAGAACTGACTTGATGCTGGCCCCACTTTCCCATCACAATAACCTCTTTTGAGTAGAAAAAAGTTTGAGTCGGACCAACTTGTATCCACACCGTGACTCGACTCATTGTATGCTGGACGAAGGGCAAAAAAGTTTTTCTCAACTCGAGTTAATTAGAGGCAGCAGAGCTTGGTTGGAGGAGGGGCAGGAAGCAACCTTTCTTGAAAATTCATGGTCAGAAAAATACAAGGTTCAAGTTATATCTTGGACATCATATTTTTATTTTATATATGAAATTTATAAAATTTTATTCTATAATTAAACGTTGTTGAAGGCATGTTACGTCTTATATATTTTACACAAAATCGACAACTGTCTAGACCCTGTCCTGGCTGGTTTTGAGCAGGGCTGTGTAAAAGCCAGTGGCAGTAAACGTTGAGTGCATTATTTTCAAAGATCTTTTCAACGATGCATTATTTTAAGGGATAATTTCAAAAACCTCCTTGAGATTTATCATAATATCATTCAATTTTCTTAAAATTTTTAAAATCTCACTAACCTCCCTTGTCAACTTGACAAAACTAAATATTTCTATCAAATGTCACAAATTGATAACATTGCCCCTGCTCTTAATAACTATTTAACCACAAAGCCAAAACAAAATAAAATTTTAAAACCAAAAATGTAAATTAAAAAAAAATAAATTGCTAGCTAATAATGGTTCATATTTCTTTATATTGGAGTCGCGGTAGAATAGCAAATGACGTAGATAAATTAAAGTTAATCAAGATCAACCACTTAGGAGGATTTTGGGTGCATAATTAATACCTTAAAAATTTTTGTGCATAGCTAAGTTACAATTAAGGAAGTCAAGATATATTTTGGGAAAATATGTTTTAATTCATGGTGCAGTTTAAGTTGTATTGAACACTAAAATAATCTCTTCATATGTGTGAATTTTTCAATGTGTGAATTTTGCTTTTGCTCCAATACAATTAAAATAAATAGTTTCCATCAAAAAATTTACACCTTATAAAAATTTGACCTTATTTTATTTTTTTATTGTTGTTATAAATTTCATGAGTAGGATGACACAAGGGTAGTATTGGAACAAAAAGTTTTAACTTTCTTATATTTTCTCCAAAGGAGTTAACATGTTACAAGAAATGTCAATCCAAGAGAGGTAAGCGAGATTTTAAAAATCTTAGGGGAGTTGAGTGATATTATGAGAAACCTCGGGGGAGGTTTTTGAAATTATCCCTTATTTTAAAGAAAATTGTGTATTAACAAAAATTTGGAATCCGAGAGTTGTTGATTATTCATATATTTTGATTTAATGTTCAATTATAACAAATTTAACCAGTGTAAACAAAAGAATTGTTTGGCTTTATGGCGTTAGACCACCCTCAAATTTACACTTTGCTCCTTAAAGTAGTTTTGACTTTTGACGGCAACAGTGCTCACTTCTTTGTTTGTTAATTATCAAAATTAAGAACTCCTTAATTTTGTAATCAAATTGCCTGGCTATATTTGCCATTTAACTTGCATGATCAAATTGTGTGGAAGAATTCCTTCCCTCTCTGGCTCAGCAATCAGGCCAAAGAAGACATGAGTGCAGTAGCTCAACCTCCGTAGTTTCTCAGTATTTTAACATTGATGAATTCTGTTATCGTTTGGTCAAAAAAAAAATTTATCAAAATTAAGGATTCGAAAGCAAATGGGTTTTCACTTATCATGCTTATATCATAAGAAAATATTGGACAGCTAACTGTGAGAATTAGAATCTCGATTAGAATCTTCTTTTCCTTTGTATAGTCAAAATCTCCTTTAACCAAAATGAAATGAAATGTCCTTATCGATGTTCATTTGGAGAAAAGGATGTAGTGCGGTTGGAGTTTGATACGGTTCAGTTCGATTGTTATACTTTTGTTATTACTTGATGCATAATTATATTAAATTATTATATTTGAAATAAAGTAGTATACAATTGTACTTGAATAAAATATTTAACATATATTCAATACAACATCTTGATGTATTTATATACTAAAATTTTGAACATATACAATAATTGGACGAAATCGCACATAATACAATTATACAGAATACAATTATACTGAGTCCGTGCCCTCTTTCTCCATCTCATCTGTGCATCTACCCCACAGCTTTGGCTGGGGAAAAAAAAGAAGCTAATTTAAACGTCAATAAACCTATTGAAAATAACTTAAATCTTCGCCTTGGATTGTTATTCCTACTTCAACTCTAAAAGCAAAAAGAAAAAAGAATAAAATAGAAGAGACATGACCATGATGCAACTCAAAAACAATGGCGAATTGCTCCTTGAATTGTGCAAGTATTAACAAATTGGATCTCAATTGACCCTAAAAAAGCCCCTAAAGGGAATTAATTGTATTTGGCCAAAGATGAAAATATAACAGAGTAGATTACCAAAACCAAGCATATTCTTCATTTTTTACCTTCCTTTTTTTTATTCCTTTCCCAAAATACTAGTTGTGAGTTACGTCCATTAGAGAAGTTCTCACTCGGCCTCTTGTAACCCACCCAAACCACTGCTCCAATGAAAAGCCCAGCGCTAGCAACCCCAAGTGCACCAGCCACCACCGCTTGCACCGCCACGAGGCCTGCGGAATCATCGGGAATCACCACAATGGCCACAATGGCCGCCACCAAAATCGGAAGTGCCGCCGAGGCTAAGTCGGACGGCGAAGACCCGGCAGCCTTTTCCAGTAAGCTAAGCAGGCCCAAATCCTCTGCTTTGGAAAATAAGCCCAGTTTCTCTATAGATGAAAGCGTGATGCCAAATTCCTCAGCCTTTGACAACAATCCCGCCTTTTCCACATTGCTTAGGACTTTGCTCTTTTCCAACTTCTTGTACACATCAAATTCTACTTCTTCGCTGCCTTCATAGAAGATGCCTGCACCAAACCATTTTTTTTCCCAGTTGCTATCGTATTTGTTTACCTGAAAATCAATCACATTCCCAATCTGAAATGCATAACTTCTTGTATTTTCAATTTTTTTTAAAGTAATTTGAACATGTATTATAATATGAGTACTTACTAATTAGGCTTTGTTCATATAATAATTTAGGTACAAAAACATTATATTTTTCAAGCTTTTTCTTTTTTCTTTAATTGCGATTTTAGCAAGTTATTATAGAATTGCCACGACCTCCACCACAGTTTAATAATCATAAGACAATTTTTTTTCCCTTTAATCATAAGATCTATAAACAGTGGTTTACCCAGAAATTGATATATTTACTTATGAAATTTTTGTTGGCTTAATAATTCAAGACACCTGAATGGGATGTCTTGAAGATTAGAACCAATTGCAAATAATTAAACCAAATTCATTGTTATTAAAAAAAATCATTTGGGCTGTACACAATTTTCTTCTTTCCTTCCATCTTTCTTCAGAATTGAAATTACTACACACTGATCTGAATTTGCTTGTGTCAATTGGCGGAGGAAAGTACAAACTACAAAGTGTAAACAAGAAGAAGATTAAAATTGAATATTCAATCTGCTAAAATTTTGCATAACAAGAAAGGGAAATGGACCTCTAATTACCTTTTGTGGCGTTGCCATTGCTAGAAATCTTGGAGCATAATCACCAGAAAACCGATACCGAGGCCTAAGATTAGAGAGATTAGGCCGTAAACATCTCAGCTGAGCAGCAGCAGTACTTGTCACAGCCATTACAGACTGATTCTGTCCCTGATTCTTCTCCCTCGATTTTCTTCCCACCCAAAAACTGCAACCTATTTTTTAGAGCCCTTCTTGTAATTTTCCCTATATGGTCTGTGTTTTGGTTGGACTCAAATAAAACCAATCTTTTTGATCAAATATTACGGACCAATCATAGGATATCTTGCCCTATCCAGACAAACCCCACTCTTGCTTGCGTGGACATATTCTGCCAGCTTTAGATAATTCCCGTTTACCAGTTGTTTTTTTTTTTTTTTGGTCTTTTTCGTAGCTGAATTGGAATTCAAGTGCGATGTTTTCGAAAATAGGGAATTTCTGGTCATATCATATTACTAGGTAGTTGGCACTAGTTGTTAAGGACTCAACTAGTTCTTTACATAGAATTTTCTTAGGTATCTCTCTCGTCTCAATTAATTGATCTAAAACAAAGAATAGAAATCCGGAAAATGTTCGTTTGACGCAGGAACCCTTTTTTCTGTTTGAGTTATTGTATGAACCCTTTGTTCTTGGAGTAAGAAGAATTTGGACGCCAGCAATTCTTGTACAGACATGAGAATTGAAGTTAGTCATAGAAATTACAAGTTTTTTTTTCTAGTTTAGTCTGTATAAGATACACCATAGTAGATTAATTATGTGGTCATTGATTCCTAGTGTTGATTAAAATACTGTGCTTAATTACTCGAGTGTAACATAATTTTTTCTTTTCTTTCTTAATTTGGTTCTTAGTAGGGTTGCTATGGGAGTTTTTATCCCGATATTGTTTGCAGCATTTGTTCTCCCTTCCTCGGTGGTGGCACAATCTAATTCATCATTAGTCTACAATGTTCTTGATTATGGTGCAGTTGGAGATGGCTACAATGACGATACCAACGTAATGCTTAACCTTTTGGCACAGCTTTTTCTCTCTCTCTTTTATATATATATATATATGTATTTATGTATTCAAAGTGGTTTTCATGCTATTATTTTGCACAGGAGAAATAGAGTACTGATATTAGGAGATAGGTTAAAGTAAAAAAAAGGTGAAATAAAGGGGATGAAGATTTGATGTAATTTTGTTATTTTCATGATGATTATTTTTTAAGGCTTTCAAGCATGCATGGAAGCAACATGCACGTCCTCACCAGATTCATCTTCTTCTGCTCCAACTATGCAAATCCCTTCAAATACAAGTTTCTTAATTCAGCCAGTGATCTTCAGAGGCCCCTGTAGATCGCCAATCATCAATGTTGAGGTAGTCAACTGAAATGACCATTAATTTTTTTTTCTTTTTACTATATTTCTTTGTTTGAAAAACTCAAAAGCAGATGTGTGTATATTAATAAGTTCCATATATATAGGACCAAAATGTGGAACCTTCTTGCGCCACAATGTAATGAATTGGATTTGAAAATTGAATAGAGGATCTAAAATTGGATTTTGGTGTCTTTGTAATTGTGATGGAATCAATCTTCTACTAAAATGAGAGCATGACTTACTTGTTTAAAGAATTATGTTTAGACTTACTTTTTTCAGTTCAGCTTGATTTTATTTCTTACAGGCAATAAGACACGCTCTTAGTTCTCGTCTTTGCATGTTTATGCCTGTTTAGGCCGAAAATATTTCGATTAAAAAGGTCATAGCTTAATTCTTACCCTTTTTTTTCACTCTTATTCGTTATCTTTTGGTAGATGACATGTTCTTTGTCTTTTTTTTTTCCTGTCAAAAACGATAGCTTCATTTATATAGTGTAAACTATACAGTTTTTGAACAAAGGTTCAATCAAAAAGGACAAACTGTCCTACAAGCTATTTTGGTGCACTAACACCGAAAATTGGGATTCACCCATTCCTCATCCAACCAAAGGTCTAGAGCGTAATTGCTCAATGTAGTAATACCATCGGTCTTACTTATGTTAGCAAAAGAGAAAGAGCACCAACGATGACATGTTCTTTGTCAAGTTTAAAAGGATTTTAGTAATAAGTATCAACATCGGTGAATCATTAAAATGTTGGATTCTCAAAAATTGACAAATAATTTGGGACGCAAGGAGTAATTAAATTGATAGTGCTTATGTGATGGACGGTTTAGGGGTAAGGATGAAAAAAAGCCTCCAGCCTAACGTTAGTATATTGTATGAACCCTAACATGAGTAGCAATTGATTGTATTACTCCAAACTCATTTTCTCTGCAGATAAGTGGAGAACTTTTAGCACCTGTGAACCCTACAGACTGGAGGTGCATAGGTGGCTATTGTGGGATGTGGATCCACTTCAAAGGTTTAAGAGGACTTAGACTGTATGGTGGCGGCAGAATTCATGGCCGTGGAGAAAAATGGTGGCACAAGCTTGTAAGAGCCACGCTCACAATAATAAGAATATTCTTTTTCTTATCTTGAACAATTATTCACTTTATATGTCCTCTTCAATAATTATGGGAAAAATAACAAACCTTGCATAATTAAATGTCTTTATAGTCCCAAAAACCTAGCTCAAGTGACAAAGACATTAGATAGGCGATCATAAGAGTTTTGGTTCAACTTTAAAAACCCTCTTCCTTTCACCATCTCTCTTGTAAGGTTTGAAGTCTCCTTAAGACTAAAAGAAAAAAAAAAAAGAAAATTAACCATGCTTATTGCTGTTTAGCTTGATGTAAAATTTGTTATTTTTATTTGATTTTATTTTTTGATATAAGGAAAGTGTTATGTCTAGTGTAGTCTAACATCTCCACCCCCTTCTCCGCCTCCCGTCCTAATAAAATATGAAAAGGCAAAGCATTATGTACTCATAAATTTAATAAAACCATGGAAAATAACTTAAACTTCAATGGATTCATTTCTCTTCTTTACCAAAAATGTAAACTAAGTCAGAAAACCATGCAGAAATGACAAAACCATCCATCAATTACGTCCTTATTTTTGTTCATTTTGTTATGTGGAAGTGTTATGCCTATACTAGCTAGTATCTAGCACCCCACAAGGGCAAAGATAGAAGTGCAATGCATTTTGGCAGAGGTATTCCTAAATAACTTGATGACACCGTTAAGTTTTAGTGTTTTCAACCTATAGAAATTAGATTTTCATGTTACTACCCAAAATTAACACTGACCAGTATGATTTTGGAGGCCTGTTAAAGTTTTTTTTTTTTAATTTTATTTCTAAGGGAAGATTTTCTAAGTGCTGTGAAGGAAGAAATAGCTCTCAAGTATATCCGTTGCTTAATTTTTCTCTCAAATTGCGCAATATTTCTCATGCAAATTTTTTTTCTTTTTTTTTCCCCCACAGGGTCACAGGAAGCCAACTGTAAGTTTCCATTCTTTAACATTCACAGGAAAAACAAATATTATATACCATCACCCAAGTTTCTTTTCTTCTTTTTGTTTTTTGGGGTTGCAGGCTTTGGAGATTTCAGACTCGGATGATGTTCAAATAACTAGTTTGAACTTCAAGGACAATCCAAAAATGCATCTGGTCCTCAACAATCTAAGATCAGTTTCTGTCTCAACCATACATATTGATGCACCAGCAGATAGCAAAAACACAGATGGTATCCATGTCACGGGTTCCACAGATGTTTCCATACACAGTTGCAAAATTAGCACTGGTATTTTCTTTTCTTTTCTTTTTTTATTTACATTTACATGTGCTTCAAAATATTAGACTTCAGGGTTAATTCCCACTTTGCATCCTTCAACTATATCCAAATTTTCATCTTTGGTCTATAAACTTTAATGGGACACTTTTTTTATAATTTTTTCTTAGTATAATTGGGAGGTTTCGAACATTTACACTCCCTTTTTCGCACCACTCAACTCATCCATTTTTCGAATTCAATTAGTTGTTAAACATAAATAATTTAATCAATTTAGCAACTTAATACTTTCAACACTTAATTTTCAAATTTCAAATTTCAAACTTCAGTCTTATCAAACGGGCCTTACAAGTATGATAGATTTTATACTTTAGGAACTATAATGTGATAATTCAAGAACTCAAGCAAGACATATTTCATACTTTAGGGACTAAGGTATCTCACTTTAAAATTTAGAAACTAAAATGTGAATTCGGATAAAGTTGAAAGATGCAAAGTGAAATTAACCGCTCTCGGCTCCATGTAGATTGGTTACCAAGTGTGAATTAGTATATCTTATATAAGTTCATCCAGACTATTGTGGGATATTCTTTAGTGATCTTAAGGAAGACACTTTAATAACTTAGGAATATGTGCATAAAGATGATTAATCCAATGGCAAATTGGCAAATTTTTGTTGACTTTATAAAACGAATTCAAGCAAAGCAATTTAATTGATTGCCACGGTACATACTTGATGGGCAGGCGACGATTGCGTCTCAATTGTAAATGGATCTGCGAATGTGAGGGTTACCAACATCTTTTGTGGCCCTGGGCATGGCATAAGGTAAAAATCAGTTTTTCCTCACGTTTTTCGATTTGCAGTTTTTCCTTTTTTGGAGCTACATATATTGCTTAAAGTCAATTGATTTCATCCATTTTTTTTTCTTTTTGTGCTAATTAAATGTTTGTTATGTGTTCTTGTTAACTTTGAATTTGCTCTAATCTAGAATAAATTGAATTCTTGAACATCCTTGGAGGTGGTTTTGAAAACAAACATATTGAAACCTGCAAAGAAAATGCTTCTGAAATTTGCATCCGACCATTTTTTTTTTTTTTTGGCCAAATCCCATTACAGTATTGGGAGTTTAGGCAAGCACGGTGCAGAAGGCAGAGTTGAAAACATCTACGTTAGTGATGTTGTGTTCAGAAACACAGAGAATGGTGCTAGGATCAAGTCGTGGCAGGTAATTTGTGTTTTCCATAATTAAATTCAATGCATGGTTTGCCAATTAAGATGTTTTTTACTGCATTTTTTTTCTGATTTTTATTGCTATGTAGTACATGTTTAAATCTTTTCTTATCAGGGTTCATATATTGAAACATAACACATGATGAATATAAATTGGGTTCAAGCAGGGTGGCAAGGGTTATGCAAGAAACATAATCTACGAGAGAATAATGTTGCAGGATGCAGATAATCCCATCATCATCGATCAATTCTACTGTGACCATGAAAAATGCATAACTCAGGTTAGCAATTTCTTCTGTGGATTGTTTCACATACTTTTTTAGTATTCATCATTGTACTTATAATACGTATTTGGATTGTTTCATATAATTTAAGTATTAATCATTCTACTAATGTCTTTTCTTTTTTTTTTTTTATGTATTAGTGCCACTTTGCACTCATGATGTTGCTATGAATTTCCACATTTTGCTTTAATCTTTTATTTTTGGACATATCATACCCTATGATAAATTATTCGTCAATTGTCCAAACCCTGACATATCTCTGGTTGCTAGTGGAAAATATATGGTAAATTGTTTAGAATGCAGAATCTTGATAACTTCCATATAAAAGCTGCAAGTTCGATATTAGGGGAAGGGGCCCAAGTTTTAGGAAATTTGATTGTTCTCCCAGAGAAGATTAAAGATTTTTTTTTTAAATGCTCTTTAGAAATTTAAATTGTTGCCCTCACAAAAACATGAAGTTTTTAGATGTCATATGTTTAGATTTAGAAATGTTAAAATCCACCCCCTCAATATGAATTATCTGATTCTGTCTATCTTGGCGATATTAAGTACATTGGCTCCGTTTGGATTAACTGTTTTTTGGGGTGTTTTTAAAAAATTTTACTATAGCAGAATTTTTAAAGTATATTTTGGGATATTTTTAAACATTAAAAAAATTTAGACTACTTTTTAGAGTACCTTTTAGAGTATTTTTTAAAAATTTTTATAATATTTGAAAACTAGTTTTTTTTTTAAAAATTTCAACTTTTATTACTTTTTCATATGTAACAGCAGTGTATAAATGTATTTTTTTTTTTTATTGCATCTCACTTTATTCATGTTTTGGCCGCAGGAATCTGCAGTGCAAATTCATGACATCACATTTAGACAAGTGATTGGAACATCAAAGAATAAGGTAGCGGTGAAATTAGATTGCAGTGAGACAGTTCCTGTAACAATATAATTCTGGATGATATTTATATTCTTTCAAGTAAAGATCAGAGTACCACCACTTCCGATTGCAAAAACGCTCACGGAACAATTCAAGGACGAATGGTTCCTAATCCATCGTGTTTGACACAAGTGTAGTAGATCTTCATGCTATAGAATAGTATAGCTGAAAACGTGTTAAACCAAACCTGGTCAAGGATAAGTTTATCCATTGAATTAGTACAATTTTGTAGGCCTTGAACAATCATTTTTGCCACCTTGTTCTTGTTGAAATGCATTGATGAGCTCTAATAGTTTTTCACTTCCAACAAAATCTTAACGTGCCTAGATAGATAGAATGATTAATTTATTCCGGATGGTTAACAATCCGTTACTTATTGAACAGTTGATCTATGATTTTATCATCTATCGGTGGATTCAATTCATTCAATAGCTAGGAAAGGTTCTTAGAGTCCTATAATTGAGGTCGGAAGTGGGAGGAGCGAGAGAGAACAAAAAGTCTATATGATTTTATAATCCTTACAAGTTGTCTATCCAAATCGCTAGTTACCAGTGATGGACTCATTTCGTATAGCTGACTTGCCATTTTGCCAATATAATGCATTGTTGCTTCGCAGGATATTGCACAAGGCGGGATTTATCCGGTGTGCACTCTCCAGTAGCAGTTACGGATTCTTTTGTTAACAAAAAATATGTGTATATATATAATGCATTGCTAGGAGCAAGACTCAAAACCCTAGTTCCCATTAAACAAAGTGGTTAGAAAATTTTCAACTGTGCCTAGCTTTCATTGGCGTCTACATTCATCTATCATCAATTGGAATATCACAAGAAATCAAGTCACCAACACAGCACAAACAAATTCTCTTTTTTGGTCTTATTGTGAGAAAAGGCAAAAGAAAGAAAAGGTGGAGTTTACTTATTTAGTCTTCCGGGAAGAGAAGATAAGGGGGTACATCCGGAAAAGGCAAAGGAAATAAAAGTTGGAGTTCTCATTTCACCAATTTTTCTATACCTTTCTCGGCCTTTTGGCTAGGATCAAGAGTGGTTGGATGTGGATTTTCTTGGAAGGAAGTTAGAAATTCCCCTCTCATTTATTAATTGGCCTTGCTACGAAATACTCCCATGGGACAAGTCAAATCCTGGCTTACCAACTGAAGGTGCAATGTCCCTCTCAATCCATTGATTTGGTATCCAATCAAATTGATGTATTAAAAGTAGTTATTTGCAAGAACACTGGTCAACCAATCAAATCTCCCAATTAATTTTGGTATATATAAAGCGTGGAATTTGATACAAAGATGATGTTATTAAATTAGTTTCCCCATGGCAATCCGTCTAATGAGCTTTTTTCTTGAAATTTCCATATTCAATCATTAGAAAGTAGGCTGAAATTACAAGGTGCTCAATAGGCCTATGGAGTATTTGGCTTTTCCCATTTTGACAATTTCACTCCATAATTAAAGCGCTAAATCTTTGAATTTTGGAGACAAAATTGAATAGAAACCACTTTTTATCTTTCATCCTGTGTGCCAAGAATCCATAGTATTTTAAGTACAGGATGCGAACATATATGGCAGCAGGCATTTTTTCTTGGAAAATTTTTACGTTTTTTATGAATACATTTTTTAATTTCTTTTTTATCGAACATACATGAAATCGTTACAGTATATTTTCTATAAAAACTCCAAAAAAAAAAAAAAGCAATCCAGACATAGTGATCCTTGAGTTTACCAAATTGTGAAGCAGGCTGAAGGAATATAGTTGGAAGTAACGTGCCGTTCCATGCTATAAGAACCACAAAGATAAAGCCTCCAAGACTTTTCATCCTTGGTTGCAACGTTAAGTTTCAATGCTAGTCACTGTCTTATACAAAAAAGATTCCATTAATTGAACATTTATCCTAGAATCTATTCTCAAACAACCATTTTCTTAATTGGTTGGCTAGCCTTTTGCTTTCTGCGAGTAAAATAACAACAATGTCCTACATTGCTCGAGGAAAATAACAACAATGTCCTACATTGCTCTCATGACTTGTCCAATGGTCGACTATTCAATTTTTGCTGTTGCATTTCAATTTGATAGATTATCCCCACAAAGTCCTTTCCTAGCTTTTTCCTTGAACATCACTTTTACTTTGTGTGTGCCATTCATTCTTGGGTCTTGACTTATCCTGTGGTTGACTTCATTTTATGCTTGAAAGACTTGGCAAGTCTTATCTTCATCTAAATTTTAAAAGTGAGAAAACGATCAATCCTTTCCTATGACGAAAAATTATTAGCAAGAATGCACTTATTCAAACCAAATCTAGATTGATATTTTCTGGACAGTATTATTCAAAATTGTATCTCTACTCGGGGAGGATTGCGATAGGTGGTAGAAGTAAAAGGGATTGTAAGTAAGAGATTTTGAATTTAAATCCTCTAACTTATTTTGTTTTTTTTAGCTGTATTCCTATTCAAAAGCTTGAATTTGTTGCTAGAATGAATATGTACATAATGTATGAAATAAACCATACTTCAAAATTCAAAATGTTGCTGGTCATCATGTTCGAAAATTATTTTATACATTACGTAGATGATGGACCCACCTTAAAATTTAGTAACATTTAATCTCATTCCAAATTTTGGTCTTATTTGGATTGCAATTTTCTAGATTTTTTTGTAGAAAAATTACTGTAGCGATTTGATATATGTAAGGTAAAAAGGTGATTGAGAAATGTGTTCACGAAAAACGTAGCAATTTTTCTTTTAGAAAATTGCTGTCCAAACAAGGATGCCCCACCTCTTAGAAGAATTCTAATGGATGTGTTTTTTGACTTTTGCCAAAATCAGGAAAAAAAAAAACAGTGGATATGCACAAACGTTACGCGAAGTTGCATGGAAAATGCGTAATGAGAAGATATTTGTGGCATGAACTTGTAGTTAGCATATCCCATCAATTAATCTTTTGATTAATAAACCTCTCTAATAAATAAGATTATATTTCTGTTACCAACAAGAAAAATTCACCAATCACATCCGATTTACAACCTTTATAGCACATAATACAACGTCTAAGTTGTCTGGGTTTGGAGTGCTATATTTTTTAGTTTTTATATAAAAAATATAATCGATTTAGTATATGTGAGGTAAAAAGATAATTTAGAAATGTGATTACGAAAACTTAAAAAAAATTTTAAAGATTGCAATCCAAACAAATATACTAAACCTTCCTTAATTTCAACTAATAATTACCCAGGATAATAATCCCTTGTATGCTTAAATGAATCCGGTCTATCATAGTACAATTTATTTATAACTTTGATTACTTAGTAGACTTAACTAATCATAGAGTCCTGTGCCTGCCTGTTCGCCACTCGTTAAGATGTCCTTTGAGTGTGAGATTAATAATATATGTTTTTTCTAATACTGTCGTTAAGATTCAGGTGTGTTAACAAATGTTCAATCGGCAGTATTAGAAAAAACATAAACTATCCTTTAAAGTTTATTTCCGAGCTGGGCTCCTCTACTTTGGATTCTTTATATTATCCATCTAAATAAGCAATTATGGGCTACTGAGAGATAACCCATCGGAGAGAAACCAAATCCGTTGATTCCCTCCTGCTTACAAGCAGACACAGCACATTAAAGGTACAACTTTCAAAGAACAATGTACAACGTGTCATGCAGAACTCGTGCTTTATCACTTTACCTTGATGCTTTCTTACTCACTTTTTTTCCTTCGGAGATGAACAATTAATTAGATTAGCAACACTCAGAAAATTATGAAAAAATTAGTCCTAAACACTCAGATGGATCCCCCTTAGATTGCTTTCTTACTCACTCTTTCAAAATTTTATACATCTTGATAATTAAAATTCCACGTCAGAAGCACCCATTAAGGTAGTATAAATAGCGGCGTAGTTTGCGTTGGTATTAATATGTTATTAGTTGGCTTGTTTCTTTCTGCTATTTTGTCCTTTTTTGTTCTTGTTTGGTAAGTAGGTGTATTTCCTTGTCCATTTCTTTCCGGCTGTCAGAGTGAGAAATTCTCTGTAATTGTACTCGAATTTTTCTGGGTTTTCGTTAGAATCTTTTTTAATCTGATGTGCTGCATGAATTTCTTTAATTTCGGTTTATCGTGGGTTGACAGTTCTTGACATTCTTCTACCATTTTCTGAACTTTTTAAAGATTCCATTTTTTCCTCCTGTCGTCGAAGAATTCTTGGTGGGTTTTCATGCCAATAGATACTCGTAGTTGGGATTTTTGTCTCTTTTTTATGTGGGTTTTTCTTGAATTTCAGGATCATGCTGTACAGTAAAAACTTGGGAAGATTTATGCTTTGCATGTCAAATTGAAGTTCTGGACTTCGCTATTTAGAGCTGTGAAAACTTGTAACTTTGTTTTTGAAAATTTCTAGGCATACTCACTCCCCTGATGATTAATCTGCAGATACTACTGTTTATATGTTCCCTGGAAAAATTAGCAAAATTACCGTAAAAGTTGCTAAATTCAAGAGAATTTTGAAGATTTCCCTGTCCTTTGTTTGTGGGTTTACGTGTTTCATGGATTTCAGTGTGAATTTCTGGTATTTTACTTGGTTTTCTGGTATGGGTTTTTCCCGAAGAATCTCATGGTCATACTAGATGGAGCAGTAAAAAATTGTGAAGCCTTTTTGTTTTGCATGCTATGGTAGGATTTGTGATAGTAAGAACTTGTGAAAAGAACTTCCCGTTCTTATAACCACCACTTCAAGAAATTTGCCCTTTTTCTCTTTTGACACTTTAAGAAATCAAGGGATGTTGCTTTGTCTGATGAACTGAGAGGGGATGATGTAACCCCACAATTATATGTAAAAATAGTAAAAAGAGAGAGGATATATTAACTATTTGTCTGTTTCTGGGGGGCAAGCAATTTCAACCTTTTAATACTTGTAATAGGATGTTGTCTTATGTGTTTTACGAATTTCATTAGTATTCCTCTGTTTTTATGTCAAGAGATTTTACACAGCAGGCCTTTATTTTTATTTTTAATTTTTTTTGGAAGGTAAGGACTAAGGAGGCATGTATGTTCTTGTATTGACATAATTGCTGGTTAAATTGCCAGTTTATGTAGTTCAGCTTGCTAAGGCTTCTAACTTTTCTGAATTACAACTGCTTTTCTAGAGAAAATGGGTAACCTGTTTTGCTGTGTGCAAGTGGACCAATCCACTGTTGCTATGAAGGAGCGTTTTGGCAAGTTTCAGGATGTGCTTGAGCCAGGATGCCATTGTATGCCTTGGTTTCTAGGGAGTCAAGTGGCCGGACATCTCTCTCTGAGGCTCCAGCAACTGGATGTGCGCTGTGAGACAAAGACTAAGGTCTATCCCTTTGATCTAATGTTCATCAGAATTACGTTTTTTTTTTTTTTTTTTTGCAATTCTTTGGGCTTTAAAACTGTTTTAAATAGTGCAATTTGGGTGTTGAGGAGCCTTGTGCATCATTCTTTTGCTATGTGTGTTACCGGACATGCTATGAGTTTAATTACCATTATGTCAGTCAGAGTTTTCATTCCTAAAGTAATTCAACTGAAGTACTGGTTTCACCATTGCTGGTTTTTAGGACAATGTTTTGTCAATGTCGTCGCATCAATTCAGTACCGTGCCATTGCGGAAAAGGCAAATGATGCTTTCTATAGGCTCAGCAACACTAGGACCCAGATTCAGGCCTATGTATTTGATGGTAAATTTATACTTGTACCAGGACAATGTTGCTTCTTGTTTGGCTAAGTTAAATAAGCTATAATAATGTTACATTGCTAAAAAGGTATGTGTTATCTCTTAATTTAGTGATAAGAGCAAGTGTTCCCCAAACTCAATCTTGATGATGCTTTTGAGCAAAAGAATGAAATTGCCAAAAGCTGTTGAAGAAGAACTTGAGAAGGTAAATTGTTTTTCGTGATAGTAATGAACAAAGATGATTAAGCATCCCAGTTGAATCTTGTTCTCATGCAAAATTTCTTGTAGGCTATGTCTGCTTATGGGTATGAAATTGTTCAGACACTGATTGTTGACATTGAGCCAGATGAGCACGTGAAGAGAGCAATGAATGAAATCAATGCAGGTATAGTACACACTGTTCCTTCTGATATCTGCCTAGAATTAGAGCCTGCTCGAACTGCATGGTAGTTTATGATGCATTACGTGGCAACAAGTTACTGCATACAGAAAAGATGAACTTTAATTGTGATTTCTGGGGTGTTTTCATCTAAGTGCAACCTCTGGCTGATTTCTACGTTTTTTTTTCTGAGTCATTTGAATCTATGATGTTGTTCAAAGTCCTATGTTGCAAACTTGGCATGTGGAAGTAGCGAATTTCATTCATTTGCAAATTAGAACCATCAATTGGCTCTGTCAACTCTTTCATCCGTACCTTTTCAAATTTGAATTTCACATTTATTTGGTTTGTTTCACCATAGTAACATTCATTTTTGTCTCTTTTTGTACAAACCATTTGTTTTTAACAATGATGGACTTGGCAGCTGCTAGGTTGAGGGTGGCTGCTAATGAGAAGGCTGAGGCAGAGAAAATCCTACAAATTAAGCGAGCTGAAGGTGAGGCTGAGGCCAAATACCTCTCGGGTATGGGTATTGCCCGCCAGCGTCAGGCTATTGTTGATGGTTTGAGAGACAGCGTGCTTGGCTTCTCGGTGAATGTTCCTGGAACAACAGCCAAAGATGTCATGGACATGGTTCTTGTTACTCAATACTTCGATACCATGAAAGAAATTGGCGCTGCCTCCAAGTCGTCTGCTGTGTTTATTCCCCATGGACCTGGTGCTGTTCGTGATGTGGCAACCCAGATTCGTGATGGACTACTTCAGGCTTCTGCAGAGCACCTGTAGTGATCCTCACAAGTTCATCTTGAAGCAAAACCTAGTTACACCACCCTGTTTAATATCAAGTTTTAGATTTTGTTCAGGTTTGACCTCTGGAGACTCTTAATTTTCATAGCATCTCAGTGGCGTGTGAAGCTTGATGACTTCAATTTTAGCAATTTAAAGGTTATTGAATGAAGGTTTTAGCAAATTTTATGGGATGATTGTCCTCGTGGCTGTGTTTCCTCGCGTTTTCTGGCTCTGTTTATGCATGTGTTGATTGTCAAATCTTATGGTGAATAAAAACAGGTCTACTTGAGATGTCCATAAAAACAATGAACAGCAGGAAAATTTTGCCTCATAGTCTGCCGCCCTGAGAAATGACAGGTCCTTAAACTAGGCCTCACTCTTTGTACAGCTCTTTCTTGTAGGTCTTGTTGGTCAGTACAACAAAAATTTGCTGACGAGTAAAAGGGTTCATTTACTCTTTAAGTGAATGCCTCTGCTTGTTTGCTGTTTGAGTGCGTGTTGAATATGAGGGATAAGTCAAACTTTCTTTCTCTTCGATTAGAAAAAAATAAGTACACCTCCATTTTGAATATGAGGGATAAGTCCATCAAGCACAAACCTTCTTTCTCATCGATCAGAAAAGAAAAAGAATGCTTCCATTTCAATCAATCACTGCTCAAACTCAATGCTGAAGGGAATTCCCATTGAGGAGGAAAAATGACGTAGCAATGCATGATGGAAAGAGCAAGATATTCCCATTTTAGAACTCCTCATTGCCCTAACGTTTAATTCCCCTGCAATTGTTAAGATCACAGCTGAGAAACAAGTATGGCGAACAGCGGCCGAAATGTTGCCATCAGTGCCTGCTTGAACTTTAAAACGCGTAGATTCAGTTAAAGAATGCTGCCCTCCAAATCTGAAAACAGTCTGCTCGTGCCAAAATCTATGGGTCAGCTCAGCTGCGACCGCAGTTCCTCTAAGGGGCTCCGAGTAACAGGAAGCGCTCAGAACATTACCCATCTCAGTCCTGCAGCATCAGAACAAAACTATCAAAATGAGACGAATTTTGCTTATTTTATCAGCTTTCTGCAACATCTACTTGAGTTCATTGTCTGAAGCAATCAGTATGACTGCAAGAATCTTTTAGTTTTCCCTGTATCAAAACATAGATCTATGTTTCACAACCCCCCAAGATCACACTCTCCTTATGAGAAAAAGAACAATTACAATGTGACTGCAGCACTCAGGAAGCGAGTATTGAGGCTTAAACCAGCATCCCACTGGGAGAGTTGTCCAAGTAGAGTATCAACTGAAATAGCAGTTCCAATGTTGTAGCTGCTGGTCCAAGTAAACTTGAGAAATTTACTACCGGACTCCTTGTCAAACTGGCTCCCATTGTAATTCCTGCGAAATCATGCAAGTACTGAACTTCAACCTGTAAGGTAAAATCCACTTCAGTTAATTGATTTCCGGGAATGAAGTATCCAGTCATGCAGAGTGTCATAATTCAAGCCGTGCAAAGTAGAAGTTTTGGTCAAAAATTGGAACTCTCACCATGCTCGACCTTTGGTATGGCATGACAACTTGAAAAGCAGCACTTAGCCCGCGGACGATTCTGTCAACTGCAGAGATTGTGAAAATTCAGAGATTGAAAGTAAGTTAATCTTGCAAAGCAACGAGATATAATTCATTCTAAACATCAAGCAAACAGAACCCCAAATATCTGGTGCAGTTATATTATACATGTTGCAGATATAACCTCTTGAAAGCGCGGATCGATGCATGACAGGAAGTAGACGAGAGGACCATGATTATAGGAAAAGAAAATTATCAATAATTGTTGTCTAGATTTTCATTTTCTCTTCCTTGCTTTGTCTTGATGGAGAAAAGTTCATGAAAGAATGGATCTTTCCACCATACAAATATGTAAACCAGCTCCATTTTAATGGTGAAACTAGTTCTAAGTGCAGATCCTGACATATGAACAAGCTGCTGCAGAACTATGATATCTTAACACATCCCTGCGCAGTGTATTTGGATGAAATGTACTCAAAACCCCCTTCTTGTGACAAAAGAAGGATCTTTGCACAATTTCATCAAAGGATGAGTTAGTCAAGCAGTTCAATCCCTCGTACAAAACACAAATGGGAAACGATACAATCAATCAACAAAATGCACCTTGATCCAAGAGATTTCTGGGCAATTTACAAAAAAGCACAAGGTTTAAGTGAAAAAAAGTTTGGATTTTGTCCAAAATTTCAGTTGACAACATAAAAAGTTGCCCATTACTTGCTTGGACATGTTATTGATGGGCTCGAGGAAGCACAATGAAAACATCTGCTACACAGGAATGGAAAAATAAAATTGAACAGCAAATATAGCCTAAAGCTTCTGTAAACTGTAGATCAAAGGAACATACTCTCACTGAGGAGATGAAAACTCAAGTTGAACCATCCGAGCCGATAATGAATTGGTGGCTGATGCACGTACCCGTGCAGAAGTCCTGAGTAACATTTGACAGGTTATTGCTACATTCATGTATAAAGAATTCTGCTATGTTTGCTTTAAAAACTCTTAACAAATTAGAGGACTATAAAGATTTTGCAACATCTGCTGCACCAACACCTGAAATCTTGAACTTATAGCTTCAGTATATTGAGAACAAAACATGTAAACGGAATTTTGTATATTACTGCTATATTTTGTTTTGAAGAATAAGCTGAAGGAAAGTTGAAGCATTACTGGAATTACCTCTGGCACCTTTTCCGATATCCGAGTAAAACCCAGGCTTCCTTCCCATTGCTGCTTGAAAACTTTCATGCTGGGGTTTCACCGGTTTGCTCAGAAGGAATTTATGTTAGAAATTGGAAAGAAGCTGTTAAAATGGGAAACTTCCTGCCGGATTTACATCTATTGGAGGAAGCTTCCTAGTATTTTAGGTCAACGAGTTAGGCATCCTCTGTAAACATATGAAGAGAATAAGCAACTCATTTTAGGAAGAATCATATTTGTTTGCAGTGGTAATTAAATTCATCATGATAATCATGAAGAAACAATAGTACTTTCACCTGCTTCAGGCACGCTCTAGTGTTTCTCTTGAGCCCTGCTACAAGCTTGACTAATTTTCTGATTTGTATACTTAAGGCCACCATTCTTTGTCAACTTCCTCAACAATGATGATGATTTTTTAGCTTTCTCACAGTTTACTAGAGATATTTACATTGGAATGGTGATTAAGGTGTCTGATAACTTTTATTTTCTGGTTCTCCCTTTCTTTTCATCCAGTAAATTAACATGAATTATTATTAATCAGGACAACAAAAATACCATATAAATGCGAAAATGGTGTGAACAATCTTGAAGTATGGGCATGTGGAAGGATCAAGGAGGTATGCCTTCTAGCCTTATGGCATCCACTTTAGCAAATCCAGAATTTATGCAGTCTGGGTATCAGTGCAATATCATATTCATGCCACAACTAAATGGTCCCTGAGTGAAAACTAGGCTTTTGCTTCCATTTTCAATTCCATCGCTCAAGGCCATGGTTTATTTTTCAGATATATAATCTGCAATCCCAGTCTGGATAACATTTAGATGCATTTTCATCTTCTGTTTGTGTATGGAAATTCTACTTTTGATACATACACAAGCTTACTTTCTACTTTCAACTTTGTCTCAGATATAATGTTTTCCTAGTGCTATAACACATATCAGCAGATTTCTGGTATCTAACAGATAAGATCCTCCAATTTCTACAGATCTTGATCTTAAATTTCTTGCACTATCGCAGAAATATTCAAGCAGATAGAGGTGGAGCGGCAGCTTCTGCAGTTGGATTTGCTGCAGCTTTCTCAGCATCACTGATAAGCTTGACAATTTCTTCTCTTTTAATTGCTAAAGCCTGCATCTTGGCATCAAGCTTTTCAAGCTTAAGCTTTAATTTCGACAGATCCTTCTTATCTTCAGGATCCTTCTTCTTCTTATCTTTGTCTTTCTTCTTGTCCTTTGCCTTCTCTTCACTTTTTTCTCCTTTCTCATCCTCATCCTTGTGTTTCGATTTCTCCTTCTTTTCATGCTCGTCCTTCTCAGTTTTGGTTGCACACTCATTTTTGCCTGAATCTTCAGTCCCTCCCATGCCTCAATGTATTGTTCTTGCCTGAAAAAACAATAACCAAAAAAAAAAAAGAAAAAAAAAGGGAAGAGGCAAGTTAATTTCCCTCCATTTCTAAGTAAATTTGCAGATTGTACAAGCAGAATCACAGACAAGGTGTTGGATTCTTCAGATACTTGACTATCTCTTATGAATCTGTCAATATTTGAGGGTTGTCAGCTCAGATTTCAACATGCATTTACAGGGACTGAAGGGAAAATGCTGAAATTGCATTTGAGAGTCTGATGAAAAATGAGAAAACAAAACACAAGAATTGCACAAGATTCAGCATTATTGGGAAACAGATTACATGGTAGATTTCGCCTTTTTTGGTTCTTGGGCTGTGAAAAGCCTGAGAGCAACGCCATTGACATTTGAACAAGTAATTTTGCTGCAGTAAGATTCAATTAAGCAGTAAAAACTGAGTATTTGACAGACCTGAGATTAGTAATCTTTGGAACTTCACAGTGGTATGATAAAAAGCTTAAAAGGCTATTATCAACCTTTTAAATAGAAACTCAAAGCCCCTAATTCTGCCTTTTGGTGGTCTTTATTTCCACTTATTTTTGGTCATCTTTTGAGTGACCCTTGAAAAATTAGCTTCATCCTAACTGCCACTTTCTTTCCAGGCCACAAGCTAGACGATTATTACTCCATCCCGCCCATTTCATTTTCCAGGTCTAGCAATCAGTCAGTGCTCATGAATTTTCAATTTTTTTTTAAAAAAAAACCAAAATTTGCAATTAAAGGCATCATTATATTGTTCAACAACTACCTAATTAAAGATCGATGTTTCTGCGGTAAATCATATTAGTGTTAACTTTCATCCGCCGTCCACCAAAACAAATGGCTTAAAACATAAAATGAGGGCTCGAGAGCTTCATACAACGAAGGATTAATCTTCTATATACTGACAGTGTATACATTTTCACCGTTAGATACATGACACAAAATCCAAATTTGAATTTGAAATCCAAATTTTATATATGTATCACGCATCCAGTCATAACAGTGCATATACTATCGGTGTATAATAAAACATGCCTCCAAATTTTATGCACAAGAACCATAATTATTTTTTTTTGTCAATATGCACAAGAACCAATATTGAGCTGCACGAGAAGGAGCAATTGGCTATGAAAATGTTTCTAACCAATAGATTCGTGAAAAGGCATTGCACCTTGCAAAATTGGTATACCTATGATCTCATTCAATACTTAAACTTGATAGATTTAAACATTAATATGTTCAGTTACGTTTGATAATTAAAAATTAAACATTTAAATCAAATAAGTCACACTAAATTTTTTAGATAAAATTTGTTCCAAATAATAAATGATAAACTATTGACTTTGCAGCAAAAGTTCTAGCACTAGAATGGTTTTACATTTGATGATGTTAAAATGCAAAACCAACAATAATATGTTAGTGCTTTTCAGGACATCATCACAGCCCAAGTGAAGTAACCTTCATTTCAAATCTCTGCCTCCTCTTTTCTAAACTTCCCCCCCACCCTTTATGGCTATATTTCCCCTACCCTGTTTCCTTATTTCAACAGTCAGTCAATGAATTCAAACATCAAAAAGCTCCAAATCCCACTTGCCTGCCTCACTTTTCACTTCTTCCCATGTTATTAATCAATCAACTTTTCAACAGATCCCATGCCCAAACAGACACTGTTTCACATTCATCAATCATCAAACCTTCCATCAGTCCCACAATTCCTGGCGCCAAAAATTGACCGCTCTCTCTATTAAACTTCTAAATAATACTCTCTCTCTTTTTTTTTTTTTTTTTTTTTTGGTAAATCCACAAAACTACAGCAACCTGTCAGATAAACTGGGAAGCCTCCTAAAGAAATTCAAGCTGGCTGGTGGCATTGGGTCCCTGAACATGGGATGCCGCAGAAAATAGAATCCAAGGGCCACTGCCACCATTTTTGGTGGCACCATGTAGAGTACCACTGCAATTGTAAGGCACACTCCGATAAAAATTTTGGTGGCCCTGGGGTCCCTCCAACTCACCAATGCTTGGACCCTTTCACCCTGAGTTGCAAAATCACCCAAAACTGTTTGGACCCTTGCTGCCAACAACCTCAACCGGTCATATCTCATTTTAATAATTTCGGCCGGTCTTGAACTCGGAATCGTATCAAATTCCTCGTCCAACTCATCCGGATCGACCGACTCTGCTTGGGAAAGCCGGATATCCATGCCCGCCGGTATTTTCGGCCTAAACCGATAATACCATACACCGATAAGAAACACGTATACGAACCCGGTCGGCACGATTAAATCCGGGTACCACACTAGCACTAAGTACAATATGTGGACTAGAACCGTCGTAACCGGGTTTCTCCATCTCTTGATATCATCCAACCATTTAGCCAACCCAACCACCCAAGCCAGCACGCCCACTATCCGAAACCAATTAGTCTTACTTTTCCTCATGCTCCACGTGTGTGAATCCGCATCCAACATATACCGAACCACCTCCGGCCCGAGCGGTGGCTCCGATCGCCCCAACCATACCGCCACCAATTTAGTGGCTGCCGCTCGTAATGCCTCCTGCTGAGCTATCGCCAATGGCCTGAGATAGTGCATTCTCGGCAGCAAAGGTTGCCCATAAGCCGCGCAAGTATCCAGCAACATTGACGGACAGGCAAATCGAACCGCCACCTCGATTTCACCCATTTTCTTTAATCCGGTTCTAAACAAAACCATTAACGGGTACGAATTTGTGTACACCTTATTGCTCTCCAACGTGGATATCCGAATCCGAGCTTTCCCAATCCGATAATCCGGCTTCTCTTCTCCCGTGACAGCAAACATCCGCCAGTTGTCAAATACTCCGATGGTTAGAACGGTGCACGGATCATACACCTGCCAGGTGTACTGTTCATTCCACCGTGGATCAAAATTGTCCGTAACGGTCCGGGTTCGGACCCATTTCTTCCCATACTTGGCAACACAATAAGCATCCGTGGACCCCTTCCCTCCGCCCTTGGATTTCATCGGCAGCAATCCTCGAGCGCCCAAAATCCCGAGCTCCAGAATCCCAATGGCCGGTTTCCACAGCTGCTTCGCCGTCGGCCTGAAGTCGCTGCACACGTGCGCCGCCTCATCTAGCACGTGATACCCTCCCTCCAAGCACATTCTCAATTGTACCCTCCCACAGTAGGCTCCATTTGGTCCGCCCTCTAACCCCGACCACTTCGCCGCCACGGGCCGCTCATCGAACCGCTGCTCAACCGTGACTAGAGGAATCACCACGTTCCCGAGAATTGCAGTATCTCTACCCGTCCTATCTTCTACCAATATTATCAGGGTGTCTTCCAGTGGCTCTCCGGCTACAAAGATCAAGTCCTCGTTCCAGTGAAACGCGGGAGCGTGGTGGCTCATGGACCCTCTCCGCGTCCGAACCGACTGAAACCCGAGTTGTGCTTTGATCCGAATTTCCGGGACGGTCAGCGGGGGTAAATTCGGAGCAATGTGGAGGTCTTGAGCTTGAATCACTGTAATTCTCAAGTACCATAGCTTAGGAGATTGGTATACTTTTGAGCGCGTATGAGCCACGTGGGTTGGAGGGGCGTCGGAGCTCCAGGCTTCCGGGAAAGCATCGTCGGCCTGAGTTCCTATCCAAACCGATAGCTGAATGTCGCCGGAGACACTGTCCTGGCCGTCACCTCCTCCGCCGGGGCCGCTGCCATCAAGGTGGTACCACTGGGGAGCGAGCGGGCTGTCCGGTGGGTCACGCACAGGCACGTCGGAAAGGTCGAAGCAAACGCCACCGAGGAACCTTTCCGACGAGGAGTCCCAGACGGAGATTTGGAGGGTTGAACGGGAATGCTCCGCTTTATTGTGGCCCAGAGCAAACACTTGGTTCCATTCCGGGTTGGATGGAGGCTCTCCGGGTCGGGTTGACCCGGGTCTAGACTCGACAGGGTGACCGGAGGTCTGGATCTTTAAATACGGGCTCTCGGCTGGAGCCAGATTGCGGGCCTTCACGATCCGAATGAACAAATACTGCATCGGCTCCACAAGATCGTAAGCTGGAATCCTTTCCGATGCATCGCCGGTCCCGGGAATGACTCTCGGCGAGTAGTCTCCGTTCACTGGTCGCCTCATGACCTTAACTCTCTCGCTACATCTCCCGACTGCCGCGGCCTGCATCCTCCTCACCTCCGGCGGGCACTCCATCACCGGCGGAACGGGCACCTCCACATACCTAACATGCTCCGGCGGCGGCTGTGGAGGAGACTCCTCAATCGTAACAACCGGCGGGAACTGATCTTTCACCTCCATAGCAATCTCCGTCGGTAGCGGAACCTCCAAAATTCTCATCGGGGGCAATTCCTCAATCACAGCGGCACCCGGCGGTTTGTTGCCTTCCTCCGCCGTCTGCGCCGGGGCCGGCGGTGGGGGCTCCTCCTGAGGTGGTGGCTCAGGCGGGGCCTCTAGCTCATCATAGTAATAAATCTTCAGCCCCAACTCACCTCTAATCCAACTGAACACACTTTTTTTCTCAAGTGCAAAATAAATTATCCCTTCTTCACCTCTCTTAGAAAACTGACTGCCGTAAATTTTAACTCGGCCGAGGAAATGGTTTTTTCTTGCATTCCCGCTGCTGAACTTCTTGTCGTTGTAAACCTCAATCTCGAGCTCTTCGTATTCCATGGTGGAAGGATCAGAGACGACGAACTCGAGGGTCTCGTTCCAAGAAGGGTTGAGGTTCTTGTGGACAGTGGAAGTTCTTTTCTTTTGGCCGTCGAAATCCACGACGACATATGGGCTTGAACTGCCTTGGCCATCTTTCGGGAGGAGGTCGCGGGCCTCCACAACTTCCACGATAAGTTTCCTGATAACTTGTGGGGGTCTTGGTGGCTGTTCTGGTTGCGGAGGCTGGTGCTGGTCCGGTTGGGCCGTGGAGTTTGTCATGGTGTCATCCTTGTGCTAGGTGGTGGTGGTGGAAGTGGAGGAGATGTTGGAGGTGTTTAGTTTTTGGACTGAGGGTTTTTGCATTCAGTGGTGAGTGTCACTGTGCATGGTTTTTGGTTTGCTTTCTACGTGAGTTTTTCCACTAATTTCTGGGTTTTTTTTTTTAATGTGGGGTGCCTTCTGTTATGGCATTGGGGAATGTTTTTAGGGGGTGGGGAACTGTGACAGTGGGATGGGGATGTTTTTGGGGTCTGGTTGCTGAATGCTGATGCTTTCTTTTGATGATCTGTGTGGGTATGTGTGTATGAGAGAGACTGATTCCATGCTCTCTGCTGAAGGTTTCTATACTTTTTGGCTAACACACTACTTTTTGGGTTCTAAAATAAGTGAACTTCTCTATGGTGGCAACTTTTCATTTACTGGTTTTTATGTTTTTCCTTTTTCTTATATGAGTTGTAGATGAATAATTTGGTGTATAAATAAACTATGATAAATGTGATTTCATGAAACTAGTGATTAGGAAAGAGGAGGGATGGCATTGCAGTTTGCAAGACTGCTATTTTTGTGCTGTGAATGTTTGTAGGAAGGCAGAGTTGGATTTTGTCTGAAGTTATTCTCCAACAGTCACAAAATCCAACATTTAAAAGTATCATTACTATTTAGATCTGTTGCACAGATCCTACCGGTTAGGGGCTTGGATTATCTTATGGGTATATGATATCCTATGTCCACTTTTCTTGACACCTGAAAAAAGCTCCTAACTAAAAATATTCTGATGACAAAGTTTTGAAGAGGGCCTAGTTTTTAGCATGGAAACTGATTTGTATTGAAGATCCTGGAGCTGGATTTGAAGAATGTATGTAGTTTCTTATTTTTTTTAAAGAAGTAATTGAGATGAAAATTTATATTCAACAAAACAGTGGGAAAAAAATAAAAAGGAGCCGAAGTTTGAATAGAAAGATTCGAAGGCAGATGAAGTTCCTAATTCGTATTAGGTTGCTAATTCTGATCATTTTTCTCTGCAGTTCAAGAATTCTGATCATTATCCTGCGGCCAGAGCAGAGGAATATATTCTCCATCTGGTAGCTTATTTCTTACTGTATCTCTGATATGGCCTTGTAGATAGCTCATGTCATAGTGGTAATGTGTAAAGCTAGACTTTGAAACGGACTTCTTGTAATATAAATGAGATTTTGTATAGAGCAACAAGATGCTTCTGTAAGGCGCCTGATTCTAGCACCCCCTCTATTCTACTCTGCCTACAGCTTCTATCTTCCTTTTTGTCAAAAGCTCCAAACACATTTTGAGAAAAGTTGAGGATAAAAGCATCTCCTTTATTGCTTCAGTAGGGCCCTTAAAAGTCTTTGTTCTGTACTAGTACTCTTTGTCAACATAATAGCTGTCAAGATTAGATTGTGTTTGGCCCAGGTATAATCGGGATTTCCCAAAAACCTGCTCACTTATGGTGTCATACAGGAGGTGGAAGGCTAAAACAGTTAATCATTTCTTCAGAATTTTGCAGTGTAAATGGACCAAAAGTCCTGAACTTCGTTGTCTTTGAGGGCACTTGGATGGGCTTTCCCAATCTAGTCAAGGTTTTGCACCCTGTAGATTAATTGGTTGCAGTAGGACGAAAAGAGGTACATTTGTCCCGAAAGAAAATGTTTCTTCCTATGCTATGGTTCCTAATACTCTTGGCTGACTTTGCTGTCTGATTAATATTTTGAGTGGATGGAAAGGGTACACATTGATGTTTAGGTGTGTCTAATCTAAGTCCCAAATGCTGCAACCAACGAAGGTTTAGCTGGTATAATAATAATACTTCCTGAATGCTTGTGCCTCCTGTAACTGTTCAATATCATTGATAGATAGAGACATGATCATTTGTTTCTTGTCTATGTTTCTTATAGAAAATGTAATTTCTGCAGTTTTAAACATGCACTTTTGGCTCGAATGTCAATGAAGCTTCTTTCTCTTTTAGCTGGTAGCTTGAGAGGGATGTTTATGCATTTGCTTCCTCGCCTTTTCTGAATTGGTGTGACTAGTTATGGAATCTGATCCTTTTAGGATAAAGACATCTTTGAATTGATGCTTATGTGATGGATATTCCCCTCCCATGGATGATGGAAAATCAGGTCAGCAGCAGCAGCCCACCGATAATCCAATCAGCTCTCAGACCACTGCAATATTATTGCTTGTTTTTGTTTTTCCTCTTTTCAAAAGGAATCTGGTTCCATCTTAATTCCCTATTTCTGGTGCAAGCCTGACTCTTTTCCCAAACTTCCCTTCCTTCTCCTTCAATCCCCCCTCCCTAATCCCCTGCTCTTTTTAACTAGTACTAAACTCAAGATGCAAACCGAATTAAATATATTTAAGATACTACTAAAATATAATCAGAGATATAGGATTCAAACTATAGATGTATACTTCATTTTGGAATTTATGAACTTTTATAATAACAATTTTTAGATGGGGAAAGGTATGAAGAAGAACAAGAGGGATGAGAATGGCAAGAATCAAATCCATCATTATGTGATCAAGCGCCAAGACCCTTAATCAATAGGAACTTGTTCGAAGTCATGTCTTAATTTTCAGGATTTGTCTGGAATTTTTGACAGACGAAAACCCCCAAGGAGAATGCTAAGACTGCTGTGACAACTATCCCTTTATTCTTCTTCAACTGCAGTCTTAGTGTTTCCAACAGGCTGCTCTCATTCCACACACTCTCTTTCCTTGCATCATGAAACTCTTCTGCTTGCTCTCCATCATAATCTTCTTCTTTTTTCGGATCTTCGCTCGATCCCTTCTCAGTCCTCTGGTGATTGTCGATTTCGTCTTGATCATCATCAATCACTTGATGATCTCTGTCTAAATCATTCTTCTGTTGGCTCTCTTCCTGAATATGACCAGTTTGCGGTACTGTGTCTTTCTCGCGGTTACTTTCGTTTTCTGCTGTAGATATCTTGGGAATGATCATGTAAAGGATTTCATCTTCAAACTTAGTAGTGGTCTCCTGGATGTTTGAGTTGTCTGGAACTCGATAAGATTGCTGAAACCGGATGTGTTTTATCCCATTCACTTGCCTTTCTCCACTTACCAATAAATGCCCGTAGTTATCAACTCGAAGCTTCACCTCATCCATCTTAAACCCTTCAATAAGATTAGTGAAAACATCATGTTCAGATTACATATCATTCCTTCAGACAACTTAGATCATCACCTTCAAGCAAAGAAACAAGCATACACAAACAGAAAAAGGGCTAAATCCAAACGCTTCCATCTTGAATGGACAGTCGACAACTTTTCATAGTTTCATGCGTTAATGGCTTGTATATAAAGACAATATGTATTTGTACATGCAGGGCATGGTTTTATTTAGTATGGAGGGGCGTGGATTTAACTCATCGCGAAGAATTACAAGAAAATGAGATGAATTCTTGGCATATACCAGGCAGATCAACGATCAGACAGTGGCGATCTGTGTCCTCTGTCCAACCACAGGAAGGCACAATCTCTTCAAAGATCACATCATGTGGGCTTCTCCTGTCAGCAGCAGCTCCTCTGCCGCCTGCTCCTAACATATTTGCCATGTTTATCAGTTCTTCTGTATCAAAATGAGCACTCAAAACACTCAGAAAAAATGGTTGAATGTCGAGAAACTCTCTGGGGGGTTTTGTGGAGGGATCGATCGAGCAATGCTGCTGCTATATAAGCTGTAGTTTCAGCATGTCAATCAAAAGCTCATAGCTTTTCTTGCAAGATTTCTTATTCAAACTTTTCCTTTTGGACTCTGACAAAAATGGCAATGTTAGATTGTTCATAAAACTACAGGAAGAGGCTATTCTTTGCTTTGCTTGGGACTCAAATAGCCCTGTGTCTCTGGGCTTACGTATCTTAAAAAAGGGTGTCTTAGATAGTTTGAATAGGATGGAATGGAAAAACTATATTGTATACCTTCGGACAACTAATGGTAAACTTTCACATACCATTTGTACACCTTTTTCAATCCAACATATAAGCTGCAGTATTCAGCTGAGTCCATACATGCTTCAAATGGTGACCCTATTCTTGTTACACCACTTGTGTTTCTACAGCAATACTTTTGTCCAGTCCACACTAAGTTTGAACCAAAAAGAAAAAAATAGAGGCCTTTGGTAACATTTATGTTTTGTGTTTTTTCTGTTTTTGTTGGTAGATTTTGAGAAACAATAACAAAAAAAAAAAAAAAAAACACACAGTTTTGTTAAATTTCTTCGTATTTTGGAAAAAAGAAGAACGTTTATGAAAATGAGCTTTATTTTAAAAACACCAAAAATATTTTTTCAATTATTTAAAAAACCTAAACTAGAATATCAATCAATTGAGGTTGTAAATTAATTCATTTCATCCTACTCACCTAGTCTGATCCAGCCCAACCCAATGTACATGCTACGGTTAAAGCCCTATAGTTGGGGCTTAATTAGTTGGGTTTCAACAAGATCCAATACTTGCTAACTCAAAATCAACTCATTCAAAAATTCACTAAGTAACCAATAAACTACTATTAAACAAACGATGCTAAAGAAAATTACTGGTCAATACAGGTACTAATAGGATTTAATTAGATAAAGAAAGGGGTAATTTCACTTTATCCCTATCGTTAGAGATAGTTCCACCTAAACTCAATATTACATTTCTCTTCAATTATCTATATACTTATTTTCATATTCAAATAGCTACCATCTGTAGAAATCGTTTGATTATTTCACTACTTTTCTATCAATAGATCAATATACGAAAAAAAAATGAAATGCATTTGAGAATGCTTTGACATTTAAATTTGGACCAAATATTTAAATTGTGAAAAATAGGTCAAAATGATAAAAAAAAAAGATCTATAATGATCAATCAAAAAGAAAAAACTTAGTCATTTTGATCGCGAATTTTGCGTATAATTGGAATCCATTTTCCACAAAAAAAAAAATTGTGTATAACGAGAAATAAGCGATGATATATGTTGTAAATGATGTTAATTTTGAAAAAATAGTTTAAATATAATGGAGAGAATTGAGAAGAGTATAGTCCATAGATGCTCTACATTAATCAAATCCAATCTTCTAACACATTTTTTTTCTATATTGATTGATAAAAATAAAGATTACCTGTAAAACAAATCATCTTTCTGGTCAAATTGATTAGAAACATTCTTTACAAGTCATTTTTTTACTCTTATTAATGTCCATATATAGAAAGCAAAGCAAATGGACTAAAGATTGACCATTGGCGGAAAAGCACTGGCTCCCCTTTCTTCCCTCTCAACTTCTCATTGTCAAATATTCCAATGTATTAAAGCAAAATCCTGAAAGCTTCAAAAGAGAGAAACAATTGCATTACAGCCAAGGTGACTGGCTTACTTCCATTCATGCATATCCCTAAACCCGATTGAGGTCTCAGTATTCTAATCCCTAAAATTTGAACATATTATGTTCAAACCTTTTATTGCTTTCTTGTTACAAAATTAATTTGGTTAAGAAAACCATTTGCCAAAAAACCCAAAAACAAAAACAAAAAAAAAAAAGTGACACAAAAATGGAGTTCAAGAAAAGTAGCTTAATTTTAGCATTTGCTTTTATTGCTCTAGTTTATACCATTGAGGCACACATTGCCGAGTTTGATGAGGTCTGGCAGAAGCGCTCAGAAGAAGCAAAGAAGGCTGCTCGCCAAGCTTACCATCCTAACCCCGAAAATGTCACTTCTCATTTTAATGAGAAAGTCCATAGGTGATTTTCCCTAAATTCTCTACATTCTCTTCTTGGTGGAAATTTCTTGAAAACACAATATAAAATCATGCATTGGTTCATGCAGGTCCATTGATGGCCACAACAGCAGAAGAAGGGACTTGCACAAATATAATGGTCCATGCACAGCCACAAACCCTATTGATCAATGCTGGAGATGCCAGAAAAATTGGCGTAAAAATCGTATGAAGCTAGCTGATTGTGCTCTTGGCTTTGGCCGCCATGCAACTGGAGGCAAAGGTGGCAGGATTTATAAGGTCACTGATCCTTCTGATAATGACCTAGTCAATCCCAAGCCTGGAACTTTAAGACATGCCCTTATCCAGCCTGAGCCCCTTTGGGTCATATTCACCAAGAATATGGTGATCAGGCTTAGCCAAGAGCTTATCATGACCAGCAACAAGACGATCGATGGCCGCGGCGTACAAGTCCATATTGCATATGGTGCTGGATTCACCCTGCAATTCGTGCATAACATTATCATCCACAATCTTCACATTCATGACATTAAGGCTGGAAATGGTGGCATGATTAGAGACTCTGTCAATCATTATGGCATTCGTTCAAGAAGTGATGGAGATGGCATTTCAATCTACGGTTCCACCAACATTTGGATTGATCACATCTCAATGTCTAATTGCAATGATGGACTCATTGATGCTGTTCAGGCTTTCCACCGCTATAACCATCTCCAATGGCCATTTCACTCATCACAATGAGGTAATTATCTATCTATCTATCTATCTATGCATATGTCTACAGCATTAGACTCCTACTTTTCACGTACAAGGATGGAAACATCATGCTACTTAGTAATATTGATTATATACCCTCTTATTAACAAAGTTAATGTTCATGTCCACAGGCAATGCTCTTTGGTGCAAGTGATAGCTACTCAGATGATTCCATAATGCAAATAACTCTTGCATTCAACCACTTTGGTCAAGGAATAGAGCAAAGAATGCCAAGGGCTAGATGGGGTTTCGTGCATGTAGTGAACAATGATTACACACATTGGCTAATGTATGCCATTGGAGGAAGTCAACACCCCACTATACTTAGCCAGGGCAATCGCTTCATTGCTCCTGAAAATCCATATGCTAAAGAGGTAATTAATGATACTGATTAGCAATCAAATGTTCACAGATATAAACACCGTACAAAACGATTCATCCATTGGACCAACTTCTGTTTAAGATACTGATTTTATTAGAAGACACGCTAATTTTGCCACAAATTCTGCAGTAAATTACAGTAAAGTTTTATATAAACAGCCAAAAAACTTATCATCCAAATGGACCCACTAGTGTGCATTCAAATTTCTACAAATATGAAATAGTAACTAGCTTGGTAATATAGATGCCTCTATAATGGTGAGTACAATCTTTTAAGACCATCAAGAAGATAAGGGTATCTATTACCTGTATAAAGCTTCAATTTATTTTTTTTTTTTGTTTTTACTCTTTGTCATTAATGCAAACCATGGTGATCCAGGTGACCAAGAGGGACTATGCACCAGAAAGTGTGTGGAAAGATTGGGTATGGAAATCGCAGGGAGATCTTATGATGAATGGAGCATTCTTTGTTCAATCAGGAGATCCCAATCACAATTTTGGTTCCAATGCAGATTTGATCGGTCCAAAGCCTGGGGAATTTGCAAATAGGCTCACACGTTTTGCAGGAGCTCTAAATTGTATAGCCAAAAGGCCATGTTAAAACCTATAGTACTATACACTTCATTATTCCAAACAAGCCCGCAAGGAATCTGAAAAAGAATCAAGAAGAGATTTAATGGAGATCACTTGTTTGGGAAACTTTGTACTCCCTGCTTTTCAACTCTTGATAAAAAAAAGTCTGGTTGCCTGCTTACTAAAAAGGAGAAAAGAAAAGGAACAAAGTTATCTGAACTTCTTGTTTTGCATAAGCAGATAAATTTGGATTTTCTTTCGCTCAATTGCCCTTCTGATCCTCCCTTAATATAAATAGTTATTACCATCACTATTCTTATTCTGTAAATTCAAGTGCATATACTAGGCTCCTATAAGTTCACTAAATCATTAAATTGATTATACCAACTTAGCTCATTAACCTAGTATGGCAAGTATAATGACTAAACAAGATCTTCAGATATAAGATCCTAGTAATTTGGCCAGATTACCATGTTGTACAAAGGGCTTAGATAGATGTGCAATTTTGCCTTGTTGGTTTCACTTGAGTCAATTAGATCTCATCTTGGCACAACCCAATTTAATTACACTGCTTGGCTTCCATCTGCACCAATACTTGGCAAGTTCAGCACCATCCCCTAAAACAAGTAATTTTCGCCTGACCAACTCCCATTCCACCTGATACTCAATTTCCAGCATCAGGTTGGCCTTTTTCACAGACAAGCAACAGCTCGCCAAACTGAAGCATGTCATTGATGGAGTTATTCTTCTTCACAGGCTTAATCTATCAATCTTTGTTCCTTCTTTGCCTCTACTATAAAGGGTCTGGATTAGGTTTTAGACGGTTTAACTCCCTTCCTTTTCTAGATGAGGGCATGTGAGGTCAGCCAAGAAGCAATGAATTCTGAAGCATTTTAACCAGATAAGCTTGAGCAAAAGATCAAGGGATAAATACTTTTCTCCTGTGGTATGTCATATAACTGGAGAAAGACATTAAAGCATTCTTACAATAAGAGTTTGGTAGCTTGGATGAAGGCACATAACAGTGAAAAGAAAAAGAAGAAAAAGGAGAAGACTTCTCTACATCCAACATCAACAAGTATTCCTTAATCTGCCCAGCTGCTTATGCTGAAGATGATGCATTAAATCATTACGCAAATGAGTGAATGCTAAACTTTGTCCGAGCAATCTGCAAATTTTGCAGAATTTTGAATATTTAACAACTCCAATATCTACCACCAACTGGACTGAAAAAGTAAAAAAAAAATCTCAGAAATAACAAGCTAAAAAATAAGTAGAGTATGCCTGCACACAAGAGCACATCTCTTAATTTTACATGTCTCCAATTTATCGAATATATCTCCATTATGTACTGGGAAGTTCTTTTTTTCTGAGCTAACTTATTTGTATTTGAATTAATGGTTTGGTGTTTAAATATCTGATTTTTTGCCTGAAGTCATTGGTTGAAGCATACAATGGAAGTGTGGCCTGAGAACGGATTATGATCTTGCTATCCTTAATAACTAAATCAAGCATCATAAGAGTTTGGTGTAAAAGATGGTTCAGTAAATCAACGTGATGATACAATACATTACATCTTTTGACTGCATTTCAATAAATGAGATCAAAAGCATTCAGCACTAATTAGCTGCCAAATTTTCAGTCATAGCACATCTGAAGCTACAGTCTCTTTAGTACTTACACAAATTATAGTTATAGATGCTCTTTGATTTTCCTGACACGGCCACATGCCCTTTTTTATAATTAAAGTACTAATATATTCCATAATATTCCTTGCCCTCTATAGTAGACTTATATTAGTTATTAATTTCATTAATATAATAATGTCATGCACCCTATGCGAACATAATAAGCTGGGTTTCATGTTAAATAAAGTTTCCGCTCTTTATTGACAATGTTGAGTCTTGACAAGAAAATAAAAAAGAACTACAGGTACAAGATTGAAGTTGCAGACTGCAGCAAATGTTTTGGAACTACTGACCTTGTGTTTGTTCATTCCTCCTACTACACTGTTGTTGCCAATGTGGGCACCTCTAGTTTCATCAATTTCATAAACTGGATACAAAAAAAAAAAAGCAGGAAAGGTGAAGAGCATGTAAGGCAGTAGTTCTTCCAGGTGTCGCTTAAGAACAAATAAATATTTAACTGCACAACTTCTTTAGTTTTGCAAGTAATACTCCTACCCGAGCAACTGAATCATGGCAATTAATGTGATAGACAGAAAACAGAAACTATGTCGTTATAAAGCACGAACCTGTGATGCCTTGAGCTCCAACTCCTCCCATTCTAGAGCTGGATCACTTCCTTCACTATGCCAAGTCCAGCATAAATTAGTGCACCAATGCCCTAGATTTAAATTGATCACATCAGCTTAATATGTCAATTATGTGACTGCATAATGTCATTGAACATCACAGTCTAACATTGGTTATGTGGCTTCATATACCATCATGCAATTAATGTTCTAAAGATTGGAAAACTAGTGCTTGTGGAAAAAAGACCATGATACTCGAGTAAATGCATCTACTTAACCTCACCTTTCCAATCAAAGCAGACCTGATTCCAACAGCAAACTCACTCTGTCTTCCTCCAAAGAAACCAACAGGACCAGCATACATCCCTCGGTCAAACATTTCTGTAAAAACGTTATTAATTGTTATTCACATACAATGATGCAAGGTATATCCAGACCTGTGATCTGTTCATTATGCTGCAGAACAATCACAACAGCTGTAACCAATATTGGATGAAGATAAGTGCTGAATGAATATTATCCTCTATGGCATGATTCAAAGGATTCAAAACTTTTCTGCACTAATATTTATCAATGTAGAACAAAGTTTTAGATAAAAATAGCTCTAGTTGTTCATTGTGTTAAATGAAAACGTCAACAGAATCCAAATATAGTCTGATAGATGATCTGAACATGATCTTTTGTAACCTCACAAGCATGTAAAAGGGAAAAGGCGATGACGAGTTCCAACAATATCAATCAAATCAGTCGCACAACATTGTGAAGTACTATAAGTACATTTTCACCTGAATGCATATAATTCAACACATCCACTTGATGCAATCTTACAACTACAATCTTAGAAGTGATAATAGATCATATAGATAGACCTTGAGTTTTTTGTTTTTTTTTTTTCCTATTTTGACCTAATTAGACCTTGAGTTTTAGTTTTGTTGACTTCACAACAAAAAAAGGACTGTAACTACATTATGCAGAGATCATGAGAACAAAATTATTCATGCTGAATTGGAGTATCACTTTCCACATACCAGTGTCTGTAATAAAATCCCGTGCCACTTCCAGTAGGAAAGCCACAAAACTGCTGGAGTTGGGTGAAGGGAAGACAATATTGTGAACTGGAAGTTAAAGTAGTCAGCACTTCAGAAATGAAAGGAGACAATGACTTTGTAAATAATGATCCACCACAGTTCAAAAAATTTATTCTTGTGTAACAATATAAGAATCCCTTTACAACTTCTCACTAATCTGGAGTGAGGATGCTGTGTCAAGAGAGACAAATTCTAGGGAAAAAATGCAGTATCTGTAGAAGTTTCCCGCATCTAAAAGTGAAACTTCAGTTGTTTTGACAGAAATATGCAGAAAGGAAAAGGTTTTACCTCATCATCTTCAGATCGCAATGTCCCAGAAAATCGACCATAAAAGATGTTGAACCCTGGACAGCTTTCTTACAACTTTCTCTGGATTAATTACTACACTGGAACACACAGCCTACAAGAAAATGAGGGAGGAAAAAAACGTTTGTCATATTTCAAGGACTGAAGAACTAATACACAGTATTAAGTGATATACGTTGTGCCTTTGTGCTGATAACAAAGTTCCATTAAAGTGTTGCATGCTCAAAATTTCTGGGAAGGGATTCAGTTCCTTGCCTCTAGTTTTATTCTTATGTTTTCTCGTACTATGGCAAACTCGTGGTGGTCCCTTGGGACTGTAGATGAATGGAAGAACAAGACAAACTGTCAATACAAATGGGCGAAACAAGAAATAACATCGCTAGTGCCCAGATAAATACAAGTCTTTGTTGCTCTATAAATAGCAAAGCACGAAACCTGGAGAATAAGTCATGTGCTATCTGAAGATCTAAGACTCTGATCTCCTCTAGCTCGGGTTGCAGCCAAAGCTTCACTAAAATGCTGAACTCATCACGACGGAATAGTTGCTCTGGCTACAGTGTAAAACACAAATAATCAAAATGCAAAATAGATTTCGTAACTATATGTCCAGAAGTCAATCACCGAACAAGGAGACTATAACACAGTATTTCTTCAGCTACTTGTGTTTAGAGTCACAATAACTTGTGATATATCCAATTAGGAGAAAGTAAATGTTTCACTACTCGAAGATATACAAAAGCAATCTCTGCCACCTATAAAACAACAAGAAATGGATTTTAACCAGTCCAACTCTCCTTTCTCCCCCCTCACCCCAACCCACACCACAACGCCTATTGATCAATATCCTCAAAAGCCCACTTTATAACAAGAACAGTCATGCCAGAAAATATGAAGCAAACAATGCAGAAAATAACAGCCATAGTCCGATAGAATGGCAGTCCCTGGGCAAGCCTATCAAGCTGCATTATCCAAAAAGAATGGTAATAGATGAATAATTAGAGATGAAAAAGAAGATAAGAACAATCCAAAAGTTCTATTTTTTTAATAAACCAGCACAATTTACATTAAAACAAAGGGGTAAAAGTTGATTGGAACACTGTAAATGGAAGAAGAGACTATTCTAAGCTCACGATTAGTTATTTGGGTTAATACGAGACAAGTTTAGCTCCATCACGAATGCAGGTTTGAGACAGATATCAAGTTCTTTGTATATGTCAATTCTAATTCTTCCTCAAGAAAGAGTTTAAAAGAAAGTGACAAGACGGATCCACTAAATATTCTCAGTACTGTCAGCATTTTCTTGTAGAGGCTACAAAAATAGTTGAATACGCGATGACTAATCAAAAGTATTTGAGCAGGCAAAGGTCCATAATTGTCGTCAGGTTTTTCCACCACTAAATTCATCATTAGGTGCGACATTTTTGTTCTTAATTAACAACATAATGGGCAGAAAACTATGAAAACTAAAACAAGATACATAAAAATGTTGACCACATATCACCGCCGGACCACTTACAGTGTTACCAATGAATGCTGGAGATTCTGGAGGTTTGAAGGCAAAATTGATAAGCATCTTTTCCCTCATCCTGCAGTTTAAGCATCCAAAGTTTGTGAGCCTTGAAAGAATCAACGGATGATAGTTTATAATAATTTGACTGAAAAAAAATGCAACAACGACCTTTAGACTACCCAACCATGCCAAAGGGTTAACATCTGTCGACATCACAACTTTGCTACTACGTGCAAGTACAACCTACACTTGTACAGATAGAAGGTTACGGAAGAGAGAACAAGTTAGGCGAGCAGAATGAGCAACAGTAGGCAATACAGAAGTGAAATAAGCAACAACCTTAACATTGCAGATAAGGAAACTAATAGATATAACACCTAGTCTCAACCTTCAATGCTTATTATATAGGATAAAGCACGGAATATCCAGCTGCTATCATACTATTCTTCTATAATGCTACAAAAACACAATGATCAGATTGCATGGACACAAAAAAATCCAAGACCTTTTTTAATAGTGAATAGTCCTCCTTTTATCCTTTCCAAAGCCTGGTTTACAGATTTATCCCATGATTTTCTGCTGGGAACATGATCAGTACTTGTTATATAAGCATGAGAAGCTTCTTTGCCTTAGCCTCGTAACAACAGAGGAAACCTGCATTAAATGTCTAAATTAAATTAAAAGTGGAAGATGATTAGATCTACAATAACTTGTGCACTGCACCATTAGAACCCACTGGAACATACAAACAGGGAGAGGAAAGCAAAGAACTATTCAGGACAAAAGAGGAAAGAAAGTACAACACATACCCTGGCCATTGTCATTTTAAGGGAAGCTATTGCATTTTGATATGTACATGAGAGAGCATTGTCCCAAGCAATAGTTGCAGCAATTTTTGAACTGCCTTCTAGTTCATCAACTCAACCTGTCAGTTCGACGCATAGAGACATCCAGTCATTTATGGATAGAAATCCAATCACATGTACCAGAGGAAACACATGTCCATAAATAACCTTTGTTAGACAGAGACATATATTCACCTCAGGAATCATGAAATAAAATGAACCAAAAGCCTTCCATTCTGGTGATATGGTTGCCCTCTCATCAAACCGAATAGCTCCATATGCCCGAATCAGAGGGCAGTTCTTGGACAAAAACCTTTGCTCAAAGTAACAAAAAGGTAAAACTTAATCATTGTATTCATCAAAGTTTCAGACTAGTCATCTATGTTTAACCACTTTAAGAATACAATTGCATCCCAATGCTTTGATAACATCTGAAGGTTCATTTTTAGATAGTGTCCATCTATTACTTGTGTTGCCTAATTCTGAAATAAAAATACTTATAAATCAAGGACTGAAATGTCACCAGAATAAGTGCCTCAGCGAAACACCCAGCCCAAATATTAACTGGAAATGACCAAGATCAAAAACATCAAGATCATCCATGATCATAGCAAATCAAGCATAAAATTGTAACGGCCCAAAATGTCTACATATTTTGGTTGATGAGCATATTTTAACTTCCAAACAGATCAAGCGTGTATCTCACTAGATTCTAAATACCATGGCTGATTCCATGTGTTGGAACTGACCCCACAGGTAAATAACTCTCTGGCTAAGCAACTATTTCAGCTTACAAGAAAGAAACCACAATAAGCAAAGCACTTACTGAAGATAACTGCAGTGGCAACAGTAACCTTCCCCCCCCCCACCCCCAATTCGATTTTGGATTACTTAAAAGTTTCACTTTGTGTTGCCATAAACATTTATTGTTGAATACTTTCAACAGAATATGAGAAGGTAAAGACAGCGCCAGTCATCTGTAATTCATAAAGTGTTGTCTAGAAATTACCAGACCATCTTTCCTCTTTCACAATATCTAGAAGACATTTCAGTTGTCATTTTAGATCAACATCTATTGCCCCATGGAACGGCTTAACCTCAGAATTTATTGGAAAAGAACAGTATATTCCTGTTAGCATAAGGTCATAACAAAATTGACCGCCACCAAGCCCTCTGCCCAACTAAAAAGATGCATTACAATTAGACCAAATGGCACATCGCAACTGTTGTTTGCTCATCCTACCAACGTCCAATCTCTCTTTAATTCTTTATTGGAAAGCACCCCGAACATTCTGAAGTTCTTCATTAAACAGATTATAGAGAATGTATTCGAGAAAATTATCAATGATCCGTACAAATTTCAACACTACCATCATCATCCAGCCAATTTAAAGCATATTTATTCTTTTTTTTTCATTTTTTTTCTGACAAAAGCTAAAGATTTGAACAAATTCAGCTTGTAAATAGATTTTTTTTTTTTTAAAAAAAAAAGACTAAAACTTTAGCTGCATCTTAGCATTCTGATAACAGACCTCTTCCAAGTTTCCATTTATCGCAAGCAAAAAAGAAACAGCATTTATACTTCAAGAACCATCCAACACTCATTCCGGAAAACTACAGATAAAACTACGAAAAGGGATTTCACTTTAATCAAGAACATCACCAGAAATACATCTGAAAACTCAAAATAAAAAGGAAAAGAAGAATGTGAATGTTGGGTCAGGGTAAGTACTACCTCTTAATTGAGAGCCAATCATGATAAGAAAAGGGATGAAGGCTGCGAAAGAGGACGGCAGAGCCCCACCCCAGCAACGCTAACGACGTCGTTGTCTTCGACTGAAGTGGAAGTACGGGGATTGAAGGCATTGCCATTGATGCTCTGAGATAAATCAGAAATGGTGATTCGATTTCTACCGGAAAAGAAGCAGCGTGGGAGATGAAGACTTTGGTCTTGTGAATGAAGCCAGTCCAGTGCTTCAATTTGCTCTAGTATTGGCACCTTTTTCCCAACAAAAAATTTTTGGTTAAAAAGTAATAACCAAGGGGCAAAACAGTCAATTAGCAATATGAAATTCTTTTGTCTTTTTTAAAAGGACAAAAAACTTGGTTGATCCTCGAACTATTAAGTTTATACATTTTTAGCTCTACAAACATTATTTATAATATATCTTTAACCCTTCAAATTCTAAAAGCATGTATTGTTTACCCTTTAGTTCATTTGAGCCGTTAAGGCTAACGGAAACTGCATCATTTTGAATTTGGGGGGTTTTTTTTTATAGGATCAAATAAATCATATATTTTGCGATCCTCGTGACACAGGAGTTCATTGGTATAAATATTAGAAAATTTGATGCACAACAAGCTTTGAAGTAGTTGAAAATAGGTTATGAGAGTGCAAAGTTGAATTGTGAAACATTAAATGATTTCGTGTCAAACTCCTCGTCTTCTTAGACTTCTCTTGCTCTTAAGAACATTTTGATGTAAGTTCAAAAGATTTTGTAAAACAGAGGTAGATCTATTTTTTTTAAAATTTAATATTAGATCCACTCACATAACATATAGCAGGATTCACAAAAAAATTAAGCCTAAATTTGAAATCTACGTAAAAAAAATTTAATATGGAGATGTAGTTTCACCTAAATTTGACCATAGTAAAGCAGCGGTCAACTCTTGGTCAATAGCAGTCGAGGATCATTGAGCCGCAACCAATAATTGCAGCGGTGACCAATTGTAATTTGAAGAAGGTGATGATCAAAACTACGCCGTTTTTAAGTTAGTTTTGTCAGGCGTAATAGTTGAAATTGACGGAAGGGTAAGTAATATACACTTCTAAAAGATGGAGGGCCAAAAGTATGCAAACAATAGTTAGAGGACTAAAAATATAAAAAATTTAATAGTTCGAGGGCTAGTAAAATTTTTTACCCGAAAAATAAAAGAAAGAAATTACTAGAAATAAAATTTAACAACCCCTTGAAAATTTATTTGGCAATGCAATAGGAAACCGTCATAAAATAATACTACATTAAATATTACGAGACAGTGTCAAAGTTTTCTTTTTCTTTTAATCATAAACAGATAATTTATAATAAAGTTATGCTAATGGCAGTAAATACATCATGAACATGTTATAAATAGAAAGGTAGAAGAAAATTAGTAAAAAACAAGGAGGAATAACCAAAATAGTTGCTTACATTTAAAAAAAAAAAATCTTTCTTTGGTCCCTCACAGATAAAACAATGCAAAATAGTCCCTCACATATAACAAATGGATTAATTTGGTTCCAAACCTATTTCCCACCAAAATTTTAGCCAACATATACATGCCCAAGTCCACTTGCTTATACTTTCAGGGATAAAAGAGGAAAAGAATAACATTCTCCTCAAAAAAGTTTTTCCCATCACAACATCTAGGAAGGGAAAAACGTGATGGACCATAGAAGGTTTTTTTTTTTTTTTTTTGAGGAAAATAGTATCCTTGTTTCTTTTTTGCCCATGCACATAATTTGAACGAGTATTTTTGGGCCAAAATTTTTTCGTTCGGTAATAGGTTTGGGAACCAAATTGGCACATTTGTTATATATATAAGGAATCGTTTTACGCCGTTTTAAATGTGGAGGGACTAGAAAAAAGTTTTTAAAAATATGAGGGATCATTTTTAGTCATTTTCCCAAAAAAACCAAATTATTAACAAAAAAAATTAATCAATTATGCATCTAAAATTAGGAATTAAACTTCGTATTGGTGTAGACATGCATGAACAATTAAATATTTTTGTGATGATGAGACCTTTGTTTTCTATCACAGCTACATTATTGGACTCTGCCTCTTTCATCATATTAGTCATTCATTCACCTTAAGATATGCTATAAATGCTTTAGAAAGTAAGCATTGCTAGTTCACAAGATGATCTGATGATCGACAGAAAATCTAATGATTGAGAAAAGTGAAACTCATGAATCAGGAAGTCTGATAGGAAACTCATGATCCTTGAATTATTAGTTGAATTATTAATCTAATAGGAAAATTGTTATAAACTTTTAGACCAGATTTTGTTGATGCTACGAACTAATTGATGCTAATTTCTTCTTCTATTTTTTTTGGACGAATTAATTTCTATTATGACTACGAAATATACCAAGGAATTTATACAAACTGATAAAACTATCTTAGGAGTATAATTTTTGTCTCACCAAGGTGGAATAATTAGCCTTAAGTCCGGTTTCTAGTTCGGTAAGCAATGCCATTTCAAGAATTCAACTGCATAGCATTTAGGCGACTATCTCACCCTAATCTGTAGGTGGAGTGACGAGGATGAATTAATTTCTCACTTTGGACTGTGATTTTTTATTAAAAAAAAATTTATGATTTTCGTGAACATATTTTTCAACCACCTTTTAATCTCATATATATTAAATTAAATCATTACAGTATATAATATATATATATTTACAAAAACTCCTAAATATAGCAATCCAAACAGGAATTTTTGGCCCCTCTGATTTCAACTCGTAAAAACCCCTACTTGCACATGTTTCATGATGCATGTTACCCCCCCCCCAATTTAAGTTGAAAGGAATGATTAATTATTGCTGTTAAACCCTCCTTTCTCTTTTTCTTTATATTATATATAATGTAAGGTACAAAACTCTTAAGGGTGACTAATAAAACATTTTGCATCCTTAATCTTACCCAATACTCCAATTGTATCTTAAGCAACTTAGTTGACCAATCTTGGTTACACAAAAAACTTAACTCAACTTGGATTTAATTAAGAAATCATTCACTCATACCGAGAGTAGAAGCAGGAGACATGATATCATCTAACAAATTTGACAATGGAAAGTTGTGTTATTTCTATAGCTGCCTGTTTAAATACTTGCATTAAGCATCATCCCTACTCATTTTCGGATGAAAGTAGAGATAAAAAAGAAGGGTTTTTTTATGGGCACCAAGTTAACACATCTAATATTACCTAATCTACTATGTATATACACATACTAATAATTATTACCCTCCCTTGCATTTATATAATTTTCCTATTTAATCTTACATACCCTCCCTTGTATTATTTACTTTACCTAATTAATCTTACATTTATGAAAACATGACACCTGAAATATATCTTAAAAAGTAGATTTGACATTCCGTATATCTTAAAAATATAACACTTCAAATATACATATATCTTAAAAATATAACAGTTGAAATATACTTTTTTGGATTTGTATAAATATACTTTTAAGATATAAATTTTAATATATATTTATGACACCTGGTAATGCCTAATAATAGTATATTTGGGTACAACTTGTAGTCTTGTGCAACAACGTCTACATTAAAAGTTACTCTTTTAAGTAGGTTTAATATTTGAGTAAATCTTATGTATATTAACAATATGTATATATTATCAACCGTTGAATCTATGACACACGTATAAAAGTTGAATTTTATAGTTGTCATTTATCCAATGTTGACAGATGATTAATCCTTAATGTTTGGTCAAGTCAATCTTCAACGGTCTTTGCTTAGGCCATAGCTCAAACATATCCTAATAGATTTTAATACATTGTCTTAGATATGAAGGGTGGCATATGAATTCCCAAAACAAATTGACTTTGACACCTTCAGGTAAAATACACAGAAAGTTCTTTTGAAGGCTCTCATCAATGATAACTTGACCCTATTTTTGCAAGCCTACAGGAGGTTTGACTAGAATTTGTTGTTAACTAATGACTTTTGAATTAGAGGGATTCAAAGTAAGAGCTATTTTCAAATTAGTTTAGTGCTAAAATCTACCTTAAAAATACTAATGTATATAGCAAAAATAATTAAAAATATTACTTAGTCATCCACGGACACAGTCCTGAAAAACTTAGAAAATTGAAGTTCAGGTAAATAATTAGATATGCCTAAGAAGATAAATGCCTTCAGATTAATATGCAGGTAATGACTTCATATATATTAAGCCTTTGAGCAATTAAGCGGGTTGAAGTGCTCTATGTCTTTACAGCAATCAGTAGTTAGACAAAATTAAAATTTGCCATATTCTTACCACAAAGAATGAAATAAAAAAACCAACAAAATAAGAAGTACCTCTCCTAGGCATTTTCCTACTCCTAGAATGATGCGCAAAATCTTCTATCGATTAAGAAAAGAAAAAATGTTGTACCCTTTACTTTCTTCTTTTCTTTTCCTTCTTTTCTTCAACCTTTTCTCTCTTATTTTTCTGTAAAATAAAGTTTTTTTTTGGGGGTCGAAATCAATCGAGTCGGCAAAATTTTTTGGATTTATCTGTGATTCCATGCAAATATGAAGCAAAGAAGATTGCATTATCCAATGCCCTCTTTCCCCGTGCCAACCACGTGGCAAACAATTTTCTTTTCATTTTTCACAAACAAAACCCCCTTATGTCCCCCCACCCCCCCAAATGAAACGGAAAAAAGCAATATAGCTATTCCTACAAAAACCCACTTGAAGTAATTTGAAACATTGATAAAAATCGTTAAAATAAATGGTTTTGAGTGAAATGACAAAAATATCCTAATAATATAAGCAAAAAATAGCCTAAAACAAACGGTTTTTGATTTATCAGTTTCGTTCACTAATAATATAAGTAAAATCGTCAGTTTCTACAAGTTAGGGAGAGAAATTGAAGAAGAGCTATAGTAATTTTATTAAGGTCTGAGGAACAAAACAGGTATATCAAGTCAAAATTTGTCTTAAAAAACAATTTTTTGCAAGAACCACATGCAATTCCAGGGCGTTTACATCACACGCGTTAGATTTAATGATTTTTGTCGGGTTTTCACTTTACTTTAAATCATGAGATACTGACGTGTATAATTTGAAATCATAGGGGATTTTTTTGTGAATAACTATACTAGAAGGGCTTTTTAGTTTATTACCCTTCAAAAAAATAAGTGAAGATTTGTGTAGCTTATTGAAGAAGGAGCCAACCTCAAGACGGATGATTCCGGAGTCAGAAGCTGAAGGCTGTGATTGCATATCAGCAATGGCTGCGTTGAGACGCTCTACGGCCAATGCCGGAGTAAGAAACAGCGGGGAAAAGTCCGAGTTTCAATGGTTCCAATGGGAGCTCTTGGGTCATGATCATCACCTTGGCAACCGTTCATTGATAATGAACACGATGAAAAGACATATCTCTGTCATAACACGCAAAATTCGTCAAGCCGCAGAAGAGCCCTTTTATCGATAAAAAAACAAGAAGGAATTTTGGGGGAAAACATGCAAAAAAGGTTGGAGGGAGATCAATAGCCTTACTTTAATGGACATATTAGCCGACCGCCTTCCAAAAGTGGAAAGTTTTGAGCTTGAGTAGTGTTTCATGGCTTGAAGCTCCATGAAACTTGCATTATTGATGCCTTGCCCAGCTGTAGCAGCGTCCATTTCAGAGAAGATGCAGAGAAGAGAGTGAAGAAATGGCCTAATAAAATCTAAATTCTGCTCTGAGTTGGAGTTTTGGAGTATGGTAGGATAGAGACTGGCAAGTGGGAGTTTGATTGCAGCATATAACACCAGGTAGGATTTATATTTATAGTGGTTTTGTGGTGAGTTGTTGAAATGGTCCCTAAAGTTCTTGTTTGGTCTAATTTTGTTCATGACATATAAATTAATAACACTTGGTTTATAGAACTTTCTTGTCGTTTTCATCACATTCAACTTCATTAAGGAGATATTTACATATTTTATTCATAAGTAAAGAAATGCTTAAGTTTTACTTTTCTTACAGAACTCTCAAATGACAACAGCGAAAAATGAATACTCAGTGGCCATCTAAGTCCTTTTTTGGACCGTATGTCAGGGGTTTGAACCCTATATACATAGAGCGAAAAAAATTCAAAAGAAATGCCACAACACCTATTTAATCTAGTTAAATTTGTATACCTGCTAACCTTTTATACGACCTCTTTAGGATCCCTGTCCCTGTAGAACATGATAGATTAGATTATGAGAATGTTATCGTTGCAGCAAAAAAAAAAAAGAGAAAAGAAAAATAAATCATAGTTTTAAAATTTTAAGTATTGTTTGTGCTCATAAATATTCAAATCTGCGCTTTCCTTCCTGTGTCATTTTGCCCGTCAAATGGATATCAATACTTTCAAACAACTAAATATACATGTAAAGTCACATAAAAAAAAGTACTTTTTCTTCTATCGTTTTCAAACCTCTTCAATAAGAAGAAAGCTTTTAAAATCTTTTCCATTTTCTTCTTTCCTTAACTCTCCGGAGATGGTTTGCTTCTAAATGATCAAGATAGCATTTTTGAGCGTGTTAGTATATCATCTTGCAGATACACAGAATTGATAAGAATTGAGGGACTGAAATTCATTTTAAACTTTAACAGCTACCTTAAGAATTCTTACAATTTTAAGGACCTATGGTCAATTCCCAATTAAGCAAGAGAAGCCACATCTTCCTTCTTTTGTTTTCTGTGGTATAGGCTCAGATCTTAAATAAACTGCACTTGTAGAGATGAATTTATGTGGTTGGTCGATTCCACTTTCCATTCCGGATAAACAACCAAGCAGATCATGCCCCGTGTTTTAAAACCTCCTTCCACCCCCATCCCATATTCCGGCTCCAGCTTCCCTTATTCTCGCCCCACCCCATGCCTGTGTGGGCGCTCTCATGGTTGGCTAATTATAATTATAAATTTTTATTTTGACACTATTTGTCTACATATATAGCATAATGAACAATTTATAAATCATTCTTTTAAATTCTTCACTAAATATTCAATGTGAAATCTACCTTAAAAGTCATGCTGATGTTTTTGAATTCAATTCTCTACGGTTAATAGCAAATCTAAATTATAACCATCATATTTGTTTTCATTTTTTGATAAACAATTTACACTGCATGAAAAAAAATTCAAGTAATTGCATAAGTATGTATATGTGCGTGTGTATTTGTATATATATTTTTAAAAATTTAGTTGAGTGGTGGGGATGGAGCGAGGGCATCTTCCCCATCCCTCGCTCCATTTAAAATGGAGAGAAAAAAAATCCCCACCGTCCCAACTCCCACCTCACCCCATTCCCAGGCCCAATTACCCTCTCGGTACCCGTCATCATTGCCATCCCTAAAAATAATAAGCTGCCCCATGCATATATATGTGTGTCTTGCCGTTTCAATAAATACACCACACGCATAGGTAAGCATGAATTATGACTTTTACATTTTTAATACTGTGCATTCTTTTCTCTGCACATATTCAATTGTACCCAATCTTACATCTTAAATAAAAATAATTGAGAAGGCCCTGTGTACTTTCACGCTACTTGGTGGCCTTGAAGGCGGCTCAGCAGCAAGAATCTTGTTGGGTTTTTTGACACAGTGGAAAGAATTAGCGATCAGGTGCGAGTCCATATGCATTAATTATTTTATTGCCCTTCAATTGTTGCATGTCATTTGCAAACAATCAACAAAGCCCAGGGGATTCTTTCTGTTGATGCCCAATACTGGAAAAGGTATCATTTGTGATCCAACCATGGTTCAAAGTTGCAGTTGCGGTTGCGGTCGTGGCTTGGACCGTTTCACATCGGTCTCGGTATATCGGTCACGGTCTCGGCGAGAAGCGAATTTTTGAAATATTTAATATTCTAAAAATTGTAAAAAATATGATAAACAAAATAATTAAAAAATTAGTAAAAATAATAAAAATTCGAGTTGATTCGGGATGACTCGAAATGATTCGGTGTGACTCGGCCATTTCAACCCTTCACGGTAACGTTTCGGCGAGTTGAGTATCTCGGTATCGTTTCGTCACGGTATCGTATCGACGAAGGCCGAGACGGTGACAACGAAGACTGAGACGGTGATGACTCGGCCGAGTCTTCGAACCATGGATCCAACAGAACATATCTGAGTCAATACTGTCCTTAATCAAGAATGTCAAACAACTTTTCTTCCGAAGAAAAGAAAAAAGAATGTGAAAACAACAAGTTTTGTATATGATTCAACTTGTCTGGTCCTGGGGACTTGCAAACCAAAAGTTTGGGATGAAAGATATTAACTTAATTAGTTTGAATCTCTGTGAGAAACATAGCTGATAGCAACTGCGGCAAACTCTATTAATCCATAGACAATGGATCAACAAAATGAGTATTCTGAAAGTTTTTCTTTTGTAATATCTAATTGCAGTTTAGATTGCTATTCTTAAAGAATATGCTTCTATCTACTGTGTTATTTTTGTTCAATGATAATGGACTCAATACTAAGAATTTTTTGGTTATATGCATGCAAGGGAGAGTATAATAGATGCTCTTGATTTAGCTTCTTTATAGCCCTTTCATTACTTTTGTTTTTCTTCACTTCCAATGAGGGTAAGACCAGTTACCTATTTTTCATTTTTTATGACCATTTACCTAATTGTATACATAATTGTACCATAATTTACCTAATTGTGTCATATCTTTTCATTTCTTGACAGCTAATAAACCTGATCAAGAAAAATTTTCTTTGGGCCCCCTTCTGAAGTAACGACTGGAGAGTGCCATGCTGAGACAGATCCCTTGTCCTTGTCCCCGGAGTCAAGATAGTGTTTTATGCTTTTAAGCATATTATACGTTAGATCCAGACCATTTATTGCAAAGTTGCAAATTTGACTATGCTTGTCCTTGTGCAAGTAGTTCGCGAGTTTGCTTGGTTAAAGTTTGAACTCGAACTCTCATTGACTAAGTTTGAACTCGAGTTCGAGCAGCTTGAATTACTTGACAAGTCGAGCTCGAACTCGAACTTAATATATGAAACTCGAAAACTCGTCAAACTCAATCGAGTTTCATATATATATGATTTTTAATTTTTTTATTTATTAGTATTAAATGTCTATTTTGTCCCTTATTTAAAATTATATACAATATTACAAATTTATATTTTTTAATCTCGATTAGACTTGATTAAACTCAATTGGCCTTGATGAGCAAGAGCTCGAGCTTAAACTCGACTAATGCAAAATAAAATCGAACTCGAGCTCGTCAAAGCTCAACTTTGACTCGATTACATTAATTGTAGCAACTAAGTTGTCACTTAGTTAGATGCTTCATTCTTCTACCTGATTCCCTGACTTGAGGGATTAATCTAGTCGACCAAGACAATTTTCTAGTTTTGACTGTCATATTTGCATTAGTTGTGGCAATTAAGTTACCTACTTTGTAGGTTTTGTTGATTTTTTTTTTTCTACCGCCGCCTAGCATTGATTCAATAGGAACTGTGACAGTGCATTTGACCAGTCATTCTCTGAATAAATTCATGTCCAGACGCTTATTTAGATAGAAGAAAGAATTACCAATGTTGATTAAGTAATTATGGTCTGAAAACATAACTTTTTTTTTTAAACGTGATGTCTAAGATTCAATTTTCTCATACGCAAAAAACTTTTAATTCTAAAACCTTATGGTATGTTTATGTTGATGTATTATCTTATGATTTTCAAATATTTATGTATTTGTGACACGTTTATGTATTTTCTGTTATTAGTGCAGATTCATGGTAATGAAACTATGTCTCTTCAATCCAGCCTCTTATTTTCTTTTCAATTAGCTTAGCTTCTTTAAATACATGGAGAAATAGTAGCCAAATAAAACCCAACCCTAACAAAACCTGGAAAGAATTATTAAAAAGTAAAGAAAAAATCATCACCTCTACCTGCCGCCTGCTCAATGCCTTCTTTTACTTGGGCAAAAATCATGCCATAGTTTTTTCACCAGTCAACATGAAATGTGATGCTTATTTCCTTTTCAAGGTTTTAGGAAGTTCAGTTCATTTGGTACGACGTTTTTTTTTTTTTTTTTTGTTTGGGAGCATGGACTAATGCAATTTTATAAAGTTATTTTGTTCCACAGGGTGTCAATTTCCTTCACTCCATCTATAAAACAATTTCTTGAGCCATCAGGTTGGAGGAAAAAAAAACTCCTACCCCAGAAATCCCATTGTTAGGTAGTCAGGTCAAAAAGGGACAAATTGTCAAAATGGCTTCAAATTAATTGTCATTTATTAAGAACTAAATACCAGAATGGTTCCCATAGTTTAGTGATGCCTAAACTGGTTTTATCAATTGACCGCCACCATCACTTGACTTGACTACATTAGACAATAGCTACCTCAGGCAGTTCTCCCCATTTGTGTTTTTAGACATTGATTAGAAGTTACTAATTTTTTTCAAAATCTCCAGCTCTTACAAAATTAAGATCAGGAATAATTCTGTCAATGATAACTCTAGGATGCAATACAATATGATAAAAAATGCTTTGGTAAGTGATCTTTTCGACAGAGGCAAATGTTTGAAATGAAAGCCATTGGAAGACAATTTGTATTGCCTCACAATTTTGTTTGTCACTTGCCAATTCCATGAAGCATCGTACCCGGTGGGAATCAGTGTTGTTAGACTCAGATTGGACCGGTCGGTTCGATCGGTCCGACTGTGAACCGACCTTCTTCTCGAACTAATTTGCAGAATAAATTTGCTTTAGTCAAAACCGTAAAAAATCGGCTAAACTAGTGGCCCGGTTCGACTGGTTGACACGATTCTCAAGCTTTTCTTTCTTATTTTCTCCAAACATAATTTGAGTTACCTAAAAATACCAAAATCACTCATTTTCCTGAATGATCTCTAAATCAAAATATTTTCATCTCTATCATCTTATCAATTTAATATCAGTGATTTCAACTTGCATTAATTTGTTTTAATTTAGTTTTTCAAGTAGTTTTGAAGAATAGACATATTTGAGCCATTAATTTACATTTTTATATATAATTATTAGGTGTATATTTAATTGAAAGTCTAATATTTTTAGAATATTTTATATGATTGATCTAATATAACCAAAAATTTAATTTCAATATTTCTAAATCTTACAAAAATATAAAATAATTATGGCATCATGATTTTAGTGAATTTTTTAGACTAGTTCGACCGATTCAACCAATTAACTCCTGATTCAATAGTTTAGCCAAGTCACTATCTGATCCAAATTCAACAACCTCCTGATTCAATAATTTAGCAGAGTCACTATCTGATCCGCATTTAACAACATTGCTGGGAATATGAATCATATTTACTCAAAATGACGACAAACCAATCACCATCATGCTGAACCCTTGAACCAAAAAGTTTTGAAATCGATGAATACAGCTTCAGTTTAGCTTCCCCAAGCAGAAAAATTCCAAATTCCAAATTCCAACCACTCATATAGCACTCGTGCAATTGTTCATGTTATTATAACATCTTCAACTCATAAAGACTTGGCTTTCCTGTTCCCCGGCTGCCAAAAACAAGGTCTGGAGCAATGCAACAAGACAGCTATTAACCACTCTTATATAGAGATTCAGATTACATTTAACAATTGAAGTCCAATCAGGGGATGAAAATCTTTTATTGATGAACTTTCTTAGAATACAGCAAGAAGTTGGCAATACAAGTGGGGAATGAACAATTATCTTCACTCTCCACACTAAAACAGCAGAACTCAAAAATGGAGAGACAATCATACAAAACTTTGCTAGTAACAGCATCTTCTTGTCCACTACTAGTCCTCATCAAGCATGGAAATTCGTTGCCTTCTCTTGTCAAACACAGCTTTGAATGATTCCTGTTCTGCACGTAACTGCTCTTGAAATACACTCTGCTTCCTCAATTTGCCTTTGCTATGTGAAGCTGTTGTCAACTCCTCATCAGGCAATGGGTTTGACTTCTGCATTTTTTTTTTGGTTACAAATACGTAATAATGAGAACATGATACAGGCTATTCGTGGGGAGAATAACTGAATAAGCAAAGATCATCATCCAGGAGGAGGAGATAAACAATCCTCTCCCCACTCCCCCACCCCACACACACACAACACATACAACCTTTCCTTGAACATAACAGAAAAATCAAAACCTGGTCCAGAAAGTGGAAACATACAAAAAGGGCAACCTTGTCTTACCATATTGTATCCAGCACCAGGACCAATGACCAAAGAGGCTATGTTTCTAGACTTTGCAGCAGCTATTGAAAAGCCTGAATTGCGAACCTGAGTAAAGGACGAGATTCATTAGACAAGTAAAACAGAAATCATTTATTTAGTTCAAGGAAATTAAGTTAAAAGAAAAAGAAAAGAAAAGAGGAATTTATAATCTTTTAATTTGGAATAGATCACGAATTTTGAAGGCAGACTTTAACTTAGAATGAGGTACATATTTTTTCAACTAGAACTTTGAAAGGTTATGGCAAATCCAGATGATTGAATATGACAGTGATCCTGTAAACACAACTCTAATTGTAAACTTCTTTTTTAGGGAAGAAAACACTTTCCCACTAAGTAATCCTTTGCCTCCAGAAATTTAACCTTTAAGATACCAAACACCCAATCAAAATATCTGCTAAGCACTGAAATATAGCGTCTTGACATTTGGCTTTTGAATTATAAGTTCAGAACCTAGAGTTGAATTTACTTCACAATCTTCAGAATCTTCTTCCAAATTTTGGCAAGCTTTTCAGCTTCTTCATCCACTTAAACAAATATTCACACACACACATACACACTCTCTCTCTCTCTCTCTCTCACACATACACATATTCTGTAACTATGACAGAAATATCAGGACAAAGCCTCCTCCCTCCCTCGGTTCCCCCCACCCCCAGGGGTCAATACAGGTTATATACATGTGATGGAAAAATACTGACATGAAGCCATTTTTTATTTGTATAATATGCATAAAAAATTACCATTTAATCAGAAGGTTTGAGCCCATTTGAATTGCTTTTGGAGAAAAATATTGTAGTCACGTGATGTACGTGAGATAAAAAGGTGATTGGGAAATGTGTCGTCAGAATATTTCAAAAAAACTTTCACGAAAATTCACAATCCAAACAGGCTTTAAGTCTTCTAGTGCCATCATTTACTTTTAAAACTACCTAATTCAAACCTCATTTGTTTTGGGATAACCACAGACACCAAATAACATAATTTAAGTACAGAAACTACTAAACACATTTTATGAACTTTGTGGTTATTGCAACCCTTCAAGCATGAATAAGGGGATATTTACTTAATAGTAATTAATGACTGCAATGGCATTGTTTTTCCTCCTATTAGTCAGTACTCTCGTAACCTACACTATATCCAGGTAAATTGGCTATCAGCATGAATCTATCTGAGAGAGAGAGAGAGAGAGAGAGCTTTTGCAGTTCTCTGTCATAAGAATCTGTAGGAAGAACAACAGCAGAAAAAATCATTGCATAATAAGACATACCTGGTCACCCCACCGTACTGATTTACCTTCCTTACTATAAGATTTTCTTAACCCAGAAAGAGAATTTAAATTTCTCATATCTTCATTTTTGTGGTTATCATCCTCATCCAAATTATTCGACCATTTGCTCTTTCCTAATTCTTTCACTTCCTCAATTGGGTGATCTGCCTCAGCATCCCCTCTTTGATCCTCTTTTAAAGAACCTAAGTTGGACATATGATAAAGTACGTAAGAGAGAAGCTTGCATCCACCATTAAGAAACAAGCTACCAAACTAAAGGAGAGACATTCCAGGTAACTGCATAAGCTCACATACTATTAAATTGTTCTCAGAAATGGGAGAAAACATGATGCTGAAGTATAACTGCTCAGCTCATTCAGAAAAGTAAAGTTCAGCACCAGAAAAGGTAAATAAATAAGCCAAGCTTGCTCATCCAAGGAAAAAAGCATTCAAATTGCTGATGTGGCTCGTGCTTTTGTAGCAGATGCCTGTTTACCCAACAACAATGTTGAAAGCAATCATCTATTACATTTTCTCCTAAGTGTTCATCACAGCAACTAAATTGCAGGAAGAGAAAGAGAGAGAGAGAGAGAGAGAGGGTGGGAGAGACCGCCGGGAGGGAGGGGGGGGGGAGTTAGGCTTACTGTAATTAGCGTTTGCAAGAATGCATTTTTGCATTCTGTTGCTTCCAAATCCTACTTTCCCAATGCATTGCAGAAGGCTTCAAGCCCAAGGAATTGTTTGGATTGACGGAATGGGAGGGAAAAGGAAAAAATAGGACTAGGAGAGATTTGGTAACTTAAGCAGTTGGTAAGCAGAGGTGGTCTCGGGACCAGCAACAATAGCATTAGATTGTCAGAATCTCGGAAGTCAATACCATATGGTCTATGGGGCCTTAGAGGTTGCGCATTTATGTAGCCACCCATGTGGAAAATGTATACAATCCCGTTTTATGATTTCAGATGCACTTCATGAAGCAACACATGTACGGTATATTTGTAAGACCTTTAATTAGTAGGAAGAAAGCTGGAATTGCTATTATACAGTTGTTCACATTGGAAAACTAGCAGCGTGTAATCTGTTCAATATTGGATGGCCTAAGGAAGGAGATGTGACCAATTCTGCAAGGCTCACTACCTTGAAATGAAATCAATGCATACCAACAGCAACAAGATTGCACCAAGATGAATACCTTTGGAGATGGTATTAGTCAATTGTTCACAAATGGATTACGTGTAATTCATGCTCCAATTAGCAAATTATGAAACTATACAATACATTTTAACTAATTTATGCTGAAATTAGATTCAGCTCTGACACAAATGTGCACACATCCTTCTCAAACTAGACAGTTTACTCATCTTAAAAGACAATATTATATGAACATTCAACCTATAAAATGTAAAGTCAACATTATTTTGTTAAGAGGAGGAAGAAAATCATATTGAAGAAAATGAACGAAACAAAAGAAAACTTCAGGATGATATCTAGAGATTCTAGCCTAATGAAGCGGCCCATCCATCTATATAGAGTTATTTAGCTGCATGAACATTCATGTGTTTGTTTTCCAATTCCAAGACCAGGACTAATATTTATGGTACAAGGTTTTAGATGCAAGCAGTGAACTCGCATCATTCATGCCGTCCATTTAGCTCTCATTGCATTATGTCAAAACATTAATAAACTAGCAAATTTCCAGCCAGTGGATCATTAGATCCAACAAATGCTCTCTCAAAGCCACAGAGATCCGCTTTTAAGATCATCTGAAAACAATAACTTTATCCCCTTCCTTCCCTCTGATATTCTAATTAACACAAAGTAATTGCTGCAAAAATAAAGTGACAATCTAAAATTCAATTCAAAAAGAAACCAATATTTATGAGCAAAACAATCATGACCAGAATCACAAAATAAGTGGTGACAAACAAATACCAGATCTTCAATAAACCAAATTATGGAATAGGAGGAAAGTGGCTTCGTAATAACTACCACTTCAACCAATTCTCAATGGCACGACAAAGACAATCACGATTTAGACATGCAATATAGCATTGTAATCTTTAGCAAACACCACATGTTCCACAAACACAACATACACATCAACAAACAAGTGGCATATGATTGAAATATGTCACTCACAATATAGTTAGCACTAACATGATAAATAGCAAAGTTAGAGAAAAAAAGACAAAAGGAAAATATTAAGCATATGTAACTGCACTTTACCAACAAGGTCTCCTTCCTGGGATATTACAAGCTTCTCCACATTTCTTTCTTCAGAACCAGAAAGGAGACCAACAGGGTCTCCATCTTCCATGTCCCATATCTACCTGGCAAGACATAACTTTGAGTATTACATCGCTTGATAACAATAACTGATAAAACTGTCTAGAAACCAGATATCTCAGGCATTTAATTTACTACCAGATAATAAGTAAATTTATACAGCATAAACACCAATCTGTTTCTCTCCACAACATAGACCAGAAAACTTTCCCTCACTTCTTAGAATAGATATAATATGAATTGCTTACATTACTTCGTATTTAGTTCTGGTTACTCTTTCAATGCCCCTCTTTCCCTTCCAACTTCTTTAATAGGTTTCTGCATTTTTTAGCCCAGTCGAGAATAGGAAAACAAATCAATCATCTCGATTGCAGTCGACAGATTTACTACAGCAACAACTGAGTTATATATTCAAAAAAACTTCAAGAAGTTCTTTGAAATACCATTTACCCAAGAAGCAGAAGTGTTTTCTGAGTAAAAGGAGCAATTCCATGTAAATATTTGTTTGATAACTATGACAAATTAATATTTGTCATCCAATCAAGAAACAACGACAAAACACAAACATGAAAGACCTGTATTTTGCCACTTCATGCCAATTCTGAATCTCTTGGACCAGTAATATTTGAGAAGTGATTGGTTTATTTCTTGTGGAGTTTTCCTTTCCACCGATAAATGACCAATTACGAGGGACTAAGCTCTAAAGAATCCAGATTAGGCTGTAGTATTGACTTTTGAATAGCATATTTCATTTATCTATTAAAGCAAAAATTTGCACACTCCAAATACTTTTTTTCTTTTTCATTCTTTATTTCTCCTTTATTTTCCTCTCGCTGAACATTAAACAAAGGATGGTTGGAACATTGAAGAAAAGAAGGATGTAATATTGATATTATAATGCAATTATTACCTCTTGAATCCCACTATCCTCTAGACCATCTCCATGTAATAATGACTGTAGAAATCATAAAACATGGACATTAAAATTCAAGTATACATGCCAAGCAAGCCTGTTAGAATTGGTTATCTCGTGTGTATTTTAATGTGGCTGTGACAAAGAGACTGAAGTAGAGTGCATTATCCATATTGATATCCTCTAATGATCATAAAAATCCAATAGAATAACAAAAAAATTGTCTCACTAAACAACAGTGGAACTATGAGTCAACAAAACCTTTATGTCCAGTTTTAGGTACAAGGTTGGAGCTTCTTCCCAAAGGTCAGCCATCTTCTGTATATCTTCCCGGGTGAAACCATGTACATTTCTTGCTGCACAGCCCTGGAATCCCATTAATATGTCAGTATGTGATATGCAGGAGAAACAATTCAGAATCATCCTTTTCATACCAAGCAGAACCTATGTATTCAAACAATATACCAATAAATCAATAACAAGCTAGTATCATGATTTGTTCACTTCTTTCGCTTCCCGTATTTTGAGTAAAACAATCATGGTTCATCATTAAAATAAAGCAAGGTGAGGGTGAGCTTACTGCTGGATCCTTGTAAGTTGCTTCTAAAAGGTAAACTTCATAACCTGATCTCTGAAATAAAAACAACAAAAGGCCAATGAGTAAACCAAAATAACTGATTTAAAGAATAAAAGTACTCCCATGTTCAGAAAAAGTTGCAAGAATACAGAATGTTGAAAAGTTTCAAAAGAATGACAATAGAATCCATATGTGCAACAATTACGACGATGGCCCATCAAAAACGGCAACAGAAGAATATTGGGATAAATATTTTTAACCACTTGATGTAATTTAATCTGACAGCCAATGCTTTTGATATCATGACTGTGATGGAAAAATATGACAACGGACAACTACAATTGGCAAAGTACTCCTTAAGAGATTAGAATTACACAGATATAAATAGCATGGTCTATAAAACCTCAACGTTACCCTCCTTATATGATTATTATTATCAACCATAACCTGACAGCAACCGTGAGCATAAACAACCAATACTCATGGTTGACGACATAAGAGAAATCTAATCAATTGACTTATGAAAAGCATTGCCATGATATTAAGAACTGAAACAAGCAAAATAATACTAAATTCAAACAGAAAAGAACACAAGTTGCAAATGTTGCAAAAAATACATTCCATGAGCTTCATCTACCATGTTGAATATATTCTTGAAAACTAGAAAAAGAGAAAATCAATTGGAAGTTGCCTTCACATATGATGCGTGCTTGATAGACTCGTCAACTTTTGACATTCACGAATATCTATGTAAAGAAAGAGAAGTATAAAAAACCAAAAAGGCAAAGTATTAGATGAGGCAGATGGAGACTGCTCATGCTGGCCTAGGAATTTTTAGCAAACCTCATACAAATGGATTGTTGAGAAGAAGCTAGTCAAGTATTTTAAGGGTAAATTAACAAGGATTTTTCCAACAGTAACCAAGGGGCTTGGTTTAGTACACATATTTCACTTACTGCCTCCCTTTGCATTTAGACACATCCCTGATTTAACCTCACTTTTCCCAAAACTAAGACTGGCAGCCATTCTAAACAGTTCCCATGCAGTAACTGTTAGAGAAACCCCAACTAAAAAACCCCCCTACCAGATTGAGACTCTTCAAATACTCTCTCACTGGAAGATTGACAGATTAATACTCTTCAAATACTCTCTCTCACTCAGCAGAACTCAAGTTTAAACAGGAAAAATAAATCTGGACTGTTGATGGAACTTCAACCACTTTCAGCCAAGGAACCTATCTTGCTCAAAGCTTTGGACAAGCCAGGCCCCAGAGGTAAAATGCCTCTCAATGTAAAGGATCTGATTTCCACCACCAATTATCTAACCATAAACAACAAATATCTTCTGAGACAGATGGAAGATCAAAAATCCACACTCTAGATGGTGTCAATGACCAAACTTATCAAATACGAAGTTTAATAATGATTCGATGGCACAAAAGGACAAATACCTAAAAGATTAAGTTTATCTCCTTTGGTTTTCAATTAACTATCCTTAGTGAATTAAATATGCAGTGGTAAACAAATATGGATGGATAATTAGTAATACTCAAATCTCACACCTTCACAGCCAAACAAGAAGAATTTAAAAGGATCTGAAAATAAAAAGTGAAGACATTACAGATATGCAGTTTAATAAATACAGAACAAATCAACAAAAAACACCGCCAATTCAAACATTTGAACCAAAAAGAATGTATAACACTAGAAGAAATTGAAACTCTTGCTCTGTATGAAAAAAAACTAAAAAAGCTCAGCTTCCTGAACCAACAGGAAACACAAGACATTTTGAAACAAGAAATGCCAAAAAGAAAGAATACAATTTCCTACGCCTGAGGACAAAGAAATCAAGAAGACAAATGAGTCTAAAAACTTTTCTCTGTCTGATTTATTTTCCTATTAACAACTCAAGCTTATTCTTACAAAGAAAATATTTGAGCAAAGATGCACTGACACATGGACCAAAACAGATAAATAAAGAAAAGCCATATTTAAAAGATATACTCAGACATACATACACGCACAGAGACATGCAAAGGGTGTGAATGTATCTCTTTAACTAATTATAGAGTAATATGGTAAGTCAGCATCAACAAAAAGCTGACTTAGAAACCTCCAGCATTCTTTGCTTTTTCATCTAAATTCTGCTCCCATGTACAATTTTCCTACCTCCACCATTAACTTAGCAATCAAACTATTGCAACACTTTAGTCTCATTACGTTTCCATAGCTCTTTCCTAAGCTAACAAGATTTTAACTTTCTTGCAGTAAGGTTTCTCATACAGCTTACTCATTGTCATAGTAAATTGAGCTGCATCCCCTTTGTACTTGTCACGACAAGTAAATTGTCATGAGAAATACCAAATTTGATCATCTATGATAAGGTTTCAATTCTACCTGATACTAAATTAATCCAATCAACAAATTTCTTTTCCTAAACAATAACCCAACGAATAGCATTGGAGTATAACTATTTCTTGACTAATAGTTGACCTTATTAACTATACTTCTTCTTAATTGTTTTAAAATAGAATAGAGGACAATCCAAATCTTTCAATAAGGATAAATATCTAAAAAGTTGAATTTAATTTTCACATTCAATGAATATGACTTTTAAGGTGAAGTGGAAGAATTTTGGCATTGCAAAATCATACCAAATATCAAACTAATTCGACCATTCTAATGCAGTTTCAAAATCACATTTATTTGTCTCCATTTTGGCTCAATAAATAGTAAATCAATTATGTTTCTCAAAAGCAAGAATGTTTGGTATTAACTGTGACAAAAGCTATACAAAATTCACTAAATGAATCCTTTTCATCAATGGTAAACTGTCAGAAGTCCCTGATTGGATACTAACAGAAAACAAGAACAACGTTTTTTCATCATTTCTTCACCTTTAGAGTTTAAGCATCCTGCAGCAAATCCATTACCTCAGTCATAAAATGGGCAGATATGTGTTCTATTTGAACAAGAGAAAAATACTACTATAAAGACCGCAAATCTATTTCTAGTTTATGTTGCTTCTCAACTATTTTTGAATAATTTATCCCTTTTCTTCTGTTTAGAGCATCTCTATGCAAGCTTAGCTCATTTTCTTTTCAAGAATGCAACTAATGAGAAAGGAAATGCAGCGATCAATCATCAAAATATCTCCAAGAAATAAGATAATGAGAACAGAAAGCATACAGATCATCAATAACAAGTGAAGAAGTAAATACCTTTGCAGTTGCCCAAAATTGAGCAAAATCAGCTACCCGCAGATTGCGGTCATCCACTAAATGAGGCACAATACCAGCAAGAAACAGGTCAATAGCCGAACAACACTGCATCTGTAGTTAGCGAAACTGAACGCGATGCAGAAGCACTGCATTACCACTTAATCTACAATCAGACTAGATCTTTGAACCTTAGGTTGACTAGTAAACTTATAGAGCTCTAGGTAATATCTTAAATCCTATAGTTCAAAGCGTAAAACTCTTTCCAACTTCCTACATCAAGAATATCTAGCACAAGCCACCACTTACTCAATAGACCATGGGGACCAAGAGAGCAGAGTGCAACATTATCAATGAACTCAGCGTGATAAACTTTTCAACAGAAGTCAAACAATTGCATCTCACAGGAAAAGAAGTCCACTATGATAATAAGCCCACAAGAAGGTATAAATCTTCAATAACAATTAGAGAAAACAATGCATTTTGAACTAAACAATAGCTTCATTGTTCAAATTTCATGGAGTTTTTAATCCCCAATAGCATACCAATTACGAAAGGGAAAACCCCCTCATCAAGGGTCTTCTTAAATGCCTTCAGCATGCTTGATCGATAAGCCTGATTCAAAGAAATATTGTCAATGTTGGTGACATGCATATCATACAAACTAAATGGCAGCTTAAGAAGTTATGACAGACACAAATAACAGACTGATAAAGAGATTCCATAGCAGTCAAGCACAGATAACGAACTAAAGCACTTCTTTAATTCTTGTTTTTGCTGCTTCTGTTACTTTTCTAAATTTCAACAGGAGTGTAAAAGAGAGACATATTCACATTCACAGAAAACAACAGCCAATTCTTACAGAAACACTTGGATTTAATGTCATCCATAAGGTGCCATCACTACAGCTTTAGGAAGAGATTAAATGTACAAACTACTTCACATATTCCCCAAAAACTTTAAACAGCTAAAAAATGGACTACAATCACCTGTAGTCTTGATTAGGATAAACAAATATTTTTCTTGGCAAAGCATTTAGCATGTTCATGAAAAGCCAATATTACAGGTCAAAGCTCGAAAAAAAAAACACCATTTAAAGTGCCCACCCCAAGACACTAGTAGCAAAATGAGGGTGCAGATATACATTTAGAAACATTTTGTTTGAGACACGTTAACATGATCATGACGACTTACGAATTGTTAGGTACTGAGAAACACAAGAATAAGCTTTCCAAAAAATTGTACAGCCATCTGCTGGTAAAAATAGATAAAGAAACAGGAATACAGCATAAACTTTCCTTACTCCTACAGCCACAATGAAATTTCAGAAGCTGAAACCAGAACTTCCTACATGCACAATAAATTCAACTTTGCATTGTTTTATGAATTTCGAAACTACAAGTGATTATAAAAATTAAAAAAAAAAAGGTTTTCAGTGTTGGCATAAATAAGCATGACATTCCATTAAGTCAAAGAGGCATGGGTGTTGCCTTAAATTGAGCTGGCAGCCACAAAATTAGCACTTTAAATATTAGTGTTCTGTTGTGTTGTACAACAGTTACTACAAAAATTAGACTAGGTAATTCAGTCCAAAGCTGTTGCCAGTCAAAGGCCCATATTTCTGACAGACTCGTGAAAACTTTAAGGACAGAAGCATCTACTCAACAAATTTCTGAAACAATTATTAAATGTCAATTGCAGCCATTGAAATGTGCATGGTGGCCATATCCACATACATTCATCTCCAAAAAAAAATTTTTAAAAATGATGATCATTCACAAGATTTTGACCTCTTCCATTTCAGGTTCATAGCAAAAACTCTATGACTTTCTTCGTTACTGGCCTTTTCCCTCTAGCAGAACCAGATGGCTTCGGAAACTCACTCTCCTCAACCTGTGGAATTTCATGTAGTTACTATAGACATTTTCCGAGAAACAAGCACAAAGAAAAGTAAATTTTGAGCAATAAAAAGATAAACAAAAATAGAGATATGGGATCCAGTAAGCTTTAGACAGTAGCTGTAGAAAGAATAATAAAATGAAGAGTTCATGAAAACCTTTTCGACTTCAGTCATGAAATAATCATCCATGGAATGTATCCGTGGCACATTACCACCATTTTCAACCTCTAGGTCACGCAACATTTTTGCCAGGTAGCTCTTCCCACTACCTAAAAATATATTAATTGCTGTTAGGTTTCAGATAGCATACCATGCTTCACAGAAAAAAGTTCCAATTTCTCTCATAGAATGCTACATATAAAGCAGGCATGCTGTTTGTGAAATTTTGAGTTATTAGCACAAAATACAAATAAAAAAAATGTACATCCTTGATTTATTCCTGAATACAGTCAGTTTTCCTAACATTAATTATTTTACTCTTTACAAGAAGATAAAAAGCTGGTTGAAGAAAGATAGTTCACTTCAAATGTTTTATGTAGCAAATAGTAACTTTTGGCCTCGTATGATTTCATTTGAGTCAACAATCCCCTATCTTTGAGGATGATGTACTCAAAACCTTTAGCAGATGGGCAAAGGAGCACGTATCTTTATAAGAACGAAAGGGAAGGGGAGAAACCTGGAAGACCACGAAGAATAATGACAATGTGATCGGGACGATTCACCCGATGGGGTTGCTTTATTATGTGAGTGGCATCAACAACTTTAGGTTTGTTAGGTGATAGAGGCTGCTGCGGAATTACTTCACTTCTTCCAAAGTATGCTTTATATGGTGCTTGTCGTTATACCTTGTAAATCCTGACAATCACGGTAACTATAAGATCTCTGACCGACGAGCAAGAGGAGATACACAAAGAAAAGACAAAATCAATGAAAACACGAAAAATTTTGCAATAGTAGAATGACCAAGTATACTATGTAAAGATTCTCATTTCAAACCAGACACCTAATAGTGCTCTCCTGAATCCCTTTTGAGAAAGGAAAGCTAGCAGCCGGTTGAAATTTCTTTGCTCTCATATGAGAAAGCTAGTTCAAGTCACAGAACCTCTATCAAGAAAAGGTAGTCCAGTACACTCCATGTTTTTCACTTACCATCATCTCAATTAACAAGCCGGAATGTAATTACAATGCACTAAGAAGCATGAAAATCCAGATACAACTCACCGGAATTGATACTATATCTCAGAAAAAGGAAACAAGATATAAGTAAAACAGTGATATTCTTGAGAAAGAAATTTAAGCTTGAAAATTGGCTTTAAATGTCCCGGAGGTTCTGAAACAACATTAAAAAGAATTATGTAATAGAACAATTCCACAGGAGAGTGTGTGTATGTGTGCCACACAAGCATCTGTTAAGACACAATTACAAAATGAAAGAAAATAGTGCAGCTGTGATCACCCTCCCAGCTAAAACATAATAACATCACAAGAAAGTGTGATGACGTTTAAAATGAGAAACATATTTGAACTGTTTTGTAGATTTCAACTGTTTACAGCATAAGAATGTTGCCAGGAGGTAGTGGCGGGTGACTAGCAAGATATTGCAGAGACAGTTACCCACTTGAGGTCCAAAATTTGGTAATAAGAATACTTTTACAAGTTAGTGAAATGTGACTGGTAAGATATTATTGAGTGTCACATACTCTATTCAGGTCCAACATTTGGTAGCATAAACTAGTTTACTAATGTAACCAGGTTTGCAGATAAATTCATTGGGTTCGCAAAAATAATGCTTTTCTCAGAAAACATCCTCACCACCCCAACCTCTCTATATTTCCAGAAAAATGAAAGTGTATTATGTGTGTCAAACAGGTCCGTGTCCTACAAATGAAGAGGCTGATAACCAACATGCTAGATGCTGCCAGGCTACATAGACAACACACTAGACTCCTTCCATTAGAGATCAGCAATAAGGTATTAATGCTTCCTATTTATTGATCTCCACTTAGTCCAATAGTGTTTGCTTTGACCAAAAGGCATCAAAAACACATTCTTGAAAATTTTGTAAGTATGACTGCATTGACACATATGATTAACAAGCCTTAGCATTTTGCAGCTTACCTCAGAGCCAAAGCTGGTCGAAGCATGGAGATTGCCTCTAATGGGTTGATGCGCAGCCAATAAACTCGATTCTGGAACAGGATGATATGAGGATGACTGAAAGCCGGTTGAAGAAGAACCTGGAGCAACCGGGAACAAAGAAGGAGATGTACCAGATGGTGAAGACGAGACAACAGGCCGCACCATATGCTGCCCTGGGGGATCCACAGGAAGAGGTGGAGGTGGAGAGGCTGGAAGTGGAGGCTGGCTACTAAACACCCTATAATTCTGAGTCAGCCCAATATTCTGCCCGTTTTGGTTCGGCAAACTACCATTTTGCTTGTTACCATACTGATCCCCTGATACACCATGCCGATTGAAGCCCATTCTTTCTTGATTTTGTCTGAGCTGCTCTATGCTATTCAAACTACGTCTACTATATTCATACACATTATTCTGATGCAAACTACTACGATCAATATCATGCCCAAAATTCGATTTTGGGACATAATCACAATAACCAGGATCAAAAGAATTACTCGTCCCTAAATTAGTAGCAGAATTTCTGGACTCCCCACTCATTGCCCCACCGTGATCGCGAATCAGCTTCAATCTTCTCTCATCCTCAGCAGCCAAAGACGGGTGGGCCGGGCTTGGCGAAAAGCCCGAATCATCAAACCTCATTCTTTTAGCCCTAGCATAAGTGGAATGACTATTAGCATACATATTCCCATCTGGGTCTTTATCAAAACCAGAACTTGGGATCCAAGGCGGCTGCTGACGGGGGTTTGCAGCTGGCCCTGATTGGTGGTCAACAAAGGGATCGTAGGCAGATGGTGGGGGGGCGGGTGGGAGAGGGGGCGGGTGTTGAGGGGGTCTGGGGTGGTAAAATTGATCAGGCGGAGGTGGTGGTGGGGGGTATTGATGAGGGATGGGATGGAAGTTTTGAGAGAAAGGAGGAAGAGGAGGTGGAGGAGGGCAGAATGGGAAGTGATACATTGAGCAAACTGGGCAGATTGTTGCCGCCTGAGGTGGTGGTGCTCCACCAATTGGTAGCGGAGGAGGAGGAGGAGCAGCGTGGTGGTGCCACGACGGGTCCATCTTTTTCGGGTTGTGTAAAGGGGTTAGGTATTGGAAGCAAAGGATGCTGAATTTCCCTAGTTGTATAGGTGACCAAAACGATGATTTCCGCGGGGGTTAATTGCAATGGAACCCCTGTATTTTAGAGGTAGTCACATTTTATTTTACTAAATTTTTAGAATGTACACTTTCTCAAAATTGAGCCCCTGTATTTTAGAGGTAGTCACATTTTATTTTACTAAAATTTTTAGAATGTACACTTTCTCAAAATTGAGCCCCTGTATTTTAGAAGTAGTCACATTTTATTTTACTAAATTTTTAGAATGTACACTTTCTCAAAATAATTGAAAAAAGTAACTCTATTGAAAAAAACATAGTGGGATGACATTGAGTTTGTTTGGATAAGAGTTTATTTGGATGATTTATTTGAGATAATTACTATAGCACTTTTTGTGATATGATGTATGTGAGATAAAAAGGTGATTGGGAAGATAAAAAGGTGGTTGAAATTTGTGAAGTAAATTTTTTTTATTTGAAATCAAGTTTGTCCAAACAAACCCATTAATTCCCCTTTTTTTATTATTGCAAATTTAATGACAAGCTTGTGCTACGTAGTTGGGAAACTTACCTATAAGGCTATAACGAGGAAGTACTGTTTTAATATGTGGTCATAATAAATTTTTATTACAATGAATTTGCATTTATAGTATTTTGTGAATGCATTGGACCTAATTTCAAATTCGTTCCACGGAGAGTTTTATTTGGGTGATTTTTTTTTCCAAATACCCCCATTGCAAAAAAATTAATTGAGTAGCAAAATATGAGTACGGTGTAAGAATGATGAAAGTAGAGCTTGCAATAAAAATAAAAATGGCGGTAATGGTGGTTTGAAGTGATGAGGACATTTATGTCCTATCAGATTTGGTTGACTTTAATTATAATAAATTGGCAATTATTTCTTTAAACTTAGTGCACTTCATCCAAAATTAGAATAAAGTAGGACAAACTTTATAGTGTATAAGGATTTAATTGTCCAATTCTGAAGTATAGGGACTGAAGTGAGATTCTGCACATAGTTTGAGGGGACAAAGTGGAATTTACCCTATTTTTCATTCATGACAAAGAACTCATGACAAACAGTTCATGCCTAAAACCTCTCTTCCTTCACTTCGGTTTGTCTGCTGGTATACCGATTAAGAAGTAGCTACTTAATTAGAAAAAACATTTGCTGAAAATCAGAAATTTGTAGTAGAATTTACAACCCAAAATGGAGGAGGAGAAGAAGAAGAGCAAAGGCGGTGGCCAAAGAAGGGAGCAAGGAAAGAGGGGATTGGAAATTGAAGGGTATCAAATTGAAGGGATATCAATAGCTGGGCATGAGACCTGCGTGATAATCCCTTCTCTCAACTTAGCTTTTGACATTGGAAAATGCCCACAACGTGCTATTTCGCAACAGTTCCTCTTTATCTCCATGGCCACATGGATCACATTGTATGTAGTTTTTCTTCTTGTGATTAATTGAACTCTTTCTCTACTTGCGTCTTTTTTATGGCAATTTTTTCTGCTGCAATTTGTGAATTTCTTCCATTATGACATGGGAAACTCTGGGTTTTGAATTTTTTGCCTTTTCAGTTGTGTTATTGGGGTCGGGTGAGTAAATTTAAGTAATTTTTGCTGGGAAAATGGTCGTATTGTCATGGTGTTTCTTGAGCTCTTATTGTGTGTCCGTGCTTGTGTGTTCTTAGTGTTGATTACCTGATATAGTTTCATTGTGAATTCACTGATTTATTTTGAGTCTAGATTGACATGGGAAAATTGGCTTCTGATTTTATTGTTTTTTAGTTGTGTTTTTGTAGTGGGGTGCGTTAAATTAAGTAATTTATATGGAAAAAGATCATACTTGCATGGGTGTTTCTGGAGCTCTTATTTTGTGTGTGCTTTTAGTGTTTGCTTACTTGCAATATTTTCTTTTATTTTCTTTTTGAATTCACAGTTCTACTTCGAGTCTAGATTGCTGGTAAGATGCAGATGTGTGGTTCAGTTGGAACTTGGAATGCTTGTTTACGGTATATTTTGCAAGTTGGCTGGATTAAAGAGAATTTGTAAAAAGAGAAAATCTTTGGGAAGCAGAGAATGGTACTCTTGATTATCGAATGTTGTACCAAAAAAATGTCATTGTTTTACCTGGACTTAAAGAATTTGATTGTGGATATGCACTAGAAAATTGGGATTTTATATAAGGAAATGTAGTTTTTACCATCCATGTTTGCTTGCAGTGCCCTTCATTGGAATCTTATGGACAATCAGGATGGGTTGCTTCAGTTTCTGTTGATTAGTTACTTTGATAATTCCCAAATTTCATGCCATATTGTGCCATGCTTGTTATGCATTGATAGTTTTGTTAAGCTTTGTAAAGAGCTAAGGTGTAAGATCTAAGTTTGCGAGCCATGAGTTTGGTTTAAATTGTTTATGATATAGTGCTTACTGCACGTATTGCTGTTTTGCAGGGAGGACTGCCAATGTTTGTTGCAACTCGTGGATTATACAGAATGGCAGCCCCAACTGTAATTGTGCCAAAAACCATAAAGGAAAAATGTTTGAAACGATTTTTTCAAAGCACATAGAGATATGGATCATCAGAATTGAACCATACTTGATTGGCTTGGATGTGGGTAATAACTCTCTTCTAATTAACACTTGGTATACACATTTATTAATTTGTGCATTTATTTCAGAAAAGTTATGTTTTTAAATGGATGTAGCGTCTTTTGCATTTGATCACCTCAATGTAATTGTTTTTCTCTGCAGGAGAAGAATTTTACTTGAGAAAGGACCTTAAAGTAAAAGCCTTCAAGACTTACCATGTCATAGCCCAGCCAGGTGTCTTCTCTTGAGCCTTATAACAATCAATCCATAGTACTGTTTCAGGGCTTTAACTTCCCTCTGCTCACCCTGAAATGATAGGGTTATGTAGTTTATTCAGTAAAGCAGAAACTTAAGGATGGATTATATTGGGCTTCCAGGGAACGAGATAAAGAAATTGAGGTTATCAGGTGTGGAGGTTTGTGCCCTGATAACTCTATATTACTTCTACGCTGCCAAACAGAAGTAGCTTTTTCGAGCATTTACTTCACTTTTGTACTCTAGTTTTCTTGTTGGTGCAGCATGCTAATACCTGCATAAATATACATTGCTTTTCTTTAATCTTGATTGTTCTTCTTTGCAAGTTGGAGGAAGGTTTTCAAATGAATAATCTTGGTGTGTCTTGGGCTTTGATGCTTAAATGATTTTAGAATTTGTTCTCATAGCACTATAACTCATACTTCTCATTAGATTGCCTTGCGCATATCTGGTGCTGTGTTTGGTTGAGCCTATTAATTTAAATTGATATACAGTAACTTTTATTTATTTCACTCAATAGCTGAGAGAATGACGGAACTGTTTGTTGCCTTTGGCAGATTACATATACTACAACAACGCCTGAAGGTTGCTTTCACAGGAGACACAACGTCAGACTTCATTGTGGATAGCAACAATATTGATGCTTTAAGAGCAAAGATCCTCATTATGGAAGTATGACACCCTAACTGTGACTGATATTCTGGAAGTCTGTGGTCCTTTATTGTTGTTATTTATAGTTAAAGAAGTAACTTGAAATTGTGGACTTGACGTACTGGGTTATGCTTATGCATGCCCTTTGTGTGATTTTGTTAATTGTTTTGGCTTGTATGCGTATTTGTTTGTATTCAACTTGTGTCTTAGATTGCAAGCAAAATAATACAGTGATGGGGGTTAGTTACCTGAATATTTGCAACTTTTTATCTAATTTCAAATTTTACCAATCATTTTCTTTTAGTCTTCAAATGATAGAGGTTATGCTAATTGAAGTAGTGACTATAAGGAGTCTGGCTCAAAGCAACTACTTAGATTAGCATCTTTATAAGTTGATGTTGTCCAAACCCCTGCCTTGGACACAGTTAAAATAGGTTTTTGACATTGAAGAGAATTTGAGGCTTTTAAATGTTACTGGAGTCCTAGTCTGCCATGTGCACATGTTTTAAAGCTTTTGGAGCCTCTGATGCATAGACAGATTTGGAGGATTAAAATGTCTTCTCGTAGGAGGAAAGAGACAGAAGAATCAATTTGCATGGGATTTTGAGGAGGAAAGTGAGGTTAGACCAAAAGCAGGCTTGATGAGGGGGTCAATTTAAGGGAGACTTGGTCAAAAAGAATCATTGAATTGTTGAAGCTGACATTTTTTTCTTTTTGTTTTGTTTTGGTTTTCTGAACTTGGATGTATGTAGAGAAATAGCTAAACCTTTGGAGTAGCATTTTTAGTTAGACGTAAAGTTGCTACGGTAACTGGTGCTTTTGGACGGCTGAAAAAATGATCAGTAGAATTTAACAAAACTTGCAATAATCGGGTAATTAACCCCAATAATCGGGCTGAGCCAAGCATCCAGGCAACTGCCAAGTCATGTTCATCCTGTGACTAGAGTGCAAGATCTTCAAGCCATGCCATGTCATGCCTTTTCTCTTTCCTTTTTTTTATTTTTTTCTCCTCCTCATTTTTTTTCCCTTTTCTATGATATAGCTCTGGGGTTTTTCTCTTTTTTTTTTTCTTTTTCATGAAGAAAGCGGAGATAATGGCTAGAAAATTCTTCTCAATGGCTGCATTATATATATATGTGTATATGTATATGTATATTGTGTAGAGCTTTATCAATCACAATAATATGCATTTTATGTTTTCCTATCAGCTCGTGACTGCACTTTGGTATTTTCTGTCATAATTTTTCATTAGATCTGTGTAGACTTGTTTATATCCAACCTAACTTTTGGAAGAACTACATTAATGTAGTTGTGCCGTAAAAAAAACCTTAGAAATTAAAAAAAAGAATCATTTATGTGACTATCTAGTTTAGATGGAGACTTATATGTTTTTGTTGTATAGAGTTTTGGGAGTCTTTTAACATGCGATTGCTTGTTATAGCGAAATGAGTGGCACAGAGATTCAATACAAAAAGATAAAACAGTGTTTGTTTTTTGGGGGCATAAACTAAGAAACAACACCTTAGCGTTGCAAAAAAAGCTTATAAGAGACTTGTATTAAAGGTGGAAAATAAGCTTTGTTCTACATTCATCAACTCACTATTTTTAGTGATTACACGAAACAAACTAGCAAAATATTCAACTAAACAACTATCCTAAAAATCTTAAACAAAATATAATCTTCTTCTACTAACAAATCTTAGCTAAAATATTTGTTAACAAACGAACATGATCTTTGGTTAACAAATATCCTTATTCTTCTAATAACTAAATTATTTTGATTATCAAACCCAATATAATAAATCTGTAGAAAAAGTTGGCATATCTCAACACTCTTCCTTGCCACTTTTTGCTGCAGATTTTCAATTGTCTTCTCAAATTTTTGAACCTTGTTTTTGGACGAGACTTTTTGTAAGAAGTTCTGCAATTGATGATTAGTCTTGGCAATGAACTTCTTCCCTTTGGGTTTTTATGCAAGCTAAATATTAGTCTTGCAACGAACTGCTTCTTTTGTTTTCTCATGCCAAACTCCACATAAAAGATGATTTTTTTTTTTTGACGTTTCCAAATAACCTTCTCATAGGTTTAAAGTGGAACATCCTTTGACGATATTTGAACCTCTACAGAAAATATGAAATTCTGCATGATTCTTCATTTTGTCATCACCATCCAAAATCTGTAGAATTAAAAACAGCAATATTATAATCTTGATAAATGTCAGGTATCAATTTGATACTCCTGACTTATCAATAATCTCCTTCTGAATTTTTCAGGATCTGAATTCTTGATTTCATCATCATGTTCCACTTTAGAATTGTCAAAATCTGACCAATTTATAGTGAAACTTTCCTTTTTATTTTAATTGAAATAATTATTCTCAATCAAATCATTAGCCATTATCCTTGTGAAAACGGCATCAAAAACTGATATGTGAATGCTGGTCTTGGATCTTTGTCTAACTGCAACTCTGTGGTCTCTAATTTGTGTATCCATCAGCTCTTCAAATGCTGGTGAAACAAAATTCGTCTCCACCATATCCATAGATCATTGACTACCAAATAAGTCCAAAATTTTATGGCCCAAATTTGATAAGTTTCACCACTAAAAGTTGAAACATTTGACAAAAAGTTCTTTCCTGTCATGGCTTTGAACTTATAATGGATCCTCACCAATGCATCACTCTCAAAAAAAAGACTCAAGCCCTTAAGATATAGGCTCTTGATACCACTTTGTTGGTTTTTTGGGGGCATAAACTAAGAAACAACACCTTAGCGTTGCAAAAAAAGCTTATAAGAGACTTGTATTGAAGGTCGAAATTGAGCTTTTGTTCTACATTCATCAACTCACTATTTATAGTGATTACATGAAACAAACTAACAAAATATTCAACTAACAACTATCCTAAAGATCTCAACAAAATATAATCTTCTTCTACTAACAAATCTTAGCTAAAATATTTGTTAACAAACCAACATGATCTTTGGTTAACAAATATCCTTATTCTTCTAATAACTAAATTATTTGATATCAAATCCAATCTGATAAAATCTGTAGAAAAAGTTGGCATATCTCAACAAACAGCAAAAGGGACTTCAAAGCCATGGCATTGATGCTACTAACAACTCGAGTCAAGCTTTATTAAACAGCTATATATTAACAGCATGTGGTGATTTTGGGAGTTAGAAAGCTGTTATCTACAAGCATGTGTTGCTTACCTTGTGGTATTTATTAAGAGACTGATTTTTTCTGACACAGTTTCCTTTGTCTTGATTTCTATTAAGAGCACATATGTTGAAGACACCATGACAGTGGATGATGCAAGGGATTATGGGCACACCCATTTGTCAGAGGTTGAGTTTTCACCATTTCTTACCATCTAATCTCCTTACTGCAGTTGATGTATGATGTTGCTTTGGTATATTTGTGCAGATAATTCACTATGCAGATATGTTTGAAAACAAAGCGATTCTTTTGATCCACTTTTCGGCTCGCTATCAATTGGATGTAAGTTGTCCTCTATCTTCGAAAGGAATTTGACTCTTTAAACACTGATATCCTTATGTTTTACTCCTTTCGGTGACAAATCTGACATAGCAAGCATGGTAAATCCTATTTTCCCTTTTTTAACAAAAACTTTGGCTGATTGGTGACCAGTAGGAAGTCGAGTTAAAGTGGAGTTCTCTTACCCAATTGGCATGTTAAAACTTGACGATTATTCCTGGGTTTCTACATTATGCCAAAAATGTGATATGTCAAATTATCAGCACCAGAAATTTACTTGTTTTCATTAACATTCATGTAGTTATTTCATTTCTTTCTTTTTCCGTTTTCCCCCTTCTTCCTCTTGCATGATCTGATGATCAAAATCTGTTTTTTCTGTCAATCAGGTCATTCAACACGCAATTTCTTCACTGGCTCCACCTTTGGCAGGCCGAGTATTTGCCCTTACAGATGGTTTCTAATTTGTGGACTCAAAATACTTTCTAGTGTTAAACTTTTACCTTTTGTTGTAAACAAGTTTCTTCCATTCCATCTTCATCTGATGATTTAAAAGTTGAAAAGGAAGTTTACTGTTGATTCCTAATTGGATTTGACATTTAGTTGATACTTGATAGATTCTAATCCATACAGAACGCATTCTAGGCGTCCCAAATCTTGGAATGCCTGTTGATGTTAGGCAATAGGTAGTTGTATTGATTCTTTAGGGTTCAGTTTTGTAGTATTTCTTTTTGCCAGGGTACCTTGTATTGGAATGTTGCCCATTTTCCTACTGGGTAAACCTATAACCATGAGCTTCTTGTTTTTACAATTTCTGGTTATATTTTCTCGTCATTTTCAGCTTCCTTTGATTTGTAAACATTTACTATGCACCTATCTATTCTCCAATGCAAAACTACGTTGTTTCACTTACTAATACTGTTGATGTGGCACACAATATTGAATGCATGTTTAGGGGATATTTGGTATATGGGTTTCAAATTCAATTTTAACATGGACGGTCTACTTCCTGAACAACATGACTAATTAAGATTACAATTTTAGGCACACAATATTGAATGCATGTTTAGGGGATATTTGGTATATGGGTTTCAAATTCAATTTTAACATGGACGGTCTACTTCCTGAACAACATGACTAATTAAGATTACAATTTTAGCAATATTAATAAGGGGAAACTACGTAGTTTTGCATTGGAGAGGAACGTGGACAGACATAAGGGACAGAGGATCCCATTTGCTATTCAAACATCTTTTAGAAGGTAAACACTGTAATACACGCGATAAACAGAATTGTAAGGCTGAGATTTTTTTGAGCAAAAAAATGCATATAAATTCAGACGGCTTGGTTGATTACTAATGTATGAGATGTATTAATCAAATTCCTTATTTGAAGATTAAGTAGACAAACTCGCTTTCAGTTATAATTCTTGAATCAAAATAAAGGAGAGCCAATATATAGGCAACTCTTCTGTATGGACTATGGGAGCTCCAAACTTTATCTTCAACTATGCAAACTAAATTGGTTAATCACAGTTAGTAACACAAATCATAGAGGGCGATGCTTATCTTCAGTCAAACGCTAATGCTTATCAACAATGACTAATTAAGATTTCAAATTACGAATGTCCTTAGCATGTGTCTTTGTTGCACTTCATGAGTGAATAAAATTTGTATGCATACACCCAAAAAAACCCACTAAATACAATCACTGAATAGAAAGAAATTCGTAGCAGAAGGATCCCATATTTACATTGTGATAAGAGAGCCCCTTCAACATACAATGGAAAAAGGAGAGATTAGATGTACACTTTTGAATGACATGAAAAAGTACACTCAAAAAGTAAAAGAAAGGCTTGTAATTCAACTAATACCAAAATCTTTTATTCTTTTTATTTTTTTTACGTGAATTGCTATCCTATATAATATACTCCTTCTGTCAAAATTTATTTGTATTTATTTGGAAACTGTATTTATTTGTCATGTTTCCAGGATGCAACTTTTTAAGAATAGCACTTTCATTATGATGTTTATACTTTTCTTTTCAATTTTATCTCCATAAATTCAAAATTTGAATTTAAATAGCAACATGCATATGCATGTGATTAAAGAAAGAAGGGGATAAAAGGAGTTTTGACTTTCACGACAAACATTTTAAGGCGTCCCAAAATGAAAAATATAATAGTTTCAATAGAATGAAGGGAGTACCTTATATATACTTGCTATAATTAAAGTAAAGAAAAGTCGACGGCTTTCTGGTAAAAGGGGAAATTTGGCTTAAAATGGCAATAACAATTTTCTCAATGGAAAAGAATTACTATAACACATATTCAAAGAAAAAACCAGCAAATATTAATGCAGAAAAGAACTCGCTTTATTAATGATAATTGAATATGGAGCACAACCCTTGTCTATTACATAAGAAGAAAGAAGAGACTGATAATACTACGGGATGTTCATTGAAAACACTATATATACTACCTTTCCCTCCTTTATTCTACTGTGGAGCATGATATCAAAATGTTATAAGCTGATGATTTCTTTCAAGCTTTAGGAGGTTGGTAAGGGAGAGCCCTTGACACCAGGAGTATTAGGTGGATAACCATATCTGTACCCATATCGATGTTAGGGATTCTGACCAGAACCGTATCTATACCACCAAGAATAGTCATTTCCAGCATTTTGACTAGGAGTTGGAAGGGCATTATTCCCTGATGGAAGTATCTTAGCTGGATCACCCCATCTGAAGAAATACTTGTAGTAGTATTTAGGAGGAGTTTTGCCATCGGGTAATGGACCAAATATATCATAACGGAAGTACCACCATGGCCGAGGGGAAGAAGAAGAAGAAGTAGTGCTAGAACTGGGGCTTGGACCAGGAGCATTATTAGGTGAATGCACCTGCCCTGATGGACTAGGAGATGGAGATGGAGGATGTGGATACCAATACCACCACCATGATGAGGAGGTAGAGCCAGATCCTATGTTGCTGGCTGCAGCATTTTGGTTTAGAGATTTGATGGAAATGGCAGTGCTATGATTGAGCAAAAGCAAACTGCAGAGACAGAAATGAAGGGACACTAAAGCTGTGTTCCTCATGGCTGATGTTTTGAGTTTGTAAAGTTTGCTGTGAAAAAATGTACTTGGGATCATGGGGATTTCATAGCAGTTCCCTGCTTTGCATGGTAGAGCTGATTCAAACATTTCATCCTCATCAAATACTTCTTTTTGGATGGGGATAAGACTTCTATCTTGTGGTTCTTCAATTTGAAAATCAGGAGGGAAGGGAGCAAAAGGGTTCAAGTATATTAAAAAGAAAAAAGTGGAGGGGAAATTTTCTTGATAAGATTTTTGGTAAATCATGATAACACTAGTCTTTTGATCCGAAATTCAAATTGTATCATGTTTATCTAACAATGGTATCATAGAGATACCTAACCACTGCATGATGATATTACAAAAACAGAACATTAAATATTTAAAAGTCCAAAATGTAGGACAGGAGATGATATTTCAGTACAAAATATGTTTAACCCTTCTCCCCAATCCTGGAAACGGAAAGGAAATTGGATAATCAAACTTCTTTTGTGATTGTATTCAGATTACACTGTGTCAAACAAAATTATTGTATCATTCTCGTTTCACTTATTAAGCATTGCCATTTTTCATACTTGTAGGTTTTCACTGGGAGATGCTTGCATATAGATTACTCAGAAAATGTCTAAGCTAGTATAACAACAGTTTTGTGAAATTGTTGCTTCTTTGAACATGCTGTCCAGAGGAGGGAGGGGGGAAACCAATAACAAAAAAAAATCATAAATTGTTATAGTTTAGTTTTACCATATGCATATGGAATTCTTGAATACTTCATTTGTTTCCTCCTCCATATAAATTCATTTTGGTGGCGCTTTAATCCAATATTTCTAGTTTTGTGCGTGCAGCCCACAATTTGAACTGTTTTTTAGAGTATTTTTAAAATATATTACTGTAATAATATAGGTAAAAAACTTTTACTGTAAATAAGATTTTTTTAAAATCTATTTTTGATGTTTTTGATATTATTTTTGGTGCTTTTGATACTGTTTTTAGTATTTTTGTGATTATTTTTGTTTATATATTACTGTAACATTGTATTTGAAAATCCCGTTTTTCAAAAAATAACCAATCCAAACGCGGGTTTTGTTGTTTTCTATTTTCTGTTTCTTGGGGTCAGAGATACATAAAATGGAAAAAGAGTTGCAAGTTGCAAGTCCTGTGACTTGGAAACATTCTGAATCAATAGTTGAAGCAGAGCACATCCACGAATTCTTCTTGTCCACTGTTCAGCTCAATCAAGCTTCTGCACTCTCAAGTTACAACCTGCTACAAGAATGATCTTATGTAGCAGCGAGATGACTCCTCAATCTGCCAACCAATTCCACACCTCTGTGGTTTTTTAGCCTGCAGAAAATGCATTGGGATGTAAATGAAATATGCTAAAATTACAAATTTCAGTTAAAAATTGGAAATTTTCGTTTTGGCAAATCTTTAAAAGCAGGAAGTTAACCAATATTTACAGAATGGGATGATCGAATGGCATACACTGTATTTGCATATGGACATGATTTAGGCTGAAATGCATGACAATCACCAAAACAACCACCAATATTAAAAAACAAAATACTATAGAGACTTGCCCAAAACTTCAAAAATCGATGGGAAAACTTAACTGAAGGATGATGATACAGCCATATACACTAAATCTGGTAGTCGTAACCAATGAGAGATAAAACAGCAGACAGAAAGCTCATAAAATTTCCATACATGGTAGGAAAAAATTCCACAGTAGAGTATAAAGATTATATCCTATACTAGAGCAAAAACTTGTCATGTGAAGGCGGAGAAGAATCCTAAGGTCTATTCTGCTGAAGTGACAACTTCTTTTTCTGTTTTTCCTCTATCAACACAATAACTGAGTGCGTGCCAAATTCAGTATGCACTTTTTCTATTTGACCTCATAGTAAGTTCTCATATCAATGTCAATTGCAATCACAAGGCTTCCTGTTTTAGGTGGCCAGAAAACTTTTTCTTGGTGACCTCAGAGCTTGCTGCTTCTAGCCATCACTTCTAAAAGGAGTCATATGGAAGCTAAGATTATGTTACATACCTGTGAAAAAACATTCAACAGCATAAATACTGCACCTGCTGCTTCAGTAGTTGTAACCTTTCCTCACTCTAATGACAAATGTACAAGTGCATTAAGAAAACCATAGTTTTGCCTTACTCTATAAACTTGTCGTCAGTACTGAACTCATACTTTCTCAGGTTCAAAGAACAGCCACTGGCACTATTTTTCTATTTGAGCCCCAAAATTTTTCTTCAATATGCAAACTACAACGGTTCATCATGCATTATACAGATTTAACATAAACCGTAATGTTGAGATATCGAAGTCACTCAAGCATACAAGTAACAAATGTTTCAGTTTCGAAATCTCAAAACGTATTTGTATGTAATAATTAGACTCCAATTTCTCCCTTGGTCTCTTTGGCGTGTCAATTTTTCCACATGCCATTCAATCTAAAACTGCAATGTACAAAAACCTAAAAGCATGGCCTCACACATAAATTAACCATATATTCCCATTTCGTCCCTGTTTCAAATTGAACATGACAACATTTCTTAATTTAAAAAAGGGGTTCTTTGGCCCATGATGATAATTAGTTGATAACAAGTGAACTATATTGACAGCAACTTGTTTGATTATACCTCAAGAACCCCATTTCCCTTCCTTAACCATATAGAAAGAGGTAACAGCCATAATTGTACCATATTCTTCGTTCAAGAAAGCCTCGTATGAAATTGCTATTACCGCTATCAGTAATACAAGTATCATTGAAATGGTTCTACATGTATAAAAAAGCATCCCTCAAATGAATCATCCAAAGGACAGAAACAAAGAGGCCGAACTTGAAATGGAAGGATAAGCATTTCATTTTGCACGGCAGAGACTTGCTTAAATCAAAATCAGACTCAACCTTCAGATAAGAACTAAAAATAGGTAGATTTTAATGTAGTTACAAGTTCTATATAAATACCTCTATGATCTGTTCTCAACCTCTCAGTCAAATTTGCCAGAGAACCACAGAGCCTTGCTTCTGCAGCTAAAGAACTAGCCAGTCCTCCTAAGGATCTCAACTCCTCATGAAACTCTGGATGCAGAACCAAAGAAGAAAAGTGCTCATCTATAACCAAACCAAGACACCTGACAACGTCTTGAAGACTTGGAATCCATTCACAAACTTTCAGCCCCAACAATGAAGATGCCTTTGGACAAGGACTCACTTGAGGAAACCTCTCATACTTCTTCAACCACTTGCTCAAATACTGAATCAAACTCATCATTTCCAAACCATTCAACTTACTAATACAAGATGCCAATATCACATCATCAACATTCTTTGACGCTAGCAAATAATGTAAGCACAATTCTGATACTGAGAATCCATCATATGCCACCATAATCAACAAAGAAGCATCCCTTGCCACACTCAATTTCTTCCCAGTAAGATTCTTATCACTAACCTTTTCAATAGCTAACAATGCTTGACTCTCCCAATCCTTCCTCACACTAACCATACTCTCATACCCCTCCTTTGAGGGACACAAAAAATACTTCAAAATACACATAATTTCGTAAGTCTGAATGTCACCGATGTGCTTAACGCACAAAACAATCAAATCAGACCTCCTTTTTTCAATCAAATTATTAACCAAATTAGAAACACAGGAATGCAGAACAAGCTTATTAACAATCAAACTCTCCAAAACATCACAGAGCTCCAAAACAATACAAGCCTCCAAAATTAAGCCCCTCACGTCTCTCCCCATTAAATATCCCACCTTTTCAACCAATTTCACACTATAACCTTCCTCCCGCCTTCCAATTTTAGCCGAAATTCCTAATATCTCCCCATTTTTCTCCAAAAATGGATTGAACATCTCAAAAAACTCATCTTTAGTGAAACTGTTAGCATTCTTCAGCTTTCTTCTCAACTTCTTGAAGAAATTTCGGCCTAATTCAATTCTTTCAGCATCATTTTGCGAAATCGGCCAGCCATCATCCTTTTTAACTAGTATTCCATCAATTGGGTCCTCATTTTCGGGCTTAAGGTTCAGGAAAACAGGGTCTGGGTTCAGAACTATAGGGTACTCTGACTCATAATCCGGCCGAGCCAGGCCGGATGAAGCTTTTATGATTGTTTCTAGTAACGACATAGACTCAAAAGAGTAGAGCTTCAAAAGAAAAACAATTTCTGGGCACCCAAAAAAAAAGGCTACAAAGGATTTTACAGACCTTAAACAAGGTAGTAACGGCTGACGAGGCGGCGGCGGGGGCGGAATTGAGAGGAGCGGGAGAAAGCGGTGGGTAGAAGAGGCTTAAGAAATTAGAAGGGAAGGGGTTTTAGTTTTTTGGGTTTGTTGGAGTGGGCTTAGAAGTTCGAGAGAGAATTGGGTTTAAGCGTATTGCGTTCCCAAATAAAACCTACTGGGCTTTAAAATATTGAAATGGACTTTGTCCTTTTTTTTTTGTGAACAAAATACTCCCATGAAAATATACTCATTTATCCAAACACAAGATTCAATTTGTTTGGATAGTGGTTTATTTGTAAAAATATTTTTGATTACATCACAAGTACATTTTTCAATAATCTTTTTTATCTTGATTAATAAGATAATGGTTACTAAAGGTAATAGTTGAAAGCCTAACTTGATTAATAAGAGATGAAGTATTATTTCTAGGATGAAGGAAAAAACAAGTACGTAGATTATACCTAAATTACATCTAAATTATGATACTACATATAATTTAAAAAAAAGGGAAATCATTTCTCTGACACTGGTAACCATAAAAGATCAATCAAAGATAAGTTTAAATAGAAGGAAAAATCATTATATAAAAATCACATTCTATAAAAATGTAAGTGTTAAATTTATATACACTGACAATATATATACTAACACCCTTAAATGTATGTCACATACACAAAAAAATAAAATTTAAATTCAAATCAAAATTAAGTGACACATTTGGCTAGCATAGACTAGGGGTACTATCGAGTTGAGTTGACCTCGAGTAGCACCATACTCGAGCTCGAACTCGATCAGAATCAGTGCTACTCAAGCTCGAGCTCAAACGAGTAAATAAATTTGGACTCGAGCTCGACTCGTTTGAGTTGGATTAAATATCAAGCCCGACCTACTCGAGATCAAGCTCTAGTTTTGAACTAAATCTATAAATTTTTTCTCATAATATATAATATAAATATAATATGCATATATAATATAAATATAATATGAAAACTCGATTAAACTCGTCGAACACTCGAGTATTTATTTTTAGAGCTCGAACTCGACTCATTAAATGTAACGAGTAGCTCGAGCTCGAGCCAAGCTTTTGACCAAGTCGCTCGCAAGCTACTCACGAGCGGCTTGACTTGATTGCACCCCTAGCATAGACAAGATTAATCTATAAATTTTAATAGGTAGAAATGTAAGTTGTTGGAGGTTGGGGAGGGCGACCGCCTTGATAGTCACCCTCTCCCTCCGCCACTGTCAGTACGTTGCTTTCCAACTATGCCAACAATATCAGCATTTACTATTGTTACTATTTGCTTCTGTTTAGTGACGTTGAAGAAGGCCATTGATGTTCCAATACGTTATTTGTCTTTTATTGGTCAAGTGATAACCTTCTCCCCCTTATTGTTTATATTTTTTTAATGAATTTTCTGCTATATTTTTTAAGTTTCTATTATATATTACTTTTTTGAGACATTATATTTACTTTTTACTCAATTAATAGTTATTATATTTTAAAAAAATTAAAATATGATATTTATAATGAAGAAATAATAATATAATAAAAAGTAGAATAAAAAATGAGACAAAAGATTCGTTGCGTTATGGTTACTTATTTACCCTGCCTCATCTTTACATGATGCTTTTTAGTCCAACCAATAGTACCCTGAATCATAGTTGTCTTGAACCCTGGGCACAAAAGTGAAAGAAGTGTACTTTTAGCAAGTTGGTCCTATTCTTTTTAGTCCTATTCTTGAGGGAAGAACAATGCTTTATTTTGAGATACAAGTTGGTCTGTCCTCTTTTGCAATGAAAATTCAACCTGAGTCTGTACTTTTAGAAGAAGCATCAGTGGACTTTGGTACCCATTTTGAGGGATTCAATGGACAATATTTTCTCCCAGAGTGGCCCCAATTAGAGTACTTATCCTGAGTCAATTCATGTCTTAAAGTAGGCAAGTTTTATATTTTTCCACTTAACACATTTGTGATATTTAGCAATGACAGAGCTAAAACTTGTTTCTATTGAGGCCACAACTTAAATAAAGAAATTGAAATTGCACTAGGATACGTATTTATGAAACTTGTTTAAATTATCTAAAAAAATAACACACACACACACCCCATTTTTGAGGGATTCAATGGACAATATTGGAAGTGTTTGGATAACAAATTATCCTAAATAATATTTCGCTTGTATCATAAACACATTTTCCAACTCACCTTTTTATATTCCCAACCACCCTTTTATCTCACATACATCACATCACAAAAAGTGTTATAGTAATTATTCAAATAATATTTCAAATAATACTCTATCAAAACAAATTTTCTCCCAGAGTGGCCCCGATTAGAGTACCTATCTTGAGTCAATTCCTGTCTTAAAGTAGGCAAGTTTTACGTTCTCCCATTTATCGCATTTGTGATATTTAGCAATGACAGAGCTAAAACTTGTTTCTATTGAGGCCACAACTTAAATAAAGAAATTGAAATTGCACTAGGATACGTATTTATGAAACTTGTTTAAATTATCTAAAAAGATAACACACACAGATATTTATATATATATAGTTATTATAAATATTACATTTTCTCTCGAATTGTTACTGCCATAAAATATGGTGATGATTTTACTATTTTCACATTATTAAAAAAAGTACAGTATTAATTGCATTAAACACATTGAACTTTTGGATTGGTTTCACTTTGCACCCTCCACTTTCTAAATGGGCACTTTACCCCGTATTTAATGTTTACTGACTAGAATACCCTCCCAATCACATTATGTTTACATCTAATATTTCTGAGCTCCTTTCCTTTTTGTTATTTTGTTTATTTTTCTTTTATGCCTTTTTCTTTTCGTTTCCATTCTTCATGAAAACTCCCATGTCCCAGCGTCCATTATGTTGGATAATTGGATTTGGTCTTTAAACTTTTGTATAACTTTTTGTTTATGTTTTTTTTTTGTTTATGTTTTTAAGGGTTTCAGCAATCTCTTTGAAAAAACTAATACAGTAATAGTTTCAAACAACAAACATCAAGGGAAGAAAACAACTTGTTTCAATTCAACAGTGGACTGGTTTTCATCCTTCTCTTGAGAGCATCAATCAAAAGTGGAGAAGAGTTAAAAGTTAGAATAGCCCAAGAAAAAATTGCTAAATCCGTTTAAGTATACTGGACCACTAGCTTCAATTAGGCCACTTTTGGCAAATGATTTAATACGTGCAAGCCCTTAAATTATGAGTAATTCTTGATGTGAGTCAACTCATAAGTAAATCTCGTTCTACCGTCTAATATTAATTTAAGACGGCATAAACATATTGAATAAAATTGTGAAAACTTTTCAAATGAGTTTGTTGTTGAAAGCACATCGAGAAAGGAGAAGACAAGAATATAGGTAAAGTTGAGCTTTTATTAGCCTGTTTTCATGCATTTGTGAGAGGTGTTCTTATCAGTTTGGATTGCAATTTTTTATAGAAAAATTTTTACGTTTTTACGTACATCAAATCGTTATAGTATATTTTTTATAAAAATTCCTAAAAAATAGCAATACAAACGGTCAGGTTGTTTCTCCCTCTAATTGTACTCAATCGTTGACAACAAAATGACAAACAAAGGATAATCTTAAACAAATATCTCGTTGAAAGATAGGGGGGGGGGGTATTTTCTAACTATGACGACAAAAAGTTATAAAACTTCTCGTTGAAAGATAGGGTGGGACATATTTTCTAACTATGACGACAAAAAGTTATAAAACTTCTGCATATAAATTCCACAGTTTGGTGGGATCAGTGAGGCCCCATGCACCCAGGGTATCTGTCTGTCTATCTGGTATCTGGTTCTTACGCATTGGAAACTTCAAGGTTCAGGACATTTTGGTGTGGCCCCATGCATCCAACCTAACCACACAAGAACAAAGTTTGGGCTGGAAATAGCAGTGAAAGACCACAATGGAAAATTCACAACTACATGGTCAATCCCATTTCCAAGTGACAGAGATGCTGATGCTGCACCAATCAGAGAAGCAATGTGACCAAGGCAATGGAGGAACAGTAGCAGGCCTCAATATTGATCCGTTCTGATTGGAAATTGATAGCGGATAAGATTACTGCTGGATGCACGTACGGGTACTTCTCCTTTAGATGTTGGAGTTGGTGACATCCAGCTTTTGAGCAACTCTTTTTGTTTGTTCATTCATTCAATCACCTTTATTGAAAGGGAATGTAATCTTAGGTCAGTGAGCTTAGCTCAGTTGTCATCAAGGTGGGCCTTAAAACTCTATCTAGGTTGTACGTGGAGGTTTAAATCATACTTGTAATAAAAAAAATTCAAGAGTTATACCAAAACACTCCATTGATCTAGTAAGATTTGTATATCTACTAGTCCCTAATACAAAAGCCTTTTTAGACTCCCCTCCCCTTTAGTTTAAGATAAATAGATTATACAATAGTTGTCGTCTCCGAAAAAAAAATTGAAAGGGAATATAATCTCATTCATCACAAGTTGGCAAAGTTTGCTACTTACTAACCTTATTATTGATACTAAGTGGAAGGAAAATTTCCACTGTTTGGCTTGCAAAAGAGGGCGATGGATCTTTATCTAACTATCTGTTTTATTCTCTGTCTCACTTCTTATTATATGTTGTTATTTTTCATTCATAAATATCATATTTTAATTCTTTTTTGTATTCTTAAACTTCAATAATTATTAACTGAGTAATACATAAAATTTAATAAATTTATAAAATCAAAATACGGAGAAAAATAAAACAAAGAGTGGAACAGAAGATCTGTTGTTGCGAGAAAAGAGTCGCACAGCGATTATGTTGTGACCGTTGCCTGCCGCAATTTCTCTTGTAATTAATCTCTGCTAATATATAGTAGCACAAAGTTGAGTTTTGACCCCCATAAGAAAAGAAAAAAAAAAGAAAAAAAAAAAAGAAGGTGAGGCCCCATGCAGCCCCTGGTGGATTGGAAATACACCTGCTGCTTGTTTGGTACACCTCGTACTCGTGCGCAGACATCACGGACCATTAAGAGCAATTTGTAGTATTCCAAAAAAATTGCAATCCAAGTGGCATCTAAAATTTCTTTCTTAAAAAAAGTGTGATACAAAGGCAATTATGCATACTAGAATTCGTTCTATGAGGATTTAACTATAAATTTTTAATTCAAATTTTGATTAATTGATATGTATCTAATCAATCATAATAGCATATATACTGTCAATATTGTCAACTAATCATTAAATGAAAAATGTTTTTTTTTCTTTTTTTTTCTGTAGGTTGACACGGTCAAAGCCATCACCTACTAAAAAAACTAAAGAAAAGAAAAAAAAATCAATCAAAGCGATTATTGTCAATGCACAGTTTTTTTTTTATATTAAAAAGTTTGGATAGATTCAATTCTAATCACCACCATTGATATTTTTGGGGCCATACATCGTTTATAGAAGTTATCAATACAATCTTCACATTGATAATAAAATTTGATTACACGACTTTTAAAAAAATAAAAATGATTCCTCAATTGTCAGTTGAGTCAACTTATGTTTGCCGAGTACACAGTTGGGTAGTCTTCCCATAGCCTTGTATTGTATCCTTAATGATGCGTTAAGAAATGGATAAAAATCCAGCCTGAGTAGCACACTGGAATTGTTTTGCATGGCCCCTGGTTTTGCATCCTTTGACTCCATCAAACAAGCAGTTTATACATAAACAATCTGATACCTCTATCATTTACACCATACAGCTGCTCCCAACCCATCATTCTTCACCTCCGGTACTTTACCTATCCATGTCTTATCCCTATATTTTATTTGTTTACGAAACAAAAAGCGAAATAGTTTGTACTTTATATATGTATATGGGATATTTTATTCTGTGAATACATAAGACATGGAATTCTCTGCATCTTTATAAGTTTTTTCTCAAGCTCCTGCATGAAAACTTACAGGAAGGGCAGTTCGAAAATTTCAGAAAACCAAAGCTGCATGAAAACTGTACCGAAGAAAGCAAAGAATAAGTCCGAGAAACAGAAGAAGAAAAGAGAAATGGCGAACGTTGTCCAAGAGTTGTACCAGACTTGCAGTGAAGTATTTGCAGATGGTGATCATCAAATAGCTGGGTATATTCCCCCCACTCCAGATATTGAAAGGCTCAAGTCAGTTCTTGGTAAAAATTTTCTACTCCACAGTTTCTATCCAAACTAGCCAGTCTTCTGTTGGAATTCACTAGATTTCTGTGTGTATATATATATATGTCATATATTGGCATGTTGGATTCATTCTCGTATGTTTGGAGTTGGATTTTTGGTTTTTGGGTCAGTGTCTTGCCTTGATCTGATAACTGAATTTTGCAGTAATTAAAGTTGCTTGAATTTCCATCCCCCCCCCCCCCCCTTCTCTCTTGTTGCAAAATTTTTCTGCATAAGATAACGAGTGGGGTATCAAAGGATGTAGATCGGCTCTTGTATGTGGAAGAAGAGAATCAAGAAACGAACTAGTTTAGTTGCGAAGATAAACAAGATGGATCGCTAGCACAAAAGTTTTGCAACGGGCCTCATCATTTGCTAAGTTATTCTGGAAATAGTTTGATTCCGTCAAAACATGATTTGATTAATTCATCTTCAAAATTGCATAACGTTTATACACCACATAATTTAGTTGGAAACTAGAAAGTTGTATTAGTTTATACAACTTTCCACTTTCCAACTAAATTATGTATAAAATGTTATATCTATAAAAGTAGGGTGGTTTATCCTCCTATATGGAGATATGCATCATTTTAAGCATGGTCCTAGCTTACTAGTAGTACTTAGTTAATTGGTGCTTTTTTAACCTCTTTGCTTAGTTCTTGGGGCTTAATCATCTGGATTCTTTGCAATGGATGTATGATTTATGTAGATAGAATGAAACCGGAGGATCTCAATCTTTCACCAAACATGCCAATGTTTAGAAGAAGTTCTACAGCCCAAGAAGCTTCCCATCATCAGATAACCTATATTGACCTACATGAATGCGATCAGTTTTCGGTATATTTCTACATGCCCTTCTTTCTATCACCAAGCATACATACTGGGGAAAAAAAAATCATGCATACTGGAGCTTGGAAGTACTGCAAAGTACCAAAATAGTCATTTCATATGTATACTGTAAATTTTGCTTGGATTCTTGCAAAGTGGTACAAATGTTTCGCGCATAGTAGACCGAAAGCTTCAACACAAGAACATACTGTTCAATGCAGCAGTTTACATTTGTCTGCTACTGCTGCAGATTGGGATCTTTTGCTTGCCACCATCTGCAGTCATTCCCCTTCATAATCATCCAAACATGACTGTCTTCAGCAAGCTCCTATTCGGGTCATTGCGAATCAAGTCATACGATTGGGTAGATGATGGCACAAGCAGCACGAGCCAGATAAATACCGGTGAAATCACACACAGTAAGTTGCAATTTATGCACTTACAGGTTTATAAATTTCTTGTTCACTACATTTAAGTTGGCAAGGGATTATCAGGAAGAATCAAACTCTGACGCAGCTGACACAATCCTTACTATCTTGTCTAATGATTCATTATCCTACTACGTGCGACAAGTCTCATTGCATATGTTTTGAAGTCATCATGATCTTTGCAATCCAAATTACTAAATTTCTTCAGGCCTTGCATGCTACTGATCTCAACTTGTTCTTTCCCTGGTTGTAGGGCAGGATGGAATCCGCTTAGCTAAAGTCCATATGGACTCAGATGTCACCTCCCCATATAACGCCTCTGTGCTTTTTCCTGCTGCAGGAGGCAATATGCACTGCTTCACAGCCCTTACTGCATGTGCAATACTGGATGTCTTAGGTCCACCCTATTCTGAATCTGAAGGCCGGCATTGTACTTTCTTTCAAGATTTCCCATATGATAAATTTTCAGGTAGGGAATTTGGGTTTTTTTTCTCTTTCCTCCTGAACTGGATGACTTGATTTTAGAGGGCAATCAATGGCTGCCATGCAATAATATTCTGAATTTTTTTCATTATCTGTGGTCTTTTTGACTTTAAGGTGGTGCAGAAGAATTGGTACCTACTGAAGAAGAAGACACAAAGAAGTATGCTTGGCTTCAAGAAATAGAGAAGCCTGGGGATTATATTGTTTGAGGACCGTCCTAAGGACAAAAATTATGGAAGACTAATAAGAAATTAAGCTTTGTATGTAGTGGGAATAATCTTTGTTTTTGCCTTATAGTTTTCTTGCTTCAATTCTAGACACAAGCATCCTTTGCTCATCTAATTGTGACTTTAATTAATAATTGATTTTCATTTTGTATAACAAAATCATTTTACGTATATTTAAAATATATTTTTTGGGGCTATACAACAAAATCTTTAAGATGCTATTTTTTTAACTTTTGTGCATATGTGGAAGAACTTATTTGAATTTCATATGGATAATGAAAGCACGAAATAGTGAGAATTTAAATGTTAGACTCCACATCACTTATTTTCTTCATGTTACTAAATTATTGCAATGAACACGAAAACTTTTAAAATATTTTTGAATTAATTTAATATTAAATTTGAATTGCTTCAATAAGAACATCAATTTTTTAAAAGACAGAACATGTCAAAATTTCTCGTAGTTACACTAATAAATAGAAAAACCGAAAATTGATTTTGTAGGTACAAATAATAACATAGACAATACATCTTTTATATTTTTTTTGTCAAAAAGAAAAAGCTTTTCTTTTTTATTTAATAAGGAAACCAGGGTAGTTCAGTTAATTCTGTACATATTTTATTCCATCCTGATATATAAAAATTAATATACCAAACATTCCAATTTTTATCTTGATTTGGTATGTATAAATAAGTTTTTCTAATGAGTGCTCAGTTAACACACCTAACATTAATCTGTACTAGGTTAGGTATTAATCTATGCTAGGTTAACACGCCTAACATACCTAACCTGATATGTATATACATATATTAACAATTATTGCCCTCACTTTCATTTATATATTTTTCCTATTTAATCTTACTTACCCTTTTTGTATTTATTTACTTTTTCTAATTAATTTTATATTTTTAAAAATGTGATACCTAAAATATATTTTAACGAGTGCTCTAAGACAAACCGTATGAATATTATAGAATGAGAAGAACTTCCAAATTTAACAATTCAATTCCACGCATTCCTATGCGCCCCTCCCTCCTCTCCCTATCGGAACGCTCAATCCAACCTTTTTCCAAAGAACTCTACCCCTCAATAAATTTTACAAGGAAGTCCTTTCTAGCTTTCTCTTAGAGTCACCCAAATAATCAAGGTTAATTTTATCCTCGTACGTAGCTTCACTCCACCAAAGTTTACACTATTTGTGAGCTTATACTATTATTTGTGATTTTTTTATAACTAATAATTGCAGTTATGTTTTTAAAAAAATTATTATCCTTTTTTCTATTTTTTAACTTTTGTGCAAATTTGTTTATTTTTTTTCTATAATATAACTCACAACAAATAAGTCAAACTTGTACAAACTATATATTTTATTCTATTTGGACATCTGAATATTGATTAAACCAAATGTTTGGAAAACTAATAGACATTTTATTCTAACCTGGTTACCAATCACTAGAATTACATATTTTTTTTCTGTTTTTAGAGGAAAAATATTTTGGGTGGAAGTACCAAAACTAGTTAATACTAGTACAAAATAACAAAAGCTACATTCTTTGTGCCTGCAATTTTTTTTTAAAATTACTCAAGTTAGTAGTGTTATTGGAGACTTCATTAGATTTGTACTCATTATGAGTGTCTTATGATTTGTATTTTCTATTTTGTTTAAGGGGATGATGCCATTTCATCTTTATTGTGTGGGTAAAAAAGAAAACTCATAAATGTAATAACAAAATTTAACACCACAAGTCTTTTTTTTTTTTTTTTTATAGAATGATGGCCATCTCGATAGAAAGATTGTCCATCTTTTGCACCAAAAAAAAAAAGAAAGAAAATTCACGACGAAAATTTTTTTTTGTATAGATTTTTTGGTGTGTTTAATGATAAAAAGAAAGTCAAAGTTTTTCTGCTACTGTACTTGGCATCCCGGGAACAGCCGTACTATTCATTTGCCCCTGTTCCTACATGTCCACGGCCACACTGAGTTGTCTTCCCACCCTGGTGGGCAGCTGTTGTTCGCCACCTTTCTCCCGCCACTAGATGAGTCTTCTGGCTGTTCTAATACACGTATTTATTCTTGTGATCATAATAAAAACGAGCTTGAGAGCCTGCTTGTTGGTAGGGAAACTCGCGCTTCCACGGCCCTAGTCATGTAGAGGGAACTGCAGTAGGGGAACTGCAGTAGAGGATGGCAATTTTCGACACGATCTGAAAATACGATATGAACTTAATATGATATGAACTTAATACGAAATGAATAAATTTGGATTGAAACTTCACAGGTTCGAGTCAAAATCGAGTCATGTAGAAGGCACTGAGGCGCAGTCGGTCAGTCGTATTGCAGTAACTTGCCTTGAGGAATATGCTGCACCATTAGAGAGTTTGTTCACTGCAGGTGATCATTCGAATGTATCTGCATCTGAGTATTACCTCTTTTTTTTTTTGGGATGTTCTGTCATGGCTTCAAGTAACTGAACCGAGCTATATATCTGATCAGCTTGAAAATCTAAAATCGCTTTTTTGCCTAAGAAGCAAGAGTGTTCGGTACTGATGCATGAGAACATGGCCAGGGCAAATGTCAAAAGTAACTGCAGCCGAATATGTCATATCTAAGCCATAGAAACACAACTGGATTACATAATTGTGTGATCTGTGAATTCTGCAATTTTTTCCCAAACCAGCATAGCCAAATAAAGAGATCAAGACTCGGAGGGAAAATTTTTCTTCTCGATAACTATTGCTTTTTGTCTTAAAAGGTCACCACACTACATAATCACTTGTTACCATGGTATTAACTCGACATTTGGCATTTGAGACAGAGTGATCCTCAAGTAGAACGAGGAATCTGCCAATTCTGTGCTATCGGGCCAACATCATATATAATTTCCCTATGGCAAGACCAGACGAGCTTTATTGCTTCCGGTGTCCCTATGCCTGCCCCTCTTGGATCTCCAGCAGGACCAAACCTGCAGTTAGCAACCAGTTTAGCATATGAAAGAACTAAAACGGAGCTTTAATGCATATAAGCAACTGTAGTATTACACTGTACAGTTTCCACTTACCAATGATTTTGTGGAGCCCCTGTGGTTCTTGCTCTCAATCCGACATAAGTGGTTCCATTCACAGACTTTCCAATCACTTCCTGCAATAGAGGTTATATTATAGTATTCATCTTTTATAAGCAAATGTAACATCAATAGGAATTCAAAAAATTGCATTCCAGTCAGTTCAGTATGCTATTCCTAGCTATATATGCCATTATATATAGTCAAGATTCAGATAGACACTTTTAACAATGCTTAATTTTTCCGGGATTGAATAGACAAATGTGAAAATTTTTATAGGAACGTGGTGAAAATTTACCGAAACAACCTACTGGAAGTAAAATGGACCCCGTTAAAATTTTTCAGCGGTAATAGTTCTAAAGCATGCCTAGGCTTTTATGACTAAACGTGCAACTGCAGCAATCTTTCTCCTGCTCTTGTGGTCCTACATTGATGGGATATCTATACCTATTGACCATTAGTTAACAATTTTGAAGATACTTCTGCTCAGCTGATTTTGAGGATTCGCTTGTATCCATTTAACGCAGGCTCTTTGCGTCAACCAAAGCACAACCTTTGCAGCACTCTGCAAGTTTAGAATCCATCCACATCACCATGAAAGGTGCTGACCTGAAACACCTATTTGCAACTTTTGACCATTTCCATTTCTCATCAAATTTAGGTTAACAACAAAGTACACATTCTCTTTGATCAAGGGATTATAATATTTACGTCAGACAAACAAATTTAATTTACATTTTGGTTAACAAGAAAATGCACTTTCTCTTTGATCAAGGGGTTATAATATTTACAGGAGACTCTAAAACATCTAAATAAGTGATTTACATTTGGTTTGTTCCTTGCACATCGAATCCCCATCAGCATTACTGATTCTTAAAGCAAACGCATAATGCAGACTGTTCCCTTGATTCAATGATAGAACAGTAAAAATACAGAATATGTGGGTTTATATGCAAGCTTGAGGCACCTTTCTCTACTCTTTCTCCTAGTTTCATTTTCCAACCAAAAAATATGAACTTTCCAAACATGTGACTCTAACAAGCCCAACCTGTGTCCAGAGTTTGACTTATATAATGGCTTCCATGAGGATAAATATGCTCTGTACATGTCCAATGCATAGGATGACAATTTTCTTCTCACGTATGTGTGACCAACCATATCCACCACATTGTGTGCAAACTTTTTGCAAACATTAATTTCCATGACAACACAAGTTTAACAGAATTGAGCGCAACCTACATCAGATATCGATCTCCCATCAATTTTATTAAATTATGTTCCTATTGGTTTCCCCCAGGTCATAAAAGAAAGAAGTCAATTAAACTTGAGCAAATCTCGGCTTAAAGGTAATTTTCCCCATGTCTCAATACCAAAATCTATGCTATTAGCTATTTAGATCAAGCACTTCAAAATACCGTTGACAACCATTGCAGCCTAGCATCAAATCTCAATTCATACATGATTTGCATAATCAGGAAATAAAAAATATTGATTTTTGTGGAACAGATGAAACAGTTGATGAGATAGGGAACAAAGATGTTAATGATAGACATTTGTTTTTAAAGGAAAACACAGCTTGAACATTAAAAAGACAAACAACGAAAAGTTGAAACTTACTTGTAGGAAGAGCACATCATTTGAAACCACAGCAGCTGTTAAATGTGCATGCATTTTTTCAAGGGCATTCAATACCATTGGGAGCTGATTATCTTTGTATTCAGTAACAATCTGAAATAAAATATCACACAAATGACCATATCTATCAGTGACAGGGAACGGTCACATAAAAGAACAAGTCATATTCAAACTTTTTCCAGATCTCAATCAGAAAGCTTAGTTGGTAAGTACAAGATGCTATTTGTTTGTCATATTTATTACCTGGAATGGACCAAAAATTTCTTTTGTCACCAATTCATAATTGTCGTCCTTAAGTATTTCCTCAAGAGGAACAAACACTGCAGTTGGTTCAATTGCTCCATATATTGCAGGAATAGAATGATTTGTTAATGCTTTACCACCAAAAAGTAACTTTGATCCTGGTATCTCAAGCAATTTCTTCTTGTGGAGCAACAATGCTTCTGTATTAACCTGCAAAGAATAAAAGGAAATGAGATGATGACATTTAACGATGGCTCATAAACTCCCTGGATGGTGCTTGAAGCCATCGCTAACTGGTCCATGGCACTCCATTTAGATAACTTAGTTCATCATTTAGTGTGAATCATCAACCTGATAGCGAGTTGAGATGTTTAACGACAAATAGGTCTTCGAGGGAATGGAAAAGGAAGACAGCTAGACAAGGGCCATGGTCTTTCTTCCATGACATAAGTAACTCACTGTATATGTAGTCATACCTATTCTCCCATATAACTTCAATAGCACAGGTAAGATATTATGTGGAGCATGGAAATGTCACACAAACCCAAGTTGAAAACTTAAAAACTCAAAAGTTCCTCAATTAAGTGGCTACAAAAAGCTTGTGGAACCTAAATGCTAACCTGTTTCATTCCCTCCTCCTGCTGACATACATTAGGAGGACCAGGTAAGTCCAAAGTTAATTCTCCCAACAAGCATGCATAGAGGCCAGGTGCTAGAAAGCCTAGAAAACCCGCCAGTCGCTCCATGTAGAAGTTCATTGGTCAAATGAAGCAATTCAACTAGACTTAGAACAGAAGTATCTTTGACCCAGAAAAAGAAATGAGAATGACATGGAATTCAGAATAATATGGTAGTTCAGGAAAACTGTTTTGCAACTGGTAGACTGAAATCTAACAATAAAGAATTTGAACTATTCCTCATTCCTTTCATGTGTGGTAGGTGCATCTTCAGAAAAATCAGAATTCAATGGATTTCCAGGAACACACAGCAATCAGGTCATGTTTAGTCTACTTGTTATCTAAATTATAAAAAATTAACACAACTATTAATAATAGAAGTTGCAGAATCTTCCAGAGTCATTTTCACTCTGGAGGCAATTTAGGACAAGAAAGCAAGTCATTGCCCTTACTGTAAGGACAGGGCCAACAGTGAGGTCATCTAGCTCCCTTCTTGCAGCACGTTTTTTTATTGTATCCAGGAGTGGACTTCTACCCCAATTCTGCACCAGCATAACAATGTTTTAATGCATAAATTAATATTGTTAATCATCAGCTATCTTATAATACAGCATATCAATATCAAACAATGAAAATTTAAAACATCAGGCAGATGTTGCTGACCTCATGCATGAAAAGAATTGATTGAGCTGAACACTTCTGACCGCTACATGCATAAGCATCATGATCACAGACCCAGGCAACATAATCCACCTACCGATATAGCTTAGTTAATATTTGGTGTGAATTTCAACTTGATTATTCATATAGAAAATGTCAAACTTTTTAATGCTGTAAGCTTTCACAAACCTCCTGAACATCAGGCCCAAGGATCTTCCAGTCAAACCCAGCATCCTCCAATTTGATACGACCTTTTAAGTCGACAGCTAATTTTTCAGCTATCCTCGAGCTACCAGTGAACAGAGTCATGCGTGGTTTTCCCTGAAGTAGTTTGGAAGAAGAATTGCCTTTTATGATACTGTAGATTAATCTCTTTTTACCCTATTTCTGCTTTTCTTGTGAACTAAGGCATTATAGGGAATAATCCCTAAAAACAAAATCATTATGCAGAAAAAATGAAGAATAGGAGCTGCATGAGCTTATGTCTGCTAAAGACTAAAAACACTATTCTCAGCACAGAATTGTACCAATTTGGTCCATCAACAAGAAAAGAACTATAGCAGATAATTTGTGATCATGTAAATTAAAACCAAAAAGTTTTTGGGAGAAATGACAGAACTTAAATTTGGCAGTGGATGGTAGAAGAGAAAATTCCATGGTGGGGAGGCAATATCCAAGCAATTTTATTCATAAAGACACATTTAGATAAACTTACCTCAAGAAGTAGCTTGTTCATGGTATTTCCATCACAATTTATGAAGTCAACATCCTCCCTAGGTAAACCACACTCGTGGAGAAGTCGCAGCATTTTTTCCATAACAATGGAGACCTATGGAACACAACCAATGATCATAATCGTTCAAAATCTATATGAACCAACCTATGGAAGCATTCTTAACATATATGTTTGTGTTTGCATGCAGCAGAGTGCACCCTGCCCAAGCATTTGTGTGAAAGAGAAGATGACTAGATTAAAAAAAGAAAAGGTATAGCAGGAATACAAGAGGAAGAAGTCCCATAAAAGTGACACCTTTAATCAAACTAATTGTCTGTAACATTTAATTTCTGGTACAAGGTTGCTGAACCATTCAAATAACTTCTCTGATTTGTTCAGCAAGACGGAGAATCAATATACTTGGCCATTCCTCCAGACTTGACTATAAGGTTAGACTCATTAATTAGTTTGCCTTTTCAAATACCTACCTTGCTATCAACTTTGAGAACTGGTTTGTTTCCCATATAGAGTGCACCCATCAACTGAAGGACGGGGATCTCTAATGGAAAATTGAATGGAGTAATTATTGCCACCTGCAAAATTATTTCACAAGATTTCAACCAAAACTCCTGAAATAAATACTTAATCATTAAGGAAAAGCAAGAATGATCAGAATCCATGAAATATAGGGATTGGCTGCTTCAAATTCATAGATACATTGCACAGATACAAGATTTCTTCAGCCATTGAAGATTCAGATTACTATTGATCAAAGAGATGAGTCCAAAGGCCTAATTAATTTTATTTGAATATTCTTGTACAATCATCATTTCATAAAGTGAAGTTATTTATCTTTACTGCTATTCTGCTTCAGTCCTGTGTCCTATATTCCTATGGACTTGCTAATATATGTCAGCTACATCAAATTATCATGGTTAATACCTACCCATGTCCTTAACAGGCAATATTCTAAATACGGTAACTAAATAGCTCTTCTAGCACAAGAGGATATCATCTGTTAGCTATAGAGCATATGATGTTCAAATGCAGAAGATTAGGCGCTCAATTTGCTGCATTGTAACTTTTGGATCAAGATCCGGGAGAGGCTTTTTAAGCTCACCTCTTTCTCTTATCAGAAAAATGTCTCCAAACAATTGAAGACATTCAGAACCACATTTTAAATGGAAGTACTTCTAGCAAGAAACACCATAGTCCAAACTTGCACTTAATAAGGGGTACCTGCAACTCATACTCCAGCAATCGAATGCATATCTCTAAAACAGAAAAATTACAACAAAACTTTGGGTCCACTCATAGTCTACCGAAGGCACCTAAACTAATTAGTTGTCTTTAACTTAGCTAAAACATTCAACTTCAGGTGTGTGGAATGTAACCATAATCTATTTATTTTGAGGATTAGGTGAACCATCTGCTCGTTAATTGAAAGACAACAATTTTGGTGTCACTAAATGTGACTTCTGCATACTATTTATTATCCATCCCACACATCAGAATAAAGAGCCTGTAATAAGGATCTTACAGGACCATAAGGCCATCGAAAGCCATGGCTTTGCTGACCAAGATGATTTCCAGGTACAGCAAAAGATCTTGCAAGGAAACGAACCTGTCAATGTGCACAGATGGAATATAAGATACAAAATTGGCTAAAAAAAAAAGAAAAGAAAAGGATACAAAATTGAAAGTACTAAATGAAGTCAGACACAGAAGTAGCTTAATAAAAACATTTGAAGCCCAATTTATTTATTCAGTTACAGAAAATATGCATCACGAGTGTTCTCATAAAAACATATTGAAAAGATACAGACACACACACACAGAGAGGCTAAATAATTGCAAGAAAATAAATTACTCAACTAATTATGATCTTTTATCGGGCCAATCTAGTTACCAACTGGACATTGAAAATGCTTCACAGTCAAATCAAAATAGCTAAAGCCAATTATTATTTATAGGCTAAAAAAATCATAGAAACAAACAAGCTGCGGTGTTAAACATCTCCAGTACCTGATCACCTGAAAAGTTTTCCAGAAACTTCTGTGTAACGTAAACCTCACCGTAAGCCTGCTGATAACTTTTTGGAGACACCCTTTGAATTAACTTAGTGAAGAAGTCAGATATCTAAGATAATATGTAACAAAACAAATTAAGATCCAGAAAGACAAACATTTGATAAGATGATCAGTTAACAGCATAACATTTTTGTCTCCATAATTTATTACCTGGGGCAGAGAGAGCAAGTGAGCTGCTTTTGCAGATATGTCCCCCAACATAAGATACCTGAAATAAACACTTCTCTTAACATCTTTTTGACTTTCTTACAAGTGAATAAAACATTACCAAACTAACTTCCAGTACGGAGATTAGTATGACGTATTATTTATTCGATGTCGAATAAGCCAAACAAGAGAAGGAATAGGAATAGCAATAAAAGGGGGATGTGTTCAGAGGAAGGTAGGTTAAAAAAATGAACTTTGGAACTCACACCTCTCTGGTGACTTAAATGGATTATGCAGACCATGTTTAGGGCACTTGTGCAAGCTCTCTATATATGGCTGCAAAAGCATCGGACAGCATGAGACTCTTGTGACAGATGTCCAGTCATAAGCAAATTAGGCAAAGAACGTTGCTTTGGCACTGTAACAATTGGTCACGACAACTTTACATTCATGAAAAATTGTATCTCAAAGAGTTAAAAAAAAAACATGTGTAGGAATAGAAGAAGCATCCCAGTTTTATCAGTGAAAGGTAAAAATCAGGGCAAAGATTTTTCACAGGGTATATAGCTAATACTAACAAACAAATTTTCAATTTGAACAGACTGCAGAATGTTGATCTATACAATTAAGTGTTGCAAACCTGTAACCCTCTTTCATCCACTTCAAAGACTGTGATGAATGGCTCTCCATTCAATGGATCTACTATGGTAGTCCAATTAGAAGGTCTGGTCCAGTTACCCTGCACTAAAGAGGACAACATCCTTCTTCAGGAGATTTTATCTTGCAAGAGATTATAGACCCTTTATCAGCCTACAGAATCATTCGAGGGGAATACAAGAATACACAAGCAACAACTTATACATCTCCATTAACTGTTTCAAATCATGAGATAAGATGTATTTTACAAGTTTTCAGTATTACAAGTTGGTAAACCAGTGTTACTTACCCAAGTTCTGTACTGCTGCAGGTTTTGAACCGGATATATCTTCAGCTGTTATTATGGGGTCAAAAGATACAGAGTGGGCTGATCTGCACTTTGCAAAAGTTAATGGTCAGACTCCCAATGAAAAACCACTGAGAAAAACTGGTAAAGTTACCGCAGTTTCACTTGCAATTAGAGCAATCAGGAACAATACATTCATTCACGCATCATCTTGTCTGAGTAATTTTCATTAAACTATACGTCATGGCACAAACTTGTTTCACAACCAAACCAAAGTCCTTTTTACCCATAAAATCTAAAACTAAAGCATCATAACTAACATTATCTTCACAGACAATTGTGCTTTGCAACTTCAAATGCAGCAATACTAGAACAGTAAGCTAGCACTAGTGATGCACAACAACAATAAGCTATAACTTGTGCAACAGCATAGAAAAACTTAGCAAACTGAGTTACTCACACTTACTAAATGCAACTACAAGACCAAGACAGCTAACATTAGCCATGCATCACCTTATCTGAATACTATTCCGGTTTCACCAAATTGTACTTCAACGAGCTAACATTTCTTAAAACTATTGAACCCGAATCTCATCATGTTTCCCCAAAGATCTAAAACTACATCACCATAGTTCAAAAGCTGACAAAATCACATTTTTACTGGCTTATAGTAGATATTATTTCGCATGGAGATCAAGAGGAATGCTGCAACTAGACAGGCATGCAACAACCAAGACGTCAAGCATCACCAATGAAGATAACATGAAAAAAGTTATCTAAGGTTAAAGTAGATGTTCTTGGCAATTAAACAATGAAAAAGAAAGAGAAAGCCCATGCAAGCAAATTGAATCGCAAGCTAGAACATGGTTTTCGAATTCAATTAAGCCTACTCAAAACTTTGCTTCTTCAAGTATCTTCATTTCACTAATTTGGGCCTCCTTTTACATAGTAGTGCTCAGTGCAATTATGCCAGGCGGATAATAATCTGATCACCTCTTATGACGAATAAAATTATCAAAAACAATTTATAGCTCTAATTATGCATTTGAAGTCTGATCAAATTTCAAAAAACAAATCACAATCACAGATTCACAGAGATGAAAAGATCCTCGGAAAACCTTCGTCACAAAATTCAACAAAATCAAACACGCAAAAAGCCTCAGCAAAATCCCAATAAAAACATTAACATTACCTAGAAAAACTGAACGTGCTGAACCAATTGAGAGTAATTTGAGAAGCTCTATTCCTCAATTCCCGGCAACCCTTTAGTCTATACATGATTTCCCTGAAGAAAACAGGATGGAATTCTTTCACTTGACTGAAGTACTAGAAGCCCTTTTAGCAAGAAGAGTATGGAATGAAAGTGCACCACGTTTTTTAATAGTGCGGCAGGGCAAGCATTGAAGTGTCGTTTTGGTGTCAGCACTTTTTTATTTGTTCGTCTGTTTGTACTTTTGTACTTTTAATAGTTTCTTGGATAGTTTCAGAAACCAGACTTGAGGTTTCTAATAATTTCACTGGCCTCTCTTGAGATTTGTAAAATTATGTTTACTCCCCTCATAGAATTGTAGGCTCGATTGCTTACATCACACAGGAAGAAATTACTCATATCCTAAAACATTATATTTTATTAGAAACTAATATCTGATGATTTAGTAATTAGGTCTAGTTAACTATTAGTAACTGATTAACAAAAATTATTCATTTTATGATGGGTTAATTACAAAAACTCTCCATGAGGTATAGCCACTTTTGCACTTTGTTTCCTAACGTTATTTTTTTTCTCACTTTATCTCCTAAACCATTAATCAACTCTAATGTTGTGTAATGGTAACATCAAAAGACATTTATACCTCTACGTAAATCCCAAGTATAGCTTGTTTTGCGTTTTATTCCCTAACATCATTCTTTTAAATTTGTTTGTTTGTTACTAAAATCATTAGTGAATTTCAATATTTGATAACACTTATGACAATTAATATCTAAAAAACCAATATTCCTAACATAATAATAAATAATAATGATTTTATATACATGGTTCTAGTTAAATTTCATTCCATAAATGTACTTCTTTTAGATTGAGAAGAATTTCTTGCTAATTTGACTTAATAATGGGAAAAAAAGAAAGAAATTTAAAAGAAAAAAAATTGTTATTAAAAATTAAAATGTGACAATATTTTTAAAACTTTAAAAATGACCAAAATATTGTCAGTTTCTCCTTGAGAATGTACATGTGGCTAAACATTTCTTTTAGCAGCTAGATTTTTTTTTTATATAGAGGTATACATTTTTTTGTCGGTAATACTAAAAAAAGAGGAACATGATTGATTTGGAATTTAAAGTTTCCAGAGTTGTTCTTTTAATATACCATGTGTAGATGCCACTAAAATTTATTTGAATTGCTAAATTTTTCTAAAAATTTTTTATTGCATCTAAATACATTTTTCAATCATCTTTTTATTTTTTCAACCATTTTTTTATCTCACAAATATCAAATTGTAAAAAGTACTATTATTCTACAAAAATTTTCCAAATAATCTCCAATTCAAACAAACCCATTAATAGACCTTTAATAATATTTTCATAGTTTAGTTTTGCACTGATATTTTTTCCCTTATCATATGAGATAAGCAAGATATTTTTCTTTATCTAAAAAAATGTAGTTATGGGGATAAGCCTCATAAGGTATGTTACTTGTTACAATATTTCTCTAACTATCACCTAGCTTCCCCGATGTTTACAAAATCTCATTTATCTCCCTTTGAATTAACATTTGGTTAACAATGGGTTTGTTTGGATACCAACTTTTTTCAAATAATATTTCATTTGCATCGTAAACACATTTTCAATTCAATTTTTTATATTTTCAATTATCTTTTTATCTCACATACATCACATCACAAAAAATGTTACAGTAATTATTCCAAATAATATTTCAAATAACACTTTATCCAAATAATGTCAAACCTTATGCTTCAAAATAATATTAGAAAATGCAAGTTAGAGGAGAGAGATTATTTTTGCACCATTAATACCCTTAGGCTATCCCATTATGAACAATCAATAAATTAGGAAAAAGAAAAAGGTCTATAAATAAAATGATTTAAGATTGAGAGGGCAAAAGTGTGATTAGCAAAAAAGCTATTGCAATCAACAACTAGTACCCTATTGAAGCCAATGGCTAGTTAAAATGTTGCAACAGCAATAAAAGGCACAAACAACCATAACTTAAAGAAGCAACAAGCCATTTTGCACAGTAGATTGAGAGGCAAAAGAAATCCAAATAAGTAATGTTATACTAGAGTCATAGTTGAATAGCCATAATCCAAAAATAATTATTGTAGTATACGGATGATAGGTTGCAATTTTATCATTTATTTTATTAGTAATTTCCCCTATTACCTAACCCGATGTGGATTAATTGTTAAATTCTACTCACTTTTGGTATTTTGCATTTATTACAGGGAGTAGAATGAAAATACCGTATCAAGTGCCAATTTGGCAGTCATCAGGAAAGAGTTCAAGTAGCAAGTGTCCAGGGGCATTTTTGAAAGATCAAGACGCGACCCTTTTTGGTAATTTGCGGAAGACAGCATTGAAAAAAAACAACAAAAAGCGGAAGTCTTACTCACATCTGCGCGCCGCTGCATAGTAGGGAGCAATGGATAGAAATTAAAATTAGGAGCAGAGAACTTTTTCTCCTTTAGCTTAGTTTTTCTTTGACTTTTCCCTTAGATTTCTTTTTGGTTTTCTTCTCACGCATGTCAGGACCAAATCAGAGAGCTTTGACTCTTCCTTTCTTGCTTTCGTAGTAGCTTTATTCACTCGTATGTCAAGACCAATAAAAACATTGAATGATTCTCTGTAACTTTGTTTTTCGTCATCATTCTAACGAATCGGATTTTCTCAATTGAAGGCAATGTCCGTGACTAGTGTTTCTGCAATTTCGCTTGGGCTTTTCTCGTCAGGGATGAACTAAACCCCCTTTTCTAGTCAAAGAACAACGGAGGCTTTAGTTCGCCTAAAAATTGTGAGATCGATTTAATTTTATTTTTTTCTTTTATTTATTGGTATTCGCATATTTCCTGGTTACAGTGCTTGTGATTGTTCAATTAATTGATTGTTTTGGATCCGAATAATTAGTTAATTTGGGAATCTATTGTCAATTGGGGCGTTAAATCCGTAATTATTTAATTGCTCTGAATTAGTGACAACTGTCATGATTAGGTTTGTGTCAGGGGGATATGCGGGCTAATCTGAAATAATCCTGGTAGTGCGTTATTTGATTAAAATAGAGCTCATCTAATACGTAAGGCAATTGGGGAATTAAATCTTATGGGCGTATCTAAGATTATTTCTCAATTAGAGCAGTGATTAACGGGCGTACCTTAATCACTGACATAGTAAGAAGGGGTTGACTGTCATCGCTTGTTTGGCAGTTATAATCTTTTTATTAGTAAATAATTGGAATTGACTTTGCATCGATGATCAATTAGGTGAACCATTACTGAAGTTATTTTTTGATTAGACCTTTAATTATTATTGCCTTGATTTTAGTGAATTGTCATTTAATTTTTAGTTGGCTATTTAATTTTTAGTTGAATTGTTTTAATTGTCATCTTTTATACAAGAACACCATCTGTGTTACTTTGGATTTCTAAAGAGACAAATATCTCCAATCCCTGAGAATACGACTCTCTTTGCCCTGTCTACAAATTCATAATTATTTGTGAAAGTCATCCCATTCGAGTATATCGGATCAAACAAATTTTTCGAGAACAGGGTGAATCAAGTAATCCATTGCACACCTAAAGTCCCTACTCCAATACTTGGAATCGGGTTTTGGCTATTTTAATTGGAAATTAGGTTTAATTTTATTATTGCACGGGCATCGACAACCTATCAATTTTTGGCGTTGTTGCCGGGGACTGGCATTAGTTTATTTGTTTCTTTTTAAGTTCATTTTTGTTCTAATTTCCTGGTATTGTTTCTAGTTTATGCCTCGTTCTTCTCGTACAGGCGAATTGATTTTCGACCTTGAAGTAGAGAAGACTGCGCGCCGAACTAGGAAAGAAACTAGACAGCTCAGAGAGGAGCAATCTAGTACTGCACCTCAGGGACTTAATCCAGAGGTGGAGTCGACAAATTTGCATGGTGATAATTCAAGTGATTCAGACCAAGAGAAAGTGATTCAGACAAATTTGGCTGCTCCTGATTTAAATCAACAGCCCTTGTGCATTACTTTTTCGCATTTAAATGATAACACATCTTTCGAGTTAAAATCTGGACTAATTCATCTTTTACCCTCTTTCCATGGTTTACCAGGTGAGGAGCCGCACAAGCACTTGCAGGAATTCGATGTGGTCTGCACTAGTATGAAATCCCCTGGAATTACTGAAGAACAGATCAAAATGAGAGCGTCCCTTTTTCTCTTAAGGACGCAGCAAAAGATTGGCTGTACTATCTTCCTCCAGGTAGCATCACCACGTGGGACCAGTTGAAGAAAAAATTTCTGAAAAAATATTTTCCTGCTTCTCGGGCCTCCAGTTTAAGGAAAGAAATATGCGGCATCAAACAAGACCCAGGCGAATCTCTCTATGAGTACTGGGAGAGGTTCAAAAAACTGTGCATCAAATGCCCGCAGCACCAGATAAGTGAGCAACTACTTATTCAATATTTCTTTGAGGGCTTACTCTTCAGGGACAGAAGCATAATCGATGCTGCAAATGGAGGGGCATTGGTGAACAAGACTTCTCGAGAAGCATGGAAGTTGATTGAAGGGATGGCTGAGAATTCACAGCAGTTTGAGTCAAGAGAGGACATCCCGACGCGTAAGGTTAATGAAGTAGAAACACCTTTTATCCAACAGCAACTCTCCGAATTGACGTCTTTCGTGCGACAATTAGCTGTGGGAAGTGCCTTACAAGCCAAAGTATGTAGGGTATGCACTGCCTTGGGTCATTCTACGGAGATGTGTCCACTGGTTCAGGAAGAAATTACAGAACAGGTGAACATGGCTGGTCACGCGCTCGCGTCAAGACAGCCATACGACCCATTCTCGAATACGTACAATCCGGATTGGAGAGATCATCCTAACTTTAGTTATGGAGGAAATAGGCAATCAAACTTTGCACCAAATAGACAGCAAGGGTACCCACAATAGTATCAACCTCGCCCGCCACCACCCCCTTCAAACTCAAGCTCGTCTATGAAAGAGATGATGAACCAATTAATTGCTAATCAACAAAAGACGAATTCTGACCTACAAAGTATGAGGAATCAACTGGGACAGGTGCAAGTAATGCAGAGTCAGATGAGTCAGATGGCAATAGCAATCAACCACCTGGAAACCTCAAGTTTATGAAAAATTGCCGTCTCAACCTGAACTGAATCTGACGAATGTGAGCGCAATGACCTTGAGGAGTGGAAAGGAAATCCAAGGACCCGAGCTCGTGATTTCTAATGACAAGGACGAGAAACGAATTGAAAAAGAGATTGAAGAGGAGGGCAGATGCAACAAGGATCCAAAGGTACTTCCGGACCCAATCATTACAGTTAAGACTAACCCACCGCTTTTTCCGAGCAGGTTAGAGAAACCAAAGAAGTAAGATAAAGAAAAGGAGATTCTAGAGGTTTTTCGCAAGGTGGCAATCAATATCCCTTTGTTAGACGCGATCAAGCAAATGCCAAAATACGCTAAATTCTTGAAAAGCTTGTACGTCAACAAAAAGAAGTTGAGAGGGGATGAGCATATTGTGGTAGGTGAGAACGTTTCAGCGATTTTACAAAGGAAACTACCACCTAAATGCGGAAATCCAGGTATGTTTTATATCCCCTGTAAGATTGGACATTCTAAAATTAAAAATACCATACTAGATTTAGGAGTTTCAATTAATGTGATGTCTAAATCAATCTATGATTCCCTAAATTTAGGACCTTTGAAAGAAATAGGGATAATAATTCAATTGGCTGATCATACATTTGCTTATCCAGATGGGGTAGTTGAGGATGTTTTAGTGCAAGTAGATGGATTAATTTTTTCTGCTGATTTTTATGTGTTTTACATGGATGATGAAAGTGCCTCAAATCCATCACCCATTATATTAGGAATGTCATTCTTAAGTACTGCCCAAACAAAGATTGATGTTAGTAAGAGTACTATCACAATGGAATTTGATGGAGAAATAGTCCACTTTAATATTTTTGATACAATGAAACATCTTGTCAACTCTCACTCTGTGTTTGCTATTCATGCTATTAAACCCTCTGTACAAGAATTTTCTGAGTTTGGTTGTAGAGGTAAATTCAAAATTGTTGCGAACAAGTATCAGGGGATGAAAGCAATTTATAAGGTGAAAGTGAATAGAAAATTAAGAAAGAAGGCTATACTCAATGGCTATTTGGATCTCGGAGGAGGACCACCGATTCCAAGGAAAATTGAATTACATCCAGATTGAAAAGTGGTGTTTAATGTCTAGCCAAAGACATTAAAGAAAGGCGCTCATTGGGAGGCAATCCAATTTCTTTTAGTCGTTTGTTCGATTTTGTTTGATTGTTTAAATATGTTTTCCTTGAATTTGACTGATTTCGGGTTTCGAATTTTCATTTTTGATGATTAATAGGTGTCTCTCTAACATGACGCGCTCACGTCAAGTCGTATGGAGAGCTCACGGTCAAAAGAATTTTTGCCTTTTTGACGTGCCCGCATCAAGTCGTATGGAGAGCTCATGGTCAGAAGGGTTCCTGCCCTCTTAACGTGCCCGCGTCAAGTTCGCGGGAAAGGTAAGTATTCAAATCTCGAGATAAATTTTTGATTTCCTATTAATTTTTAATTTTGAATTTCAAAAATAATTTTTTAAATACTATTAAACAAATAAAAAATTTTCAAAAAAATTTTAAAAAATAATAACAATAAATATTTGAAAAATATTTAATTAATTCAAAAAAAAATTTCGTTTGTTTGACCGTAGTTTTGATTTTCAAATCCTTAGTTTGTTTTTTGTTTAAAAAAAAAAACTATTTCTTTTTCTTTCTTTTCTTTCTTCCTTTCCTTTTCTTTCTTTCTTCTCCCATGTTCTCCTCTCTGTCAACCGAAGCCCGTAGTCCCCCGCCGCACCTCCTCCGTTGTCGAACGCCGCTACACCCCCTCGCGGCTCTCTCTCTCTCTCCTTCCATGACTGCTGTCGCTATCCATCCCTGCCTCGCAGCACCGACGGCTCCACCAACTATAGGCAACCGCTCCCACCATCGCACGACCACTCCTCACAATGCCCCGCGCCTCCTTCGCCTCTAGCCCATCGCGCGGCTACTCCGCACACCACTCCCTCCCGCTCGCCGCGCCTCTGCTCGCCGCCGCCGGTCCACCTTCTTCAAATGTACTCCTGTGGAGGTATTTGTAACTCATTTCCCAACTCTTTGGCAAAGTGAGGTGCCATTTGGGTTTCTCATTAGGTTGGTATTGCTAATTTGGGTTATCTCTTCAATCGTGTGGTGTGGTACTGGTTGAGTTATTTTGACTATTATTTGTTAACTCTATTTGGTTGGATATCTGATTGACTGCTAAGAGTTTGTGACTGTGTTGCTATTGTCAAATTTCTAAACTGCTGTTGCTGGAATTGTCGCTTTTGAGTTGAGATATTCACTGTCCAATTGGAGACTTTGTTGAGATTTTGGGTGGACAAAGTTTTGCATTTGTTGCCTGAATTGAGTTGAGATGTCTCAAAACTTGGCCACGTACTTCCATCACATCAGTTTCTCTGCACCATTCCCGCCTACCCCTTAGCCACTCGCGAGGGAAGTTTCGTTGTCCTTTTCGCTTTACTTGCTTTCTACTCTCCATTGGGGACAATGTCGGATTTAGGTGTAAGGGGAATTGGACAGCTGTGATGCTAGTATTTCTAGTTTTTAGTTTTTAGATGTTTTTCCTTTATTTTTAGTTTGTTATTTGTTTATCTTTCGTTCATTCTCTTTCTTTCTTTTTAGTGATTAGCTCTCATGTGAATACCAAAGTTTGATGTTGGATTGTTGACTCTAATTCTACTATTGCCAAGTTTTAGCAATAAAAGTGTATCTAGTTAATGTGGTTGAATCCAAGAACATCTCTTTGGTGAATATCGGTGATTGTTGGACTCTTCTAATTTTTGGTTAACTTTTCTAGATATAGGGAATGATTGTTGGCATTTTCATGTGAATTGGTCCTGTATTAACTTTAGTTCTCCATATTCGAAGAAATGAGGCTAACTGCTGCTATTTTTGTTTTTTTGTGTGTTATTTTGAGTTATCGTGTTATCTGGTTATGAATAAAAGTTGAATGTACTCCACTAGTCGTTACTACTGAGTAACCGGGAATTTTCACCAGAAGTGTCGATTCTCGCGTCAAAAAGTAGTAATTGCTATGAGTACGTGGTCGCGTGGCGATAGGAGCTGAGTAACCGGGCTCTTTCATCTAACAAATGTTGGAGCTCGCGTCAAAAGGCTCCAATGACTAGAGACTAAGTCTTGTGTTATTATTGAAAAAAAATATATAGAAAAACGTGATAAAAAAGTGAAGATTGTGTTAGTGTGTGAAAGAGTCAGCTTGCCAATTTGTGGGCTTAATATTGAGATTTTGGTTAATAGTTGGACCATTTGCTGATAAATGTTGAGCGACCATTCCTTTTTCTTAGATCAGTTTGCCTTAAATTGCAGGAGTTTGTGGTTTAGACGCTAATTGGGGTGATGTTTCTTGGATTTTGATCACTGGTGCTTGATATATGTTTATTCTTGGTATCTTGGCAATATGGTGGATAGAGCAATAGCCATTGTCAAATATTTGTGTTTGTTTGCTGTTATCATGTTTGAGAACAAGCATGGTTTAGGTGTGGGGGGAATTGATAGGTTGCAATTTTATCATTTATTTTATTATTAATTTTCCCTATTACCTAACCCGATGTGGATTAATTGTTAAATTCTATTCACTTTTGGTATTTTGCATTTATTACAGGGAGTAGAATGAAAATACCATATCAAGTGCCAATTTGGCAGTCATCAGGAAAGAGTTCAAGTAGCAAGTGTCCAGGGGCATTTTTGGAAGATCAAGACGCGACCCTTTTTGGTAATTTGCGGAAGACAGCATTGAAAAAAAACAACGAAAAGCGGAAGTCTTCCTCACGTCTGCGCGCCGCCGCATAGTAGGGAGCAATGGATAGAAATTAGAATTAGGAGCAAAGAACTTTTTCTCCTTTAGCTTAGTTTTTCTTTGACTTTTCCCTTAGATTTCTTTTTGGTTTTCTTCTCACGCATGTCAGGACCAAATCAGAGAGCTTTGACTCTTCCTTTCTTGCTTTTGTAGTAGCTTTATTCACTCGTATGTCAAGACCAATTGAAACATTGAATGATTCTCTGTAACTTTGTTTTTCGTCATCATTCCAACGAATCGGATTTTCTCAATTGAAGGCAATGTCCGTGACTAGTGTTTCTGCAATTTCGCTTGGGCTTTTCTCGTCAGGGATGAAATAAACCCCTTTTTCTAGTCAAAGAACAACGGAGGCTTTAGTTCGCCTAAAAATTGTGAGATCGATTTAATTTTATCTTTTTCTTTTATTTATTGGTATTCGCATATTCCCTGGATACAGTGCTTGTGATTGTTCAATTAATTGATTGTCTTGGATCCGGATAATTAGTTAATTTGGGAATCTATTGTCAATTGGGGCGTTAAATCCGTAATTGTTTAATTACTCTGAATTAGTGACAACTGTCATGATTAGGTTTGTGTCAGGGGGATACGCGGGCTAATCTGAAATAATCCTGTAGTGCGTTATTTGATTAGAATAGGGCTTCTCTAATACGTAAGGCAATTGGGGAATTAAATCTTATGGGCGTATCTAAAATTATTTCTCAATTAGAGCAGTGATTGACGGGCGTACCTTAATCACCGACACAGTAAGGAGGGGTTGACTGTCATCGCTTGTTTGGCAGTTATAACCTTTTTATTAGTAAATAATTGGAATTGACTTTGTATCGGTGATCAATTAGGTGAACGATTGCTGAAGTTATTTTTTTGTTAGACTTTTAATTATTGTTGCCTTGATTTTAGTAAATTGTCATTTAATTTTTAGTTGGCTATTTAATTTTTAGTTGAATTGTTTTAATTGTCATCCTTTATACAAGAACACCCCTGTGTTACTTTGAATTTCTAAAGAGACAAATATCTCCAATCCCTGAGAATACGACCCTATTGCCCTATCTACAAATTCATTAATTATTTGTGAAAAGTCATCCCATTCGGGTATATCGGATCAAGCAAACTCTTCGGAAATAGGGTGAAATCAAGTAATTCATTGCAAACTTAGAGTCCCTACTCCAGTACTTGGAATCGAATTTTGGCTATTTTAATTGACAATTAGATTTAATTTTATTATTACACAGGCATCGACAACCTGTCAACGGAGACCAATACTCTATTAGAAAAACTAGGAAGAAAACCGCAAACCCAAATATGACAAAGAAAATCTAAAATTCTTTTAAGAGCTTGCTGACAACAGTTCTGAACGATGTAATATTTTTTTGAATAAGGTGTAACTCTATATGAAATACTTGTAAAACTTCACAACAGAGATACATTATTACATGTTTGACCCATATGAACAGTAACAAAATATCACACCTCTGTTGTAAGGATGTACAAGAAATCATATATATATATATAATAAAGTCATATTCTCATTCTTATCGTTTTATGTTTTCTCTTTCCTACGTGGCTTAATGACATGGGCAAGTGGTTCCAACACGCTCTATAAAATAACCTACGCTCTTCCATCTCTCTCTTCTTTGCCTTTGTTCATTATTCCATGATTTCCACCTTTTTTAAAATAATAACCTATGCTCTATATGAAGCTTATCTCTTTCTTTTCATAAGTACGATATTAATTATCAATATCTATCTAAATTAAATTTCAAATATAAAAACTGTCATTATCATCCATGTATGACTTATAAAAACCGTCCTTAACATTCTATCCTATATTCGCGGCCGATTTATCATTCTATCATAATCATATAAACAACAAAGTATGACCCGTATAATTTCTTTAGCATGCACGCCTTTAGTAAAACTATTTTTTATTATCATTTTTTATATTCTTATCAATATCTCTTTATATTCTTTATCAATTCTTATTTCCTACCCAAAGTTATGTACTTTAAACAACTTAAATTAAGATAAAATTACTTTTAATTATTCTTATCAATATATTTTTATATCCTTATCAATTCTTATTTCCTACCAAAAGTTACGTACTTTCAGCAACTTAAATTAATAATAAAACTACTTTTATATTCTTATTTAATATCTCTTTATATGCTTATCAATTCTTATGCCTACATATAGCCTCTTTATATGGTTAGGTATTTCCAGTGCAAGCGATTGGCACATTAAACATCGATTTTGGGTTTCCAGTCCTCTTGATTATCAGGTAAATCTTTCTTCGATACATATGTTTCTTTTTTAAAAAGACATGTTCATCTTCAATTGTAAGAATTTAGTAACATATCTTGAATTTTGTGTGTTTTAGTTTTATTTTCTATTTGTTTTGTATGAAGAGATAGGATTTAAAATAGTATTTTCATCGTAAGTTTTCATATAGAAACATGTTTGATGTTTCCACCAAATTGGACAACATTCATATGCTATAGAATGTATGTTAGATGTTTGTTAATTTGTCTTTGTTTCGTTTGTCCCAAGGTTAATATTGTTGGGAAGTCATGAAAGTCAGTAGAATATTGTTTGGAAATGGCCCAAAGAACTCCTTAAAGTAATGAAAAAACTAACTCCATGTTTCTTGTTTTCATATTTAGCAACAGGAATAGCTAATGGAAACAAATAGTTTGTTTCCATCTAGTGCAACTGCAGTTAACAAAATACCAAAAATACCACCAAATGGACCTTTTAAATGACATCCTATCGAATCCAATAAATGGCCTACAACCTGTAAGGAATCTATCTCTCTGTGCCTTGAAACTTATGAACAGTCTCAAGAATCGGGGGTTCCACGAGAAGATTAGGTCTGTTATAATGTATTTTTATGATGCTACCTGGGTTGTTAATCCTCAACAGTTCAGCATACTCTGGCAAACTTCCATATGCCTCAACATGTGACCTTTCTATCTCTTCCAATGCTTTCTTTTTTGCCCTGTAGACTTGCATTCTACTTGGATGAACTCCATACTTTATTATTTCAGCAATTATTCCCTTGCTTGTCATCTTTGGATGGCCTCTCATTATAGATATTAGTTTCTTTGCAATCCAATCAGATTTTGCCTCTGCATTTTTTCTATTCATAACACAAGTATGCTCAGGATTATATGTTTTAATCATGAATGTAGTTGTATCAGCAATTGGGGATGCATGAATCCTCCAATTACAACCCTAATCACCACACTTGGTAGTATACCTACTCTTTTCATTTTTTAATCTCACCAATGGAAATATTTTTTTGAATTGCATAATCCTTCAAAGCTGTCATGATAGCATTCACATTGGTAAAAAATCATCCCTTTCTCAAATTCAATTTCATTCTTGGATTGTAAGTCCAAATTTTGGACCTCATGGCTACTCTCATAGGATCAATTTCTTTGTCAGATTCAGAGTCAGACACAATAATTCCATCCTTATTGTCCTCATAATTAGACATGTCAATGTCACTCTGCTCACTAGAAGTAATTGACACCCCATCTTCAACTATAACATCTTCCAAGTCACTATCCAGATCATTCATCCAAGAGTTATTAGAGTTAGAATCATATATCTCATTATCACCCTCACGGTCTTGAACATGTACAAGATTGTTTTGAAGTCCTAAGTTTTCTTGCTCATGTCCAATTTGGTTGTTCTCTAAGGTATTATTCTCTGTTGTAGGAATAACATCCATGTGAACCACATACAAGTTTATAACAAAATCCTTTTCATGGAGTTTGAACATATCTAGGACTTATTTGTCATCAGTAATGTCCATAAAACCAACTGTCCAAAGAATCCCGCACTTTATATGGAAAAGTAAATTCAAATTTCAAGACAAGTCATTCATTGCTTTTTCTACGACATCATTTAGCAGGTTAATGTAGTAGTAATTTTTTGGATCAACATTTGGAATTCTAACTCTTGTTCCCAGGACTACGTTATCATGTGCAACAATAGTTCCCATCCTACATTCAATGTGTTAATTGAAAAAGTTTTAGACAACTATTATAAGAATCACAAGTAATAACTTTAAAAGGGGGAAAAATATTTTTTATCTTCATAAGAGCCATGTAATTTCTCTAAACAGCAAGGTACAGCTATCATATTGGATATATCATTATGCACTAGCCATTTATGAAGTTCAAACTAAAACTCAAAGTTTCAAAACAACATACTTTCTTCACAGGCTTGATAAATTAAGAATCACAAGTAATAGTTTAAACAGGCAAAGAAACAACATCTTCTATCTTGATATGCCATGAATTTTTTTTAAACAGCAAGGTACAACTAATATACTAAATATATAATTATGCACTAGCCTTTTACAATATTATATATGTAATCAAGTATAAGCCTATTCATACCCTGCATATCAAATATAGTACTGGCCAATCAAATTGAAACTAAAGATCAAGTTTCAAAACTAAAACTAAACTCAGAACTAGTCTATCAAATTACACATATTATTAAGCATCTAACTTTAGATACACTAAATACTACTTTGCACACACAACAAAATTATTAATTCAATAAAAATAGAAAACATAGCTACGATGGTTTGATCATCTAGTATTTCTCAGAATCTCTAAAACATCTCTTCATTGTTATATGAAAACAATCAACTTTCACATATTTTATGTTATTCCTTTTGATCATGAAAATATTGTGTTAATCACCACTCTAAATGGGATACGAGGCTTGGACGGTTGTTAGTAACAACCATTTGGAATAGGGCAGTATTTTTTGAAACTACTTGTAAAACTTAACAATAGAGATACAATATATTGTAAAGATGTACAAGAAGTTTTCATAGAGTTACAAAACGTTCAAAAAAGTTACACCATTCAAGGACGGTTGATCTGACAACCTTCCATGCCTCGTGTCTCTCTTAACGATGGATATCATCATACTCCATAGTATATGAAGCATCAAATTGTCTTACAACCCTGATAGTGTCCTATTACTTATTAGACAATCATTTATAGCAACAAAAAGTAAGGATTTTTACTTGTTGTGCTATAAAATTTCCCAAATCACGCCTTTGTTAGGAGATCTATTCACTGGATGAGCAATTTTCTCCTTTTTTGATTGAAGCTTCTCTCTAGTTCTTTAGAGAAGAGAGAAAATAAGGATGGCCCAATAAGATACAAACGTTAGGCCCTTTATAGACATAACCATTATGACACACAAGTTCGCGCCTTTGCTACAAGTAGAGAGACGAATGATGCCATCTCTTTCCCAGGCCTTTCTGTTACATCACAGTTCTTCTCTAATTTTTGCAACTAAATAATTTCTATAGAATTGAGGCTAATTTTGACAATTCATACCATTTGACATTGACATCTGTTCCTAACATCACTTTAGGGGAGGTAAGCGAGATTTTGTAAACGCCGGGAAAGCTAAGTGATATTTTGAGAAAGCTCAGGGGAGGTTTCTGAAATTATCCCTAAATTTTATTATTATGTTAGGGATTTTAATTTTTTAAAAAATTATTTGTGTTGAGCAATACAAAATATTAGAGTTGATTAATGATTTTAGGGACAATAGACAAATTAATAGATAAATGATATTACAAGGTGAAGTGTAAAATTGTTATACCTTAAAGGTATTTGCTATAATTAACTGTTACGGGTATCAATGTCTTTTTGACATTTTCGTTACGTAATGTTAAATTTGACTAATGGTTTAAGGGGTAAGGTGGACAAAAAATAATGTTAGTAGGTAAAGTACAAAATCAGTTAAATCTTAGGGTAGTTTTTGTGATTAACTCTTTTATAATTGAAAGAATTTGACAATGACTAGAAATTAATTGTACACAATGTTAAAAGAAAGGTTTTGATAGAAGACAGAAAATATAGGCAAAAGAAGACTATTTATGAGGAAATTTTCTTTGAAATTCTTACAACTGTGATAATTGTAAAGTAATTTCGTGGAAGTGAAGGAGATAAGAGAGAGAAGAACAGCAAAATTTGAAAATTTTCTATTCAAAATCACAAGAATCATACAAAACCTCATATTAAATGAGATAAATGGTCTATTTAGCTGAATCTTGTAATCATTAGTGTAGTTTTGTTGCTTATTTGTATTGTCTAATATATTGAATGTGAACTTTTTAAATAGTAAAATGTGTGTGCTAGTTTTTTTTAACTTTAATTATTTTTATTATTTTATTAATACAACTTATACAAATACAGAAGAGGTATTTATGGAATAAAAGTTTCGTATCTTTTCTTAAAGTTTAATGATATTTTTTTTGATTTTGTTATCAAAACCTTAAATTTAGGGGAGATTAGTGTAATTTTGCAAATCTCAAAGAAAGTGAATGAAATTATTGAAAACCTTAGGGGAGGTTTTTGAAATTATCCCTAGTTTCTTTTTGCACTTTTTTTTTTTGAAAATTGAAATGCTCCCATTTGTGATCCCAATTACTTCGATAGGCACAACTGATCGTTTAAGAGCATTTTATGTGATGTGATGGCTACATTGTTCCTTTTGTTGTGCCTGCATCTATTAAAGAAGAAAAAAGAAAGAGTCTCAAAAGCAAAGTCTACACTCTAAATTGGATAATTTTAGAAAATTATCTTGAGGTTTCTCATAATATCATTTGACATGTTTGAAGTTTTCAAAAGTTCACTTATCTCTTTTGAATTGACATTTCTTTTGTAACATATCAACTTCTTTTCAGGGAAAATCAAGAGTCATAATACTAATTTTTCAATACTATCCTTATGTTATCCTATTTATAAAATTCACAACAAAAACAAAACTGAACATAGACTAAAAAATAAAAGTGAAAATATGGAGGGCCATAATTACAATAAAGAGTAAAATTGCGGCAACATATTTACTAGCATGTAGACACTGTTTTGGTAAAGAAAAAAAGTAGCACAGACAATTTCTAGATATTTTGTCATAAGATCACTTTTAGATTAATGTTTTTAATACTAGTTGACTTATAATTTTATTCAATAAGTGGGATGTATGTGTAAACTACACATATGAAAATATTATTTTAGTTTTTTTGTATAGCTTAAATAGCATTATATATTAAAGTATGTTACCTCAAAACATACTTGTTTGGCTTTCCTTAAATCCATTCTACAAAATTCTCTAATTTATTAATTAATTATCAAAGTTTTTTCAAGGGGGCATTTTTACTTAATCACCTCCTTTGTTAGCCTCACCACCATAGGACACAAAGAAATATGGACCAATATTGCCAGTCATTTGGTTTTTTTTTGGTAAAAATTTCTCTTCTTGTTTTAGGGCTATTTGGTTGAATAGTTATAAAGAGTACAAGGGGAATGTCGTCAATTCGTGATTTTTGATAAGAACATCTTCTCCTAATAGGAGAGATAAGTGAGATTTTTAAAATCTTAAGAGCATTAAGTGATATTATAAATAATATAGGAGAGATTTTTGAAATTATCCTTTCTAAATTTTGAGGATAACCATAAATAAGGTGTAAAATGCCTGTCTAAATTGTTGAATAAGACAAATTCATCGAATCAAAAGTTCAAGGGATTTGGTGTGAGTAACCCTATATTGTATGCAAGTAAAAACACAATTTGAGATATAGCAAATATTTATATATTCATTATATATCTTTTAAGTAGAATAATTATTATCTAAAAGTACTTTATTAGATATATTACGTATATTAAAATTACTATTTTATAATTATAAATATTAAATAAAAATCCATCGATTCAACCCGTGACCCATTAACCCGATTCCTCCACCAGATTTAATAACTATGGTTCTGTATCAAGTGCTAACATTTTCTTATCACATGTCATAATCCCGTCTTAAATGTGTATTACTGTAGTTCAACACACAAACACCACAACAATAACAAGTTTCTTTTTCCCTCTTTGGAGAAGGATTCAGCTGATAAAGTAGCTAATGCCTAATAGTCTAATGCTTTAAGGGATACACCAAGGCCTAGGGACCTGCAGCGTGTCTAGCTTCATGCAAGCACACCAAATACTCGTCACCCAAGGTAGAGCAATTTGGACTCTCTAACGTATGGGATAATTGCAGAAACCTCCTCTGAGGTTTTTAATGGTTACACTCACCTCCCCGGAGGTTTCGAAAATAGTACTAAACTCCCCTAAACTTAACGTTTTAATAGCAAATTCAGCCCTGTTAGAGAAAGTTCCATTAAAAAAGTCTTTTGAGAAGTGAGATAATAATGTTGTTCCATATGTACCCTTTTTACCTCTTATGAGATTGTATTAGTAAAAGAATGAAAAGTATTAAAAGTTGGAAACAATTAGTGAAACTCAAGGAGATACAAATGCAAAGAGAATAAATGCAGCAACAACAATTGGAAGAAACAACGAACATATGTTAAGAAATTTGAGATTCTAAAACATATAAAGTATACAACCAACTCAAAAAGATTTCCTTCACTAGTATGTATAGAAACTTTTCAAAAACCAATAATAGTTTTTTTTTATGATTAGTTTGCTAGTTAAAAGTGAAGTAGTGGTGCCAAAAGAATGGCTTCATCAAGCTACGGGGGAAAATCATGGAATTCACCAAAGTGGCAAAGCCAGAACAACCAAATGCCACAGTCAACACACTACTTATCATCAATCTAATAATTACTTTGTTGACTATTGCTGTTGTACGTTTATTTCTACTTTCTTCCTCCTTCCATTTCATGAATTCTTCTTTGTTTGATTTTCGCATTTTTTTCCCTTTCTTTTTGTTGAGCTGCACTGTTAAAATGAATGTTTCACATCTCAAATAGATTAATAAAACAATAACCATATTGAAATGAAGATTTTTCTATCATACAATTCTCATTATTTTCCTTCATTTCCTACCTTGTTTTATCCTACAAAGATCACATAATTTTGTAGGAAATTATAAATTATTTTTTCTTCTACTAAGATAACTATAAATTCTTTTTCCTAGTTAAATATGCATAATAAAAGCAATTTATCATCATTCTCAATTACCTTGCTATTTCCTAGTTGTCATCCAAATTATTTTCCTACACCAAACTCAATTCCCTTTTAAAATTTTTATTTTGATAAAACATCGTCATTTCGTTATTTTTTAAAATTCTTGAATGTATTGGTAGTTTCATTTTGGTTGTTACTATTTTGGAGTTTTATAATACTTTTGACCAGTACAATCCTAGTATATTGGACCTTTGGAGTAAGTCCATAGAAGCCACTTCCAGTACTAATCTCTTCTATTCCAAGCCAAGTTTAGAACTTACATGTTCATGTGTGGAAATTTTCTCCATTTTAATGAGGTAACATTTATGAGGGAGATAAATGTCCAAATTTAGTAAAGTATCCCAACACGAGAGAGAACCTATAGCAGAAACTGTCGATCTAGTCGAGATGGATAAATTCAAAATTAAACATTCTTAAATTAATGGCTTTAAAATAACTTTTTTTTAAAAAAAAAATTGATGTCAGTTTGACATTTTTCTGGCCAATTTTAAAAATCAGCCAAATTTGACATTTTTCCTTTCCGACTTGATTGAATAATCAGATACAGACCTAAGTTGGCCCACTAAGAGGGATCCACTCTACAAATTAAAGTGTTTGGGCCTCATACAAACCATAGAAGCAACTTCGAAAGAAACGGAAGCCCAAATTGGATCACTGAATGGAACTACTCATCTTCAATGACTTTTCCTTTTTTCCCCCCTCTTTTTTTAAGATTCACAGAATGATTATTTTTTAATTTAGTTTTTTTAGGTAAGTGGGAGGTTTTAAATCCATAATCTCCTACTTATAATTCTTCGTACATTACCATACAATCCGATCTTCTCTCCCCCACAGAATAATTTGAAATTTGTAACAAAAAAAAAAACTTCAAAACTTTAATACAAAATAATACCTTGATAATCTTATAAGTTAACCACTCAGAAGCAAAAAAAAAAAACGATGTTTGCATTGAAATTGTATTTGGTCTTATAAAAAAAAGTCAAATGTATGTATATTCATCAACCATATTATATGCACACGAATTAGAAAGTATCAAACAGTTAAAAAGAAAAGTTGTTCATCTATATTATTATAAGAAATTAAATTCTCAATTATTTTATTTGTTATAAAATTTCTTAGGTTTAATAGTCTTGACTTTGTAGCAAGAAGTCCAAATTGTGCATATTTTTTTCAACCAATCAACATTGACAATATGATTAAAAAAATTATAGCAAGTCAAGATTATCGGGTATATCCAATAAAATATTAATTGCGTAAATGAGAGAGAAGAGAATGTGGAAGAAAAAAAGACAGAACAGCCTTGGAGTATACAAATTTTTATTGAACTTCCCACTCATTTACTAAACAGCAATAATATTTATTGAAAGTTGTAGCCCTTTTTGTCACTAATAATGCTATATATATATAGAGTAAATCTTATATACATTGACAGTGTATACAATATCACAATTGGATGCATGACACATATGTATAATTTGAATTTCAAATTCAAATTCGGATTATGTGTTATGCATCTAATGGTGAAAGTGTATACACTGTCAGTGTATAGAAGATTAATCTATATATATATATATATATATATATATAAAAGATTCGCCAGCTTGTTGCCTAGACTTGTTTACTTTTTAAAATTTCAACTATAGCACTAATGTATGAAGTCAATTGACATCTTCCCAGAGCACTAAATTAATATAGCTAAGTTACAATTTACTCAAGAAATTTGAAGCAGCTATTTCTTAATTTCAAGATTGCCTCCAGTATTTTCAATCAACAGACAAATTACTGCATCTATGTGCTTGAGTTTAAGAAATTGTATCTCATAATTCTTATAAAAGAAATGCATCCAAAAGTTGATACCAGCTGGTGCTCCGAATAAAGACAAATAGTGATGATATTCACAATTTTAGCTTCTCCCATACTTTTTGCTTACTGTATATGTGTCATTTGGCCTGAGAATCATGGTAGGAGTATGTGAAAAGTTAACAAGTGTTCGAATATCATTACCAGGAGAAAGAATTAAAAGTATGGTCATAAGCCGAGTAAATGGATTCTCTATGATCGAGAAAAGAAAAGGCAGGATTTATATTTGCACCTCGAGGCTATTAATATAATTGTTTGAGAAGGGTTGAAAGTCGCAACGGATCTTCTGTCCCACTCTTTATTATATTGGTATTTCTCCTACATAAACATCATGTTTTAATTCTTTTTTGTTTCTTTAAAATCCAATAACTATTAATTGAGTAAAAAAATAAATACAGCAGTTTCAAAAAATCAATATATAATAGAAAATTAAAAAATATAGCAGAAAATTCATAAAAAATCTCATTTTTTATGCATTTTGATTTTTTGAGTTTGTTAAATTTTGTGTATTACTCAATTAATAGTTATTGGATCTTAAGGAAACAAAAAAGAACTAAAACATGATATTTATGTAGGAGAAATAACAATATAATAAAAAGTGGGACAGAGAGTGGTACAGAGTGTGGGACAGAAGATCCGTTGCGATTGAAAGTACTTTTTGAAACTAAAGAAGAGTTGAACTTAAATGGGGTTTCTATTTTGTTACCTATAAGGTTAATACACATGAAAAAGATCTCTGATCTCACAAGTTGAGTTATTGTTTCGTTCAAAATGATTGTATAATTCTTACAATATCTGGTATAAATTAATATGATTTTTATGTAAAACCTGAATTTATAACTTATACAAACAAGCTTATCTAAAAATCACAATCACATCAAAATTATACGAGTTTAGACCCAATTTACACAATAAATTTGAACTAGAACTTGTGAGGCCCCAAATCCCGTGAAAAAGTAAGTACTGTAAAAAGAAAAGAAAGCATCTTAGCAGTTGCGTGTAGTTTTAATGCATGGATTACTTCTTTTTTTTTATGATAAATTAACGTAGCTACTTAGTCAGGTGATGACTATAAAGCAAACCACACTCAAATCTCTCTTAGCAACTTGCTACTAATTAAACACGTTTATTTAAGTTGTCCACCCCAAAATGAAGACTTGTTTTTCCTTTTCTAAATCAAGAGTACCAAATCCTTAGCTCAATCCTAGGCTCAGAAGTCATAACGGATCAAATTAGCAACAAGCTGTCGTGATTAACAACTGCAGCACGTACTTTAAGTT